>NW_010588623.1:13721-24819 GCF_000705375.1 Tinamus guttatus | reverse complement strand
TGCAGCGGGAGCCGCAGCGGGAAGGGAAGCGCCGGCCCTCTGAGACTGGGAGAAAACCAGCGGCGGAATATTTTGTCACAGATGACCTGAGGAAAGGAAAAAGAGCATGTTGTTGGCCTTTAGGAACTGGAACTAATGCCTTGCTGCTCCTCTGGGGCTGTAGCTAGGTATCCTGCATCAGCAGAGTCCAAAGTGCCTGCGGCCATTCTAAGAACACGATACAGAAGAGGCACTTGTACCACGGCGCTCTCTAGCTGAGCACTCCCCCTTTGCTGCAAGTGGTGAAGGCGAGGGAAGGGGAGAACCGGGCAAAAGGGAGCTGGGCTGTGTCCCCCAGCCTTTCTGCATGTCTGCAGTGCTACTTAGGTGGGTTGCATCCCACCTCCTGCCACCACATCTGCATGCAACTTAGGTAGGGTGGAGAAGAACCCCCCAGTTTGCAGGTAGACAGCCATGACTTTGCCATGAGTGGTGACAGGAATTATAACTAACCCCCTTCCACTCTCCATGCCAGTGGATTGGCATGGAAATAAGGCAAATAAGTGCTAGAGAATATCAAGATCTGTCTGCATGCCCCGAGATGGGATTTCTGAATGAGAATGGCAGTTATGTGGCCACATTTGGAAAGGTGTCTATCTTCCCTCGGTGTTCTAGTGCATAACACCTTTTGTTGTCAATGTGATTTTAAAAGAAATTGATGCATAAAGCAGCTGTGTCTACTCACTTGCAAGTTGTTATTGGCTCTCTGTGCTCCACATTTTCTGATTTTCAGATCACATTTTGAAAAGCAATCAAAAAAATTGCAATCTTCATCTGATGTACAGTTCTGTTCAAGGATGTCCTTCATTTTGGGTTCAAAAAAGGCCATATCCACATCAATGGCTACAACCTGTGGATCAAAACAACTTATCAAGCCTGGCACAGCACATACTCTGGGATAGCAAACATTCCTTCACTATTTTCTCTTGGAAATGCTGTGCTGAGAGCATCTGCCAATACAGAACTGGGATCACAGTGCAAGGGCTTTCTTGTGCTTAACTGAGCAGCAGCAGTCATAGGAATAGCACTTTTTAATCAAAAACAAACAATGCTTAAGACCCCAAGAAAGGCAAAATTATTTATGTACAATCCCTGGAGTCAATTGGATTGATTCCTCTTAAACCAGGACTAAAAAGTTTGAGGACTTGTTGTATTTTATGCAGATGGCAACTCAACCTTTTAATTATATGACGGTCAAGAATTATCCGGGGGCCAGAATGATTTCACAATCTGCCTCTTAGCCTGGCTGTTGGTCACCCTGACTTTAATGCTACGGCGAGGAGCAGTGTGACATGCACAGCTTTCTGCACCTGGCACGGGCTGCCCCGATCCTGTCATTTCATTCAGTGGATCTGCATCTGTGCAGCTGCAGAAATAACTCCCTGAGGTTGTTTAAGTCGGGACTGGCTTTGTCCGCTCCTGTTGGCTGCAGCTTTCTTCATTTAGCATGCATGGTTCTTACTCCACTTGCCCAAAAGCAAGTCCCTAGCAGGGTTCAGTCAGCAGTTGGTCTCAGCCAATGAGTGAGGACTGAAGAGACAAATCACTTTTTTTTTGTCCTGGTATAAGCTCACAAAATACTGCAGGAGCGGCACTGCAGAGCTGTGCTGGATTCAAAACTGTTCTGTGAAGGAAGAGCTATAGTCTCAGTTTCTATCAATGTCACTCCACCCATGGATACTCAAAGAAATCACAGAAATAAACAGGGAAAGAAAGGAAAAGAATGATATGCTGGCAGTTGCTTGATGTGAGAAAAACAGGATGAACAAAATGAAAATCACCCTTCGGCTCTATGAATGCAGCAGTCAATGCCTGGTGCTTGGCATTTAATAGCCTGAACCTTGACTCTGCCGCAGCTAAGGTAAATTTGCATGGAGGGAAATGTTTGGGGTCTGAGCAAAGCAGATTTACTTGAGCTCAAGTGATATTCTCGTGTTTAACATTCAGCGTCTCAAATAACTTGGGAAGCTGAACTGCATGGCTGGAGCAGCAACTGGATGAACCCCAGGAACTAAAGATGTCTGGCCTGGTAGAAGGCCAAGCAAAACTTCTTTAGGCAAAGGAGAAAACAGGGTTTAATCTTTATTTTGTTTTGCTCTCCCTTGTCCAGGGAAAATCGTAAAGTGATGAAGCATAGCTTAAAAACTCAAGTATTTTTAAACTTCTTGGAGAGCATGATCATCATCATGTAGCCTGGGAAATTTCACACATTTGGACAAGCAAATTTTTTTTTCTTTCTTTCTTTCCTGAAGATTTCTGCAGTTTTGCTGATAAATTCTTTGGAGACCCTTGTGTCTGCCCTTGGTGTATTTGGGGCAAGGGCAGGGTGAGCAGGCAGTAAAAGGGATGTGGCATTCCCCAAGACCCTGATCATTAACACCCTGGTTAATGTCTCTGCTGACACTGGGCACCTTTGAGGCTCTGTTCTGCTACACAGAACAGCCCTGGCTTTTAAACATGCAGCCGCCAAAGGGGCCAGGGGCTTCACTGCAGATCACAAAAACGTGCACAAAAATGCGCAGGCGCCCAGCCAGGCTCTATGAGGATAGAATAGAATTCACAGAATTCATAGAATGCTTAAGGTCAGAAGGAACCTCTAGAGGTCATCTAGTCCAACCCCCCTGCACATGCAGGGTCACCTAGAGCACATGGCACAGGACTTCGTCCAGCGGGTTTGGAAGATCTCCAGAGAAGGAGACTCCACAACCCCACTGGGCAGTCTGTAAATGCAGGATGCAGCTGAGTGATAGTCCAGCTGTAATTGATAACCTGTAACTGAACGGTTTAGCGAGCTTTGTTATAGTGGTAAACAACAATGGAGGGGTATGAAGTCCTGAGGAAGGAAACAATTTTACTCCTGATTTAATATAAAGTTCATGTTAAAGGTGCCGTAACCTCTCTGATTCTCCCCGAGGTGCTGTTGAAAGCGGAATCACCCCTGGAATAAGCATCTCCACCCAGGTTTCCTCCCAGCTCTGCCCCTTCCACGGCCCCATAGCGGCTTCATGTTCCCCCAGGTGACCTGTGACAGCAGCAGGAGCAGCACTGGAGGCTGCGGTGAGAGTCGGAGGTAGCCTCACCATTCGGAGAAGTGCATGAGAGTGGGAGAAGGGAGACTGCCCTTGTCCTGTCTCTGTTAGGGAACTGACTGGAAAACAGTCGAGAGTTTTTACTTCCTGTTCTCCATCCATCTTCACTCATCAGAAGCAGTATTTATTTCCTCCTTCCTTCTTCTGAATGTGTAGCTCCTGTCTGCCCACCTCATGCAGGGATAGCAGGAGGCACATTACCTCATGTCTGCAAGGTACAGCCAGAACACCCAGGAGGGAGAGAGGTAGCATCTCATATTTTTCTGTCATTAATTCTCCTAGAAAACACTGAAGTAAAATGTTTTCCTGCTCCATGGGGTGTCTGCAGTCCCTGCAGACCTAGACGTCACAGGAGGATCCTGGAGAACTGCTCCTCACTAAAAGGATTTGTGAGGGAAGATGCACCCAACTCTTTCTCTTCTAAATGCCATCTCCTCTGAGTAGGTAGTAGAACAGATGCTCTAGTGTGTGCTCAGCCATGTCCAGTAATAGCCTTGTGTGACTAAGGTAAGCGAAGCCTGTCCTGAAGAACCTCTGCCATATCTTGATCTCTACAACTCCCTGAAAGCAGAGTGTCGATCTCTTCTCCAGAATAACTACAGATAGGACAAGAGGAAATGACCTCAAGTTGTGCCAGGGCAGGTTCAGGTTAGATATTAGGAAGAATTTTTACACAGAAAGAGTGGTGAAGCATTAGGGCAGGCTGCCCAGGGAAGTGGTGGAGTCACCATCCCTGGCAGTGTTCAAGAAACGTGTGGATGAGGCACTTAGGACATGGGTTAGCAGATAGAGTGTCGAAGGGTTTACAGTTGGACTTGATGATCTTGAAGGTCTTTTCCAACCATAGTGAATCTGTGATTCTGTGATCTCATGCTGCCTGAACACTGCTGTGCCTTTTCTGCTATCTTTGCTACAGTTCCCCACCCATTCCCTGCTCTCCTGCTGCACTGCACCTGAATAAACAATGTTAAGTGAGTGGACGGGTGAGGGGGAAGCACATTAATTGCTTTTAATGACTACGTGTTTAGGTGAGATTTGTCCAGGACTCTAAAGGTACAAATACTATATTAACACTCAGTGAGTAGCAATTATTATTCAAGTTCCTGGAGATATTTTATGTTCACTCACAGTGCACAAACTCCACTGATGTCGTTGCAAATTGTGAGTCTGATTCAAATGCTTATTGCACAGTGGCTCCAGTCCATGCACAGAATTCCCACTGCAATCAGTGGAATTCCTCTCTGCAGAGTGAATGCAGGATATATTCAGCAATACAGTGGTGGACCATATTACTATTTAAAAATATTAAATTTGGGGAGACAGCTGTACAATGAAAAGTCAAACAGTACTAGTACCAGCGAGTTTTATGTCTTTGTCCTTTAATGATTTCCAGACCAAATTTGCTCAGCACTAAAGCAGAAAGATGTGTGTGTTCTCTGTGTGTGTGAGTCCCCTCATGTCAAACCAGAGAATTTAGCTTTAGCTTTGAAATTCAAAGTTTCTCCTTTCAGCCTCCCTACTGGAAATAATCGCTGTGGCTCATGGACAGCTTCTGAGATCTCCTTGCCCTTGGAGCCACTCTTTGCCAGATCCAATGGACCCTGTTGGTCTCAGTGCATTTGAGCAGGGAAACAATTCAGAAGGGAATAAACAGCTCCTCTTAATGCAAGCAGCAGGACCCAGCACTCTGAACTGTCACTGCAGATATTACAAAGGGGAAAAGCAACAAAACTCGCATGCCACTTTTAAGAGAGTTGGTTTTGCAAGAACTTGGCCAAGATCTCTGTGAGGAAGAAAGAATGATTTTTACACAGCCACTTTTCAGACTAGAATTTGACCAGATTGCTGCAACACACCCAACTTACCGTGAGGTCTTGCCTGATAGCAAAATTTTCTGGTTTGATGTCACACAAGTGCAGTCGATGAGAGAAATCATTGTCAAAATGCTGCACCATATCCAGAAAGCTGAGTGCAATGTCGATGATGGCTCTCCCCCTGCTTTGGCTGCCAGCAAGGGAGGGACCAACCACATTTTCCAAGGGAAAAAGAGTTTTGTGCCAGGCATGTCCAGCTGTGAGATACTCCACAGCATAGAAATGTCCACAGGAGCCAATAATGCGTAGCACGTGTTTGCTGAAGTCTTGCAGTACACTGAAGTAGATATACTCTTCCTGCTGGAGCAAGGACCACATGCTGGCCACCTGTGCTTTCCAGTGTGGCCCCTTCCTCCTCGTCCACAGGGGCCCCATGGTGTTGTTAGATAGCTCTAGCCCCAGGACATTTTTGACTTCCAGGGCTACCATCAGCAGAAGCTCTGTTTCAGGAATGTCCTGTGTCTCCATCTCCTCTAGCATACTGAGGTGCTGGTAGCTAGAGAAGATTTCCTTTTTGGATTTCAGGATGATGGGCTGGCCTCTCCAGTCAGCCTGGATGACCTTCTTACCTCTGTCATAGTACAGGCAGTGTTTGTATACCAGCTTCTGTGCCACGCACAAGTCTTCACAGAGGTCACCAGTCAGGGCTCCACTGCTGTAGTCCAGACACTAGAACAAAGAACAGAGTGTTCATAGCAGGACCACATGCCCCTGTACCACTTAGAAGAACCTCAGAGAAGCAGCAACAGCTCAGACCTCAGAAGGGTCTCGCTGCGGCTGTGGGACCACAAGTACTCACCTTCCACAGCTGCCACCAGATACAGCGTGGGTTTTGTTGTTGTTATTTGCTATTCAGAATGTTCTAAGTTCCACAGGAACTTAAGGAAAAATTTTTTAACAGTGAGGGTGACAGAGCACTGGAACAGTCTGCCCAGAGAGGTTGTGGAGTCTCCTTCTCTGGAGATCTTCAAAACCCACTTGGATGCAGTCCTGTGCCACGTGCTTTAGGTGACCCTGCGTATGCAGGGGTGTTGGACTAGATGATGTCTAGAGATCCCTTCCAACCCTAAGCATTCTATGATTCTAGAGATCCAGGGAGAGTCTCACTTCACAACATGGATTTTGGCGATTGCGCAAGGATCTTTTTTTTTCTTGGGCAAGGAAGTGAATTAGGTGACCTGTTACTCTCAAATTCTTGCCCCCGCCTGGATGCAACCCTGTGCCACATGCTCTAGGTGTCCCTACTGGAGCAGGGGGCTTGGACTAGATGACGCCTAGGGGGCCCTTCCAACCTCAGCCATTTCGTGATTCTCTCATAGGAGTTTGGGGGACGAGGCTTTCCATACACTTTGCTGCACAGAGATTCTGGTGTGCCATGCTTTAGAGCACAGGGGATAACTTCCAGTGCAAGTCAGAACCTTCCTAGGAGGTTCAGAGCAGTGTAACTTACCTCCCACTTAAACTCAAGGATACCTGGATTGCCGAATACCTCAGCAATCTCTGTATTTCCACCTTACACTCAGCATGCCCTCAATGAAGCACGAAGAACCTCCTTCTCCACAAGTGGTAAACAGAGAGTTTGCACTCAAGGCACTTTGGGTCAAGAACTTTCAGAACTTTTAAACTTAAATTCTGTAGGACAACATGACATTTTTAGGTTATATATATACATATATATATACTTACCAGAAGCTCCTGTGGCATTTTAATATCAAGTGTATAAAGAGTTAATCTTTTAATTGAAAAAAAAAAGCTGTCCATGGAAACATGGGAACTACTGCTTCATAGTTTAGTGGTCACTGTAAATTCGTAAAAGAACTACAAAGATTTCCCCACCAATCCTTCCAATCCTTCCCACCCGTAATTATTTCCATACCATCTCTTCCAAACTGTAGGCAGTTGATATATTCCTGTGGGCATTCAGAAGTGCAGCTGCAGGGACTGCTCTGGACAAATCAGTAAAGAGGATGATCAGAGGTCTCGGGCGGATGGGGAATAGACTGTGGCGGAGGAGAAAGCCAAACACCTGGGAGGCAGCTTGACAGCATCAGCCTTCTTCTCAATTGCTTTCTGGCACTTGCATTTTTATTTAAACAAGTTGGCAGCTCCCTCTGCTTGTGGGATACTTGCAATGGCTGCTTGGCCCCACCTCATTTGTAACTTGCTGTTACAGGCACAGCAAGCACAAACATAGAGATTCGAGGGATGTATTTTGTTAATATAGCCCCTGAGGTGTGCAACAAGGAAATGCTTTCTGATGCCAGGTAATACTTGGAGTTTAACCTTAAGAAAGACTTTGGGGATGGGTGCTGGATTCAATCTAAAATTTGGGAATGGTGCAGGAAATGGCGATAAATTGGTTAAAATATCTCACAGAGAGCAGTTCAGAGAGGCAAAATATGAAAGCTTCAAAGCTGTTGTAGTCCCAAGGAAAATGGTCAGTGCCAGCATGGGGACCAGGGCTGGCCAACGCTGACATGCTCAGTGTGACTCCGAGTCCAAGGTCACACACACATCTGCATCCACAGGCACATCAGGAGGGTAAAGCGAGTTCCCTGGGCTGACCAGGCTTCAGAAAGAAACATGAGGTTCTGAATGGAAGTACTTCTTACCACCTAGTGCTCTATTAGAAAGAAGATATTGAAGAGAAGAAATTGTGGGGGAGGTTGGTTCAGAGCTTAAGTACAATCAAATTTAAATTCATTACTTTCTAACTATGAAGGCCACAACTTCAAGCAGAAGTTATTCTGCTGCATTAAGATCTCAGGATGTCTCAGCCCTGTAACTGCATCGACAACGGCGAATTCTTGCCCCTGTGGATGACTTCACTGTGGTCCATTATGGACCACGTTCTCTCACAGGAGGCTTCTTCCACCTAGTGCCCAGAAAACATGCAATCGAACATGAGAATATCTTGTGTTGCCATCATGATGTTCTTAATGGCCTTAGTGACAAAAAGTAGCTGCAGAAAAAATAAATCGTCTCAATTTTGTTTCCCAAAGGAGCTGAGTCAATATTGAACCTGCTAAAGGATATATTTAGAGCTGCCTGCTGCTCCATTTGAACCAGAAAATCTTTGATTATTAACTTAATATCTGACAAACACAGAGTCTCCAAATCTGATTCTTCTTTACTGAAATTGCACCATTTTTTGGAAACTGTCATCTGTGAAATGGAAATCAACCAAGAAGATCTTTGTATCACAATGATGAAAGGCAAATTAAACTTCAATAAGCGACATTTCCTCCTGCTCACAGATGCAAGTAAATATTTCAAAATGCTTCATTAAATAATATTAATAAAAATAATATTTTGAGTAATTCAATAATTCCTCTGCTCACAGAAGTTTGACTGGCTTTAAAAAACTTTGTTGTTGTTGTTTTGTTTATTAAAACCTGGAAATTGAGCAAAGCCTAATTTCAACTTTACCTCCTCAGCTGATCAGCCCACAGTGTCCCAATTTTTACTGTTTTATGCTTTGCCTAACACACTGAGTAAGCTTAGCTTATCAACCCTCTCTGTGTAACCCCTACACTGCAGCCCCCAGATCATCAGTGTTTTTGTTCCTTCCCCTTTCTTCTCCATTTCTCCCTGAACAATTTCAGAAGCATCAGAGACATCAGAAGTGGATGCTGGTTCCAATGCTGCCAAACCAGGCAGCATCTGTCCCCTGACTCTTCTTGAATTCATTCAGAAGTTGAATTAGCCTTTGAGGTGCTGCCTGCACCGGTAGTTCATGGGGAAGGAATTATTTGACCCCTTTGTCCTTCCCAAAATTATACTATATTTCAAGGCAGTTTGCCATCTACTTGGCATAGCTTGTAGTCTTTGTTCCCCAACCTATCAGCTTGCATTTTACTGTATTAATTCACATTTTTTGTGGACTGAAACCCTCTCACTAGGTGAATCAGATTACCCTGCAATGAAAAGATAGTCTCTTTGTTATTTTCTAACCCAGCAACCTTTGCATTAACTGCACACTTTACCGGGTACAATTTTGCATCACCAGGGCTACCAATAGAATGAAGAATCAGTTCCCCAAAGAAGTCTTCTAGCAATGGCCCTTCACACCAACATCTCCATATTATGGTTGCACTTTAAGGTCAGCCAATGAAAGACTTTTAAATCTACCTAATGCCTGTGCCCTTCTAATGCCGCTAACTGCCAGGTCTTTTAAACCAAAATATGAATGTGATACTAAGCTAAATGTCTTACGGAAAAGCAGCTACACCACAATAAAAATTCAAACAGAAAAATGATTTGGATTCAGTCATCTGTTTCTGTTTAAATTTCACTACATTATTTTTAAAGTCCTTAGTACACTTACCAAGACAAATTTGAAAGGCTGGCTATGTTTAAATTCGTATAAAAGTGCCTAGTTAAGGTTTATCTCCATTACATTTGTTTACTCTACTGCTCTGTGTGAGGGTCAGGCCAGAGACTGAGTCCTGCCTTGTTGTGAAGTATTTCTCCAATGTAAATGCAACACTGATCAAGGTTTGAGAAAGCTTCAAAATGAAGGTTTTACTCTGGAGAATACAGAAAGTGATCATGATGTGATTTAGTGTGGTTAAAGTAAATGAAAATGAGACTGGTATAGGGAAACACTAGGGTCTTCTGGAGAACTGAAGTTCACCTCTGCAAAATGCCCAGCGGTACTTGGCTTCCCTAGTGTAGATATATCTTCTGCATAGAGGTACGTACTCTAGGAGAAAGAAAATACCCCTTATACATGCACCGTATGGAAGAGTATATAACCATGCAATTTTCACTCACTTGCCTAAAAATGTTTGTCTTCATCCTCTCTCCTACTGGAAATATTGTAGATGGCTAGGGAAAGTTTTTCTTGGAAGTTGGGTTCTGCTTTATAAAACATTTCAGATTCAAGCTATCTGATTATTCTGTAGATGGGTTGTACTTGCTATCACAGTGAAATCCAAATAGTGCTCAGAAGATGCATAAAGAAGCTTTTACCAGGGTGATGAAGAAACACTCCTTTTCTAATACTTCCTTGGGAACAACGACCCCAGTACGTGTCATCGGGGAAAGCTGTTGCTTGCAAACTTTACCATTGGGATTGCAGACTCACCCTTGGGGTCAAAAAACCACAGCATTTTCAGCTGCTGTACCTTGGAGGAAGGTTGTGAACTGAACCTTCAGACCCCACACACTGACAGGGACAGGTTTCCACTCTCATGCCTGAAAGCTATCCCCACTTGGGCTTCTGCTTTCTAAAGCAAAGGGCAGCCACATATCTCTCCCCATCGCTTTACCCACCATTGGGATTGCAGACTCACCCTTGGGGTCAAAAAACCACAGCATTTTCAGCTGCTGTACCTTGGAGGAAGGTTGTGAACTGAACCTTCAGACCCCGCCACAGTCAACACACTGACAGGGACAGGTTTCCACTCTCATGCCTGAAAGCTATCCCCACTTGGGCTTCTGAGGTCGTCAAATGCTTTCTAAAGCGAAGGGCAGCCACGTATCTCTCCCCATCGCTTTACCCGTGGTCACTGTGATGGCAAAGGACGGGGCTCCGTCCTCTCCGGGGTGCCTTGAAGCTCCACATTTCTGTGCTCTTCCTAGCAACACGCAGCTCACTCTTTCTGCAGTAGCCCTGAGCTCGGCAGCGCTCGGCTTCTGAGCTAACTGTCGGGGGAAAAGAAAAGCGAACCTCACCGCCGTTTATAGCGTGCGCTGTCAGGGCTGCTGGCTATAATTAATCTTCCTTTATTATGCAGAATTTAGGAAATTTATGGGCAGCAGCAGCTCGCTATTGTAACAATTGTTAGAATCGTTCCTTGGTCTTTCTGCTTAAAATCTTCATTAAACAACAAAAAGTGCTCGCCCATGTTGTTCCTCTTGTCAAAGTACTGAAATTGCCTTTTCCTACATCATTCTAAACCACTTGATATTTTTTTCTCCTTACCTTTGGACAGGTTTTAATGATTGTTCCCCAACCCTTCCTTGGACTTTGAATAACCGCACTTTGAGCGCCAGCCCCCAACTCCTAGCAGACATAAAGGACACGCTCTAAGCGGCGCAGCCTTTCTTGAGGGTTTTATTATTACTTTCACACACACAAAAGGGGATCCT
>NW_010588621.1:0-14748 GCF_000705375.1 Tinamus guttatus | reverse complement strand
AAGAAACAAAGCCAGGACAACCGCGCAGGTGGCAAGATGCTGATTGGTTGTACGCTTTGCAACACTTGTGTTAAGAAAGTATAAAAAGAAGTTGGTTTGAAAATAAAGTTGTCTCACTCTGCATCCCAGACTGAGTCCTTTTCTTCACAAGGTGCAGCAACTAGACATGGAATCTCTTCAAACTGCTTTAAAGCAACCAGGCCAGGTAGTCTCTAAAAAGCAGTATCCTATTTTTCGGGAAGGAAGGAACCTATTATCGAGTCACAGATGGCAGCAGGACTTTTGTAGGCATGTATGTCTCCATATAATACTCCCATCCTGCCAGTCAAGAAACCAGACGGAACCTATAGAATAGTAAACCAGATCCCCTCTTTGCATCAGTACTATTCAGTACTTGATTTGAAAGTTGCTTTTTGGGGATGTCCGCTCACAGAGGATAGTGCCTTTGAATGGGAAGAAGAGGAGGGATCAAAAATGATAAAAGAACAATTGACATGGATGGTCCTCCCACAAGGATATGCAAGCCTTGCAGAAAATATTGCAGGAATTTACCTCACCCCCAGGAGTTAGGTTATTGCAGTACCTGGATGACTTGATGCTATCAGGGGAACAAGACAGGGTGGTGGAGGAAACCACTGTGAAGTTACTCAATTTCTTGGCCCAAAAAGGGCTTAGGGTGTCTGAAAAGAAAGAACAAATGGTGGAAAGAAGGGTCAAATATTTGGGGCCTATTTTTACCGGAGGTTTACAATGCCTTGATCCAAAAATAATTCAGGGAACCATTATCCAGGACTAAGAACAGTTCCTAGGACTAGTAGGATACTACAGAGCATGAGTTGAAGAATTTTCCACTTTAGCTAGACAACCGTATGACTTTTTAACCCAAGACAGCCCCAATGTTGTGGTATGGACAGAGTTTTAGAAAATGAAAAGATAAATTGACCAAGGCTCTGGCTTTAGCAATTCTGGACTCAGAGAAAGAATTTGAATTATATGTGGACGTCAAGCAGGGCCATGCCAGGGGAATTTTAGTGCAAGAGCACGGAGATGTGCAAAGAGCAGTGGCTTGCTTTTCTAAAATGTTAGACCCAGTGGCTAAGGGGTGGCCTTATTGACCGCAGAATTGTGCAACTACGGCCCTAATGGTAACTGAGGCCCAAAAATAGGGTAGGAGGATCCCTTGTTGTCAAGGTCCCACACCAGGTCAAGCCATTACTAACTGAAAGGGCTTCTAAATGGATAAGATTTAAAATTAAGAAGTGGGGGGAGGTTTAACCCAGTTTATTGCCTGACTGGCCCCGAGGGAGAAGAATAGAAGGTAATGGATCTCCAGACTCAGGCTAGGGAAGATTTGAGAGGTACCCTTTGGCTAGACGGGGAGAATGTGTTTATTGATGGATCTTCAAGAGTAATAGAAGGGAAACGGGCCACAGGATATGCTATCATTAAGGGAGGGGAGCTGCTAGAATGAGGAAAGCTACCATCTACCTGGTCAGTCCAAACCACAGAATTGTATGCTCTAATAAGAGCCTGTGAATTATACCAAGGCAAGGTTATGGGATGGTACATACGTTTGGAAAACTGTGGGAAGAAAGTGGTTTGTTAACTTGCTGAGGAAAGGCATTGCCCGGAGGAGGTGGTAGGCAATCGGTTGGCTGATGAGGAAGCTCGAAAAGATCTTCTGGTAATAGTATGACAACTAACAGGATGGCATGAGGCATTTCCAGCAACAACTGGGTCTGTAATTACAAATAATTTCAAGATATGTGTTGGTAGAGGTGATAGATTCAGATAGAGTTGTCTCAGTCTGCACCCCAGACTGAGTCCGTTTCTTCACAAGGTGCAACAAGAGATGACTCAAGTGATAGAGCTCAGTGAGGCTGGGAAAGAGCACACTGTCCCACATGGTCACTGCAGCTAAGGCTGCTCTCAACCTTCACATCTCCAACTAACCCTTCCTTGTTTGTTAGTACAAGGTCCAGCAGTGCACCTCTCCTCATTGGCTCCTCCATCACCTGTATGAAGATTTTGTCATTGATGATCTCCAGGAACCTCCTGGATTTCTTGCGCCTTGCTGTGTTTTTCCTCCTTCGGATATCAGGAGGGCTAAAGTCCCCCTGTGAGGACCAGAAAAGGACCAGGACCTGCCCTGTGAGGATTGTGAATATGAGGCTACTTCCAGCTGTCTGTAGAAGGTCTCATCTACTTCCTATTTCTGTGAACACCCACAACAGTGTCACCCATGTTAGCTTGCCCTTAAATCCTTACCCATAAGCTCTCAAACTGCTTGTTGTCCAGCCCTAGGCATAGCTTGATACATTCCAGTTGCTCTCTCAATAAAGGGGACTCTACCACCTCCCCTTCCTGGCCTGTCCTTACTAAAAAGACCGTAGCTATCCCTGACAGCATTCTAGTCATGGGAGCTATGCCATCATGTCTCTAATTGCAATGAGATCATGGCCCTGTGACCGTGCACAGATCTCTAATTCTTCCTGTTTATTCCCCATGCTCTGGACATTGGTGTACAGGCATTTCACAGAGGTATTCAAGCATGCAGGTTTCCCAGGAATGGTGCAAAGGGATTCCAAAAAGTCTCATCTTGCAAATACTTCCTTAGCTGCATGCAATTGCTGGAGGTAATCCCACTTGAGCCCCCTTTTACTGACTGCATGGTTTTGATAACTCTCCCCTTCCCCTGTATTTCTTAGTCTAAATTCTTCTCTACCAGGTTGGCCTGTTGGCAAAGATGCATGTGCCTCATTTAGCGAGGTGGATCCCATCTCTCTCCATCAGTTGTCAATATTCAAACAGCCCCATGAAGAAACAAAAGCCCTGTTGCAAACACCAGCAGCGCAGCCAGTTGTTTGCTTGGAGTTTCTGTCTACTCCTTCTACCATCCTTCTCCCTCACTGGCAGGATTCAGGAGAAAATGACTTGGGCCACTAGACCACTGACCACCTTCCACAGAGTTCTGAAGTCCCATTTGATACTTTCCAAGTTACCCTTGGCAGTATTGTTGGTGCCCACATGGAAGAGCAGCAGGGGGTAATGGATGGCATGAGAAGTCTCTGCGGTCTTTCCATGTCATCTTGGATCCAAGTCCCTGGCAGGCAGCAAACCTCTTTAGACAAGAGGTCAGGTCAGCAGCTAGGTGCTTCTATTCCCTGCAGCAAGGAGTCACTCACAATGATCACACACTGCTATTTCTGGATGTTCCCACAAGGCACAGTGCGGGCGTATTGAGGGGCAGGGTCTCTGTGATGGTGAGCCAAAGACCTTTATTTAGGGTTAAACACAGCTTATATAGTTTCCAATTCCAGAGCAGCCCCGGAGTCTAGCAACACAACCAGCCAATCAGACAGGTGATCCCGCCCCGACCATGCACGAGGCCGTCCAATGAGCTGCCTGATCATGCGCTGGCCGCGTGGCTGCAGCTCCCGACTCTCCTGCTCAGCTCCCCCCTCTCCTGCTCAGCTCCCCCATCTGCGGAGGAGACGCTGCCCATCACCGGCCCCAGGCTGACTGCAACAGCACAGGGTCTGTCAGCCCAGTTGCTTCTCTTGAGGCCATGCCCTTCTCCTCAGACTGGAGGACACTGAACCTGTTCCTCAACTGCAAGTCTTGCGAGAGCTTTCTACTTTACCAAGGCAAGGTTAATTAATCAGAGTTCACCTTGTAATGTATTTGGTTGTACATCAGTGTCAGCTGTATACTGATAAAATCATCTTTTTCTTTTGTTCATTTGTGGGCGCTGGTAATGAGCAGCAGGAGTCAGGTTTCTAAGTTTTTAAAGTTTTATTGCTAGCAATAAAGTGCTTCTTGGCTCTTTTTTTGTTGTTGTTGTTGTTTCCAATGTTTCATATATTGCTTTTAGTATTTCAGACGTAAAATGAGCTCCTTTATCAGAATCTATTTTTTCCGGTGCCCCAAAGCGTGGTATGATATCTTTTAATAAGGCTTTCACCACTCATTGCACTGTAGTCTTCCTGACTGGGAATGCTGCCACCCAATGTGATAATTGATCAACTATCACTAGCTATCACTAGCAGATGTTTCTATCCTTCTCTTGGGGGCATGTCTTCAAAATCTATTTGTAATTTTTGAAAAGGCAACCAAGCCCAAGGGCGCCCTCCTTTTATTTTAGCTTCTATCTTTGATTGTATCTAACATTTATTAATGTATCTAACATTGTATTCTGCACATACCAAACACCCTTTCGTTATTTGTAAGATTGCTCGAGTCAAACCTGGTGCTGCCCATGACTGGGAAATTTGTTTTTCTAAATAAAGACATTCCCCCATGTGTCCATCCATGGAGTTCTCTTGCTAGTGGGATCAACATAATCTTAGGGAGCAATGATTATTACTGCAAATAATATATCTTGTTTTTTTTTGTTCCACTCCCAAATGTGTCCATCCATCCACCTCTTTCTTAGGTGTTGCTTGGTGTTCTTTCTCCAGTTCTTCTGTAGTTTCAGGCATTGCCATTTCTTATCACAGCTCCTGTTTTGTAGGTAGTGGTTGTAGGGCAGCTGCTTTTGCTGTGGCATCAGCAAGGTTATTTCCCTTAGTTATATCCGAAGTGTCTTGTTGCTAAGCTCTCTGATACAGGATTGCTAACTGCAATTCCAAAGTCCTTAATTCTAAAATCTGATCTCGGTGGGCTACTTAATGCCCTGCCACTGTCAAAAAAAAACTCCTTCTCTGCAGATTATTCCCATTCCATACTACTCCCAAAGCATATTTTCAGTCTGCATAGATATTAGCAGTCTTATTCATGCCTATAGTACATTTTTGGATTAAGGCTATCAGTTCCACCTCCTGAGTCCCAAAATGTCCTGGAAGGGTCCAGCTTCCAGCACAACTGTGTAGTTACTGCATACCTGGCAACCCTTCGACCCTTTTTGATGACAATCCATCACAGAACATTATTAAATCCAGATTGTGCAGAGGCTCTTCTTTCACAGTAGGCAGAATAGTCAGGCTCAAATCTATTGTTTTCAAGCAATCATGAAATATTTTTACTTTGGGTTGCAGTATTTCTAGTAGCAAAGTAGCTGGGTTTAGCATATCACACTGTTTTAACACCATATTAGGAAGGACAG
This sequence comes from Tinamus guttatus, assembly GCF_000705375.1. Next base: position 9,644 of record NW_010588621.1, on the reverse strand, counting down.
GCCAGGAAGGCAAGGTGGTAGAGTTGCTCTTTATGTGAGGGAGCAACTGGAATGCATAGAGCTCAACCTGGGAGTGGATGATGAGCGAGTTGAGAGTTTATGGGCAAGGATTAGAGGGCAGGCTAATGTGGGAGACACTGTGGTGGGTGTCTGCTACAGGCCACCTGATCAAGACGAGGAAGGTGATGAGGCCTTCTACAGACAGCTGGAAGTAGCCTCACGGTCCCAGGCCCTGGTTCTCATGGGGGACTTCAACCACCCTGACATCAACTAGAAAGACAACACGGCCAGGCACAAACAGTCCTGGAGGTTTCTGCAGAGCGTTGATGATAACTTTTTAACACAGACTGTGGAGGAGCGAACAAGGAGAGGTGGGCTACTGGACCTCATACTAACAAATAGAGAGGGACTTATTGGAGATGTGAAGGTGGGGAGTAGCCTCGGCTGCAGTGACCATGAGCTGGTCGAGTTTAGGATCCAACGAGGAGGAAGCAGGGCTGTAAGTAGCCTTGCAACCATGGACTTGAGGAGGGCCAACTTTGGCCTCTTCAGAGACCTCCTCAGAAGAATCCCATGGGCTAGAGCTCTGGAAGGGAGAGGGGCCCAAGAGAGCTGGTCAGCATTGAAGTAGCACTTCCTCCACACTCAGGAGCAGTGTGTCCCTTTGAGTAAGAAGTCAGGCAGGAGGGTCAGGAGGCCTGCGTGGATGAGCAAGGAGCTGCTGGCAAAAATCAAACAGAAAAAGGCACTATACAAAAATACACTCACTGCCAGCCTTTCATTAAAATTTCCCACAGACATTCCTCCATAGCATAATAGGGTTTGCTGCAAGTGATTCCAAAAATTGCTTGAGTGTTCCTCAGACCTTTGCTAATGATAGTACCTTTTCTGAGATAACCCTCATTTGCCCTGCAGTTCTTATTGCTAAAAGTAGATTTTGGCATGCCATTTCATATTCTACTCCATCCTTTGTATTATTACAATCCCAATTTGGATCTACTTGTGGCCAAGGTTGTCGGTGATCATCTCAGTTTGCCTAGATCTCTTCTTTATCCCCTTTCTGAAATATCTGTTGTAACAATACTTGAACATCCCCCCTCCAACAAGGGCAAAGTCCTTCTACTATTGTAGAAAGCAGTTGAGCTGCCTTCTCCAGGTCTTCCCCCACCCAGGGCATTTCCTGTGCCCATTGAATTTGATCTCCCAGAGCCCATGGCCGATAATCATAAGCATGCAAGACCAGTGGTAGGGCTGCTGGTACATTGCCACTGGTACCCCCATAGCCAAGTTGGACATCACACCTCCAATCATAGGAGCTTACAAAGCAACAGATTAGTTTCCCAAGGGAAGAGATGGGTATAGGTTAGAAGTTTGAGCAGAAGCAGATTCAGGTGCTGAAGCAGAGTGAGGGGGAACAGAAGCGAAGCCATTACTTGAGTCTTCCAGCATTTGTTCCGCAACTATACCTCTTACCTTCCTTGAATCTCCGAATCTCCCTGGATGCTTAAACACCAAATTATACCAAATATACCAGTAGTTCATTTGCTGAGGTTTTCAATTCTCCAAATGAACCATCCAGAGGCCATAGCTTGGAGGGCATCCCCTTCCTGAGTCTGTAGTGTCCTGAGAGACCTGAGGTACCTTTGCTACCAAACCCCCTGTGACTTGTGCTGACCCGTTTTTAGTACCTCCCTGGTGAATGTTGCCACGACAATGACTGTCAGGTGAACTTGCTCTGTGCTGGACATGTTGAATGCAGTTCTGGCACTCACCCGATCAGAAGCCCACTCTGTCCCACTTGGGTCACCAAAGTGATAAAATAATCTTTTCTCTTTTCTTTTTGTTCATGGGCAGGAGTCAGATTTCTAAGTCTTTAAAGTTTTATTGCTAGCAATAAGGTGCCTCTTGGTTGGGAGCACAAGAAAGGACCCCGAGCGATAGTAAGTTGTTACATATTCAATACTTTACATAATCAACCAGATCTATCCATGATTCTTAGTTCTACCAGTCCCCTTGACATGGTGCAGTACAAGATAGTTCTGTGCCAGCCTTAAATGGTCCATCTTATAATTATTCATTAGCTGATTTTGCCCCTCTTCTGGTGTTACCTTTGAACAACTTCTGTAGTGTTGGCTGGATTAAACTGGCTTCTTTGCAAATCTTCAACTTTGAAAAACTGGGCTAAGGCAAGGTCAGATAGGATATTCTGCTTGCAAGGTGCCATGACCTTGTGTGATCTTTCTCTGCAAAAATTATAGTGGAAATTTACTTAACAGTACCAAGTGCATATCTTGTTCCCCCTCCCCTTGCTGCTTTCCCAGCTACTGGTATATCCCTTTTGAGAAATATTACTGTTAGAGATTTCATGCTTTGCTGCCACTATGCTTCATCCTCATCTTAAATCAGAGAGAAGCTAGCTGAGTTACACTTCCACAAATAATCATCCTTTTTTTTTTAATGAGAATGTCAACTGGGCTGTTGACTATCAAAGATGGAAATAACTTGTGATCACAGAAATGTATAGGGTCATGTGTTTAAAAATTCCCTTGCCATTTGATAGCTAATATTTGATCCATGTTGGATGGTGCTGAAGAGATCTGAAAAGATGGAGACTTCCACATCTATGCTGGCTACATATTACTATCCCCCTTTAATTCTAGGAACCTAGGAAGCAGATTCATAGTATCATTTTGTGGCATGCATATGAGTTTAGCACAACTGTAATATGTAGATACCTTCCTAAATGATTTATGGAGAGAGAGAGCAAATAGTTTACAGTTTTGTTTCTGATTTAGCAGATTTGCTAACTTTTATACTGTGCAATCTGACACACATCTGTTCTAATGGGGGAAACCCAGTAAAGTATGCTTTTACAGTATGCTGTTAAGAATAGATAGTGTAGCTGGTCTTTTATTTAAGTTAAAGGAATAGAGAAAACTAACTCCACATAAGTGTTGGAAGAAGTGCCATTTTTGTTTGAGCTTTTGATTCATAAATGTAGATAATGAATCCATTTCCTTCTTTTTTTTCTCAGAGATTTTGCCAAAGCAGGTAGGAATGAAATAATTGCCATTTTTCATGTGGAAGAATAGCTAAGATGGAATAACAGTTATTGTGCTACATCACAGTGATGAATCCTACTTTAGATAAAATTTGTGGAACATAACATTATAGTGTGATAGGCTTTTGAAAACCAGGAGAATCTTGAATTTGGGCATTTCTCTTCCATTATGTGATTATAATGGTTTGAAGCATCTTTCTAACTCAAAATCCTTGAATCTTTTATATAAAAAGAGAATGTTCCTGTGTGTGACTATTACACCAAACAACATTCTTTTTTTTTTATTTTACAATGGTTATTTACTGCATTGTTCATATTCCCTTCTTTACCCAAGGTTGAAACATTTTGTCATAGAATTCATCACCATAATGATATTTCAAGTAAAATCTGAACTAATTATATAAGGATATTGTAAGCTACTGTCAAGTCTGTGAAAAACTTTTGTGTAGTGAATTTTGGGATTGCTAGAAACTTCTCTCTTTACACTCTATTTGATTATCCCTTTTTTTTCCCCCTCCCTGTTCTACTGTCTTTTCCTCTTATGTGGATGTTTGTTCACCACTACCATATTTCGGATGGAAACCAGTCTGTTGTGTGCTTACCAACCTTGTCCTCTAGTGGCTGGTTTGTAAAGAGAATATAAACTTGTTTTTAGAGAATATGGCAACAGGTGGAACTCTGTTGTTCCACATTCTGTTTGGCAGTAGTTATCCAGCTAGTCAGCACATGCATATAGGCCAGATGGCTGGCCTGTGCGCGCATTATATTAGGCACAGCATGTGGTGTGAAAGCCTCATAGCCTCATAGGGGACACCAGTAAGAGTTGGAATTTTTGAGGGTGGCATTATGGAAAGTTAAGTCAACAAAGGGTATCCATTTGCAGATACTAAACAGAGTAGTCCTCCTGTTAATGGAGTAACTTGTTTTATTTTATCACCCTTGTACACTCTGTACTCTCTTCAACCATAGTTTCTTTTCTTTCTTTTTTCCTAAGCATTATATTTCAGTATACTGACTTACAATTGTGAAGGTGCTCTTTTTGACAAAGACCCCTTTTAAAAGATGTGAGATCTGTTATGTAGCTCTAATAGTGGTTTCCTGAAACAGTCATTTAGAAAATTTTGTAGCCGTTTGATATAAGTGAAATTATTTTTGATGTTTTCTGGAAGATGCATATATTCCATGAGACTAACCCCGAATAAAAATCTTTGGTCTTAGACTTATCAAACAAATTAGTTGATCAGTACAGCATGTTTTGTACCAACCTGATCTAAAATTTGTGTAAAAGAATGCCAGATTGTAAAGATCTCATTGCATATATAAAACAGTAGAACAACCGTAATAAATCAAGTACAATCTCAAATTAAACAATTTAACTTTAAACAAAGAGGGTATTCTCAGGCCTATTTTTGCAGTTAATGTTATCATAAGTGACTGTCATCATTATTAATGTTGCAAAAGAGAAGAGAAAGATAACATTTCATTAAAAATCCATATTTTTTCATGTATCTTTGGAATTAAAAAATCCTTTCATCATGAAACTAGGTGGCACATTCCCCCAACTTCTCAGACCATTTTAAGAGTAAATAGTTACACTTCTTTTTTAGTTACAGGAATACAGAATATGTTGAGCATTTTCTCTTTAATGAGGACCAATATTTTTGTGAATATTGCAAAATTATTTAAAAATTTTAAGACTGGAGAGACATAGGCTAGACTTTTACTTAGTTATGCATTATAGTATAGAAATAATATTTATTTTAGAATGGCTGTGATGAATGGTATGTGATGATCAGCATTTGGAATTGAATACTGTAATATGGAAATACTTATGAATGTTATAATAATAAAGGAAGACTTAATTTATCACTTCTATGATATAAATCTTCTGAATTCACAATTTCTGACTTACAGCTTCTTTAACATCTTTTCAAGAGTGGTTTTACTCTGAAATATGTAATGGTAAAGGATGAACTCATCAAATTTGCTCTATTTGCAAGAAGTTTCTACTGTTACTATGTTTAACTGTCAGCCTTGCATATGATTTCAAGGCTCTGACATAAAAAATCTGCATTTTTGGTGCCATTTCAACTTTAATAGACATTTTACAAGTAAATAATGCCTGGAATTATACTTGCACAAATCTATTAGTCATAAATTGTAGAGATATTATTAGAAGCATAATCTGAAGATGGTTGACTTGCTTGACTGTAATTTGCACAGCATTAGCTATGGTGAACTGAGGAACTAAAGTCCTGTAGCAAAAGGAACTTTGTGAATCTTCGAGAGGAGTAAATTATTTTTACTTGTAAATGGTGCAATCTGATTTTACAAGAAGTGTACTTTTAGTTTGATTTTAAAAATGTAGAAAGGTAGATTAATATTAAAGTTTAAAAATAATTTAAGTTTAAAATTAGATCAATGCTAATCAGGCTTCAGGTAAAGCAGAACAGGCCTTGGGAAATGAAATTACTCCTGGACCTCTGACTCTGGAGTCAAACTTCAGGGCTGTCCTTCTTCCCTACTAATAGATTCACCAGATATGCTTATTTTATAAGTCTTGATTAACTATGTGACAGTACTGAAATATTCCAAACAGTGACTGTAATAGAAGTATCATAATATATAACTAAACTGACATATGTGAGTGTCAAAGAAAACTAGGCTAACAGACATACCACTAGTTGATATTTTTCATCACTAGTTAATACTTTTTTATCCTATTCTGTACATAAAATTTCTCATCTATCATCAACTGACCTGAATTCATGAGGAACCCCTTTCCATTAGAATACCAGAACTGTAGAGCTTCAGTTTCATGCCAACAGTGGCAGTGTTAATTTGTGAGTTTTTCATTAACATATGGGACAGAAATCTTACCGCCAACTCATAGGATACAGTATTAGCACATTTTAAAAGTACATGGGCATAGAACACACAGGAGCAATTGACTGGAAGCTCCCCATATGAAAGGCCTAATTGCTTTGAATGTCATTAGCTATGTCTCCAGTCTAAATGCCCTATACATAGCTAATTGATGCTGCAGTGTCCCTTTGACAGTCAATCACTGAAAGCTTTTGGGCTGGGTGTTTCTGAGGAAACTTGTCTCTTCTTACTTGCAAGGTATGTCTGGGCTAATTTACTGCTTGTGAATAGCATGAAACCTTGTCAAATGGACTCGAGAGACAAGTGTCTGTGGAGGTGTGTTAAAATAATCACAACAAAAAGGAGTAGATGACATGAAATTGTTTTATTCTTCTGAATAATATATTTTTTTCTGTTTCTGTTAGGTAGACTTGGTGCAATAAATAAATCTTTATTTAGAAAATTTCATTCTGTGGATATATCTGGATGTGGACAGGGAGAGAGGGGAGAAAAGTGTAAGACTCTGGAAAGTTTTTTCTTACACCAAAGGGAAACCCATTCTTTTATTTGCAAAGTTGCTTCCACTCTATATGGACTATGTGAATGCTTTTCACAGAAATTCAGTAGCCTCAGATGACACTAGTATAAATATATTCCATATTTACCTACACTTACTGTGCTGTCATTAGAATTCATATAAAAGTAATTAAGTACGTTTGTTATGTGGTCAGGTTTCTTTTCTTCATCGTTGCATGTGTTGTCATGTCATGCTTGAGGAGTTTAGTTTGAATGATTATCTTTAAGCAAATCCTTGAGAAGCAGTGCTGTCTAATGGGCTAGAACAAGTTTACTTATTTACTTATCCTGAAGAGTTTGGACCATACATCTTCTCTTTCTTATGATGGCATAAGTCAAGTTTTAAGCTTGAATTTGAGTGGAATGCTCAAGTTTCTGTATTCACCAATAAGGGGATTCCCCCACAGTCTGGCTGAAGAGCAGGACAAAGGGAAGGGGGAGACTGAGCGGAGCCATGAGTGAGTGGGACAAAAGAGCAGATGCCAAGAGTTGGGGGCCTTTACAAATAAGGGAAATAAAGGAATTCCCCCACATTCTTCAGCAATGGGGACAAAGGAGTCAGGTGAGAACAGATGGCAGGAGGCAGGAGTTTGATATAGGCGGGCTGGGAAGGCTGTAACTTCTGAGTACCTTGGCCAATGGGGAAAAGGAGAGGGCATCCCTCGGTCGGGAAATTAGGATAAAAGGGGGGCTGCGTCCCCCAGCAATTTGAGAGACCCCACAGGGATATGGCCAGTGGACTCTTCCTTTATTCGAATAAAGTTTTAGGACTCCTCTGTCTCCTTTTTGGACGTTCAGTTCTTGACAGTGAGATTTTACGCACAAATTTAACAGTTGCATGGCAATTAAACAAGGATAATTGTTAGGAATATGAAGCCATTTAGTGTTAATTCAGAATTGATTTAAAAAATAAGAAAGGCTGTAGTTATTTTTCTCTTAAAAGTTTTCCCCTCTTTGTTCTGTTTATTTGTTTTTTAACATAAAACTGAATATTTTTGGAACTCATTTATAGACTCTTCTGGCAGGAACTTTTTTTTTTATAATTCCTATTAATTTTAATATGTACAGGGAGAAATGAATGGTATTCCTTGACTTGCTAATGCAAAGACATATGCACTTTTGCATTTTTATTCCATATCAGGTCATATATGACTATTCTGAACAGAAATATTGTTAGAACTCACTGTATACAATTTAATGCATGCCCTTTTCTTCTACTTATGCTTGGAAATTATTGTTAATTGAAGAATTTAAAGTAGAAACTTTAAAATGTAAGGAAGTGACAAGGATTAATATACATATACAGAGTGCCCTTACTGATAGCTGGAAGTATTCTAACTCTGGAAAGAGAGAAATGCTATATATTTCATTGTGAAACTTTGAAACTATCTCTCGGTTAAGGTTTTTACAGATCAATATATAAATAAAAGTTAATTGGGGAGGAGGAGAGAAAAGGGTGAAGAAAACTTTTTAGGAAGGTGAAGTTACAATAAGAATTTACAACTGTGGATTTAAACTGGAGAAGACAGTTGAGTGGAATGCTCAAGTTTCTGTATTCATCAATAAGGGGATTTCTCGACAGTTTGCTTGAAGAGCAGGACAAAGGGAGGGGAGACTGAGTGGAGCCATGAGCCGAGTGGGACAAAAAGAGCCATCTGCAAGGAGATGGGGGCCTTTACAAAGGAGGGAAATAGGGCAATTCCCCCGCATTCTTCAGCAAGGGGGACAAAGGAGTTGGTGAGCTCAGGTGAGAACAAATGGCAGGAGGCCGGAGTTCGGTGTAGGCGGGCCAGGAAGGCTGTAACTTCTGAGTACCTTGGCCAATGGGGAAAAGGAGAGGGCATCCCTCAGTCGGGAAATTAGGATAAAAGGGGGGCTGCGTCCCCCAGCAATTTGAGAGACCCCACAGGGATGTGCCTGGTGGACTCTTCCTTTATTCGAATAAAGTTTTAGGACTCCTCTGTCTCCTTTTTGGACATTCAGTTCTTGACAGCGAGATTTTCCGCACACAGTGACAAGCATATGTTAAATTATAATTGAGAAAGTACAATTTGTATTTGATATAAAAAATGACTTTGTGTTTAATTATAGTTCATTCATATCTTTGCATGGTCTTAATAAAGAGTATATGTGAGGGTGCTGTTTGCCAGGAGAGGGTGATGAAAACTTAATAGTCAAAGTATGTATTGGATGACCCATGAGATACTGAATGAAGCATTAGCTGGCAGATTGGATTTTGGAAGGTGATACCAACAATAAATTTAATCTAATAAGAATTTCCCATTGTTGCTAATACTGATCTTACTGAGTGAAAAGTCTCTGTCCAGCAAAACAAATCTGTGAATATTTTAACATTCATCTTCATTAGACTCATACAAAAAAAATCTTTATCCTTCAAGCAATAGAGAAGATTAAAGTGACTTGAGTGTTACCAAAATAATCTTGGAAGGTTTACAGTTTAGACAGTGCAAGAAGAAATCTTTTTCTTGAGGAATCAGCATCGTCTAAGGTGATCCATAGGGACCCTCTTCCGCTCTGTATCTCCGGCTATAGCAATGGTTACAGCCTGGGCGTCATCGACAGCTATTATTTCAGCCATTATGGGGACATGAGTGTGTCGAGGGTCACTCAAATGTTGAGTCTCACTCCACGAATCGGAGTGTGCAACACTTTAATATGAAGGGGGTTTAAACTCGTGGTAAGTGCCGAAGCCTACTCCACAAGTCAGAGCTAGCAACACCTCCATGCAAAGTGAAGTCAACTCCACTCTGCTGTTGTCTGCAGCAGAGCTTTTTACCGGTGCAGGTGGGCATGCGCTAAGGAGCAGCGTTCTCATTGGCCAGCTACAGATTCCCAGCTGGTTAGTGCTCCTCCAGGTGCTTGGTTGCTATGCATCGGTCCAGTTCCCCACAAACTCCAGTTTCTTATATATTCTTACTAAGGCCCCAACATCTCCCCCTCTTTTTTCCAAAAAACAAAAATTAGCAATAAACATTGCAACATTTACAAAAAACAAAGCAACATTGCTGTAAGCCTCAGCATTTCCCCCTCTTTTTCAAAAGGAAAATTAACAATAAACGTTGCAAATATTGACAAAGTAACATAGTTGCAAGTTCCAGCATTTTCCCCTCTTTTTTCAAAA
>NW_010588620.1:169511-204734 GCF_000705375.1 Tinamus guttatus | reverse complement strand
AAAAAAAAAAAGTAACAAGAAACACACTTCAAAGCCAAGTTTAAGCACACTGTCCTGCTACTTCTTGAAAGTATCTATATAGAAGTTTCCATTTTGTTAGCACTAAAACACAAGAAAGTAGAGGAGGGAAAGTTAAAAGAGGCTTCTAATTTACTCATTTTTCCTTAGAGAACACCATGAAGGCTAGTAGGAACATAACAATTTTAAAATTGAATTGAATATTAGCAGAAAATTAAACAGAAACAATCCCTGACATGTAAACATCATGTGAACTGTGAAGTGAACGTAACTATCCATAATGTAGTGGAATCATTATTTAGCCCACATGCAATGCGATGATATAAACTACAGGGGAATTTTTAATAAAAGCATTTTTCTATTTTTCTGCTTCTTGTGGTGTTCATTTTTTCAGCTGAATGCTTCTTAAAAGGGAGAGGAAATACAGAGCTGAATCAAGTAAAAATCTTAAATGGCGAGTACCTGTCAGATTCCAGACCTCTAAAAATGCATAATAACAGCTTTAAAGTTGTTTATTAGAAGTTTTTTTTTCTCTTTTATTAAGTGACCATAGAATACTCTACCTTCTAAATACTTCTAAAAATAGTTACATGTTAAAATATTTAACATTTTAAAAGTTTAAAAGGTGAGTTAATAATACTCATTTTTACTCATTTTTTTCAGTGTGAAAAAACAGAACCATATGAATTACCCAAATCATAGAATCACAGAATCATAGAATTCTTAAGGTTGGAAGGGACCTCTAGAGATCATCTAGCCCAACCCCCCTGCACACGCACATGGCACAGGACTGCGTCCAAGTGGGTTTTGAAGATCTCCAGAGAAGGAGACTCGACAACCTCTCTGGGCAGCCTGTTCCAGTGCTCTGTTATCCTCACTGTCAAGAAATTTTTCCTTAAGTTCATGCAGAACTTTTAGTGCTTCAGTTTCTGGCCATTTCCTCTAGCTCTGTCAGTGGCCACCAGTGAAAAGAGACCAGCCCCATCCTCCTCACTGCCTCCCTTGAGATACTTATAGACACTGATCAGGTCCCCTCTCAGCCTTCTCTCCTCCAGGCTGAACAGGCCCAGCTCCCTCAGCCTCTCCTCATAGGGCAGATGTTCCAGGCCCCTCATCATCCTTGTAGCCCTGCGCTGGAATCTCTTCTTGGCCACGAGGGCACACTGCTGCCTCATGGTCAACTTGTGTCGTCCACCATGACACCCAGGGCTTTCTCCGCAGAGCTGCTCTCCAGAAGGTCAGTCCTCAGCCTGTACTGGTGTCTGGGGTTATTCCTCCCCAGGTGCAGATCCTTGCACTTGGCCTTGTTGAATTGCATGAGGTTTTTCACCGGCTAGTTGTCCAGTCTGTCCAGGTCCCTCTGGATGGCAGCGCAGACCTCCGGGGTATCAGCTTCTCCCGCCAGTTTCGTATCATCAGCAGTGAACTTGCTGAGGGAGCACTCTGTGCCTTCACCCAGGTCATTGATGAATAAATTGAACAGGACTGGACCAAGGACTGACCCCTGGGGGACACCGCTAGCTACAGGCCTCAAACTAGAGTCTGCACCGCTGATCACCACCCTCTGAGCTCTGCCATCCAGCCATAGTGTATGTGAGAAACTGATTTTATTTCTAATAAAAAAGTATGAATAACAAATGCATCTGTTACATTACATAGAATAACAATATCGCTTTACTAAATATGAAAAAACAAACAAACAAACAAACAAAGATTAAGGCAAAATATCCCTCAACAGGGCAAAATCACAAAGCTATTGAATGCCAGAACATATTAACTCCTACTTCTCTATAAGCCATAAGGATTTAGGATTTTCACAAGTAGTCAGCCCCCTGGTTATGTTTCATTGTAAAAAAAAAAAATATATGGTTTTAATTATCCATAATCTCTTTTTTACCCTTTGCTTTAACAAACAACTAGTGAGTAATGATTTCTATAAATTAGATACGACATATACATCAAGACATTGGTAAAAGATAACTAATATATTCTGAATAAAATTATCAGGGCAAATATTATTATTTAGCATAAAAGTTGAATACATATTTTAATAAAGTTTCTTCCTGAAATGTGTCAGAATTTAATATAAAGAATGTGCCAGATTTTGACCTCAGCAACTCTAACCTAGTTGTATTGTTAAAGATAAAGAAGCATTTTACATCTTAAAGACAAGTGTGGAGTAACCTTACATCTGTTTTAGAAACAGTCAGTCTATGAAGACATGTCTTTGAATGAGTATATATTGAAATGCAGATTCAGGAGAAATATTCTGGTAAGATCATTTTTACCATTTAGTGAATCACTGGTGGAAGCTAAAAAGAAAAGGGAATGGAAAATAACTTCAGGATAAGGTATACATTATTCTGAGGCATTAGAAACAAAGACTATGTGAAAATAGATGGAGCAGAATTGGAAGACACAGAAAACAAAACCATACTGTATTCTGGCGAGCATTTGCAGTCAACTAGGAGACATTGCCAGCTGAACATATATACTGTCCTTGCAAATATGTTCTTACAACTGTTCCTGGCGGTTGCATGGTGATAGAGACCTTCCATCATACAGTTTCTTCCCTGGTCTAAGAGGATGTCTATTTTGGGAACAAGCATATGTATGCATCCACAATTTCAGGGAAACTTACATTTTAGGTAAAGTAGCTAAAATGAAGAGTCATGAATACAGGAAAGGACAGGCTGTCAACTAAAACTATCTGTTTACAGCAAATGTATCAGCTCTCATGCAGAAGGTTTCCAGGCAGTTTCAGAAGTTTCCTACAGATTTTTACCAAAATAATATTCAAAATGACATGCTAATCCCTAAATCTAAACAAAGAGGAATGATTTCATGTATGATATGAACACGACATACTGCTTTCAGCATGGTTTCTGATCAGGATGATCTTCAGCGAAAAAAAAGATTACAGATTTCGAGCATGGTACCTTCCCAAAGAAACAAGGAAAGAGGACTTTGCAAGTGCTCACTAGAAGTGAATATATACAGCAATAATTATTTGATTTTTTATAAGCATTCAAGTAGATAGCACTCCAGAATTGTTCCTGGGTTTTACATTAAAATTGCATGTGGTACACTAACTACATATAGCTTATTTCTAAACTCTATATACTTTATTTCTGTTCCTTTATATAAGGCTAAACAGTGACATTCAGACATGCACTCAGGAGTAGATTTTCAAAAGCATAGAAATACTTATAAATACTTCATTTTCTAGAGTTAATGGTAAGTGTATTATTTAAATCCTTCTGTGATATTTGTCCTTCACTGCAGGACTCAAACTTCAGAAACTCCTGGCTGGTTGGTAAAGCATCCTTAAGCAATCAGTAGTCAAAGCGATTTGAGAGTGCATATTCATCTTTATAAGCATAGCTGATGAACTGCTGAAAAAACACCACACATTATCAATCTCGAGACTTTAGGGGAGCAACCATACAATTTTCTTAAACTTCTATTTTTTCCCAAATATCTTCAGATCTGTTTATAAGCAAATATAGGATTTGAATATCTTTCTGTGTAGACATAAGTTTACTAGTAACTTCTTACTATTGTTCATAACTTTTTTCAAGACATAAACCAGAAATCTCCAGGATGAGGACCCATTTGTTTATAGGATATGAAGTCATCATGTTGCTGGCATAAATATGAAAAATCAGTCTTTACTTTTTGAAAGCATCTGGACTTCATTTTCCAGAGTGTTTAACTTCTATTTTAGCTTCATGAAAAGCAGCTACTTATTAATAAGCTTTGCATACTGAATACTGAGTACATAATTCAGGCCCGTTTGCAAACACTGAGGTCTTGAAAATATGCATATGAGGGTTAAAAAGAAAATCCTATTTCCTAGGATGGATCAAAAAGTCTGCAGCTAGATTTAAGGAAAACAAGTTTTGCACAGGCATGAACTGGTAACATGCTCCCTGGCTCACCCTTGCTCAAACAGTGGCATCTGAGGAAGTTCTATTTCTGTCTCCCCCTCAAATATCCCTGCTTGTCATGTAGTTTCAAAAGCACCTTTGATATGAACCACAAGACATTCTTAAGCAATTGTTGGGGATTTTTTTTTCCCGTAGCACCTGCTAAAGCCTGCCCCTGCTTAGTAAATTGCAGGAAAAATGCATAGGAAAGAGGGAATACTATTTCACTGCCTGCTTTCTTTTTCTAGTTATGGGATTCCCAGAGGAGCAGAGTAAGATTTCAGTGAATTTTCCTTGCGCACACAGAAGTGCTTACAGAACTGCTTTTCCCCACTATAAAAGTGGGATTCTTCAACCAAAGAAGAAATACAGAGGGGGAAAAAAAATTACAGATGAATGTTCCCCTACAGCTTTCTGATCTTTTTCCCCAGCTCCTGAAATCCAGAAGGATTAACATGTTCCATTTCGAAACCATCTCTAGAAAGCACATAGAGAAAAAACTTTCATGTTTGATTATCCTTCAACATAAGCCTATTCCAGAGGCTACACAGAATAGAGATATCAAGTCTGGTTTTAACAGCTGTACACTTTTGGGCCTTCCCTGTGGCAAGAGAATGTGTGCAGATGTTCTTCGACCACTCTGTAACACCTAGTTTTCAGAAAAGGGGTGGAATAGGTTGTGGTGAAGACAGATAATAAAGGTTTGATCTGCTGTGAAATGGTATAGAAGGCTCTTGGTATTCACAAGATAGCATGTTCTGCCCACAGGGATAGACTGCAGTTTGGAGGTTAAGCATCTATCACAGCACAGATTTCACAGCTTTTGAAAATAATAGATGGTTAGAGATAAAGGAAGCAGAAATTAGTTTCTTCTGGATTTACACTGTTAATAAGGATCCATATGTTTGCAGAGTCTACCAGACACACTCCATTGCCAGAAATATCTCTGCAGGAGTGATGCTTTCTGCCCAAGCTGAAGTTTTAACGTCCCTCTTCACTGCAATATTCTTTCTTTTCATTTTTTTTTCTCCTCTGGACTGTATGCTGACTCAGGAGGACATTGCTACTTCTGTTACATGCTGGAGATATTTTTAAACCTCATCCCTTTCCCTTCTACAGTGGCGAGAATGGAGGAGAGGGAGGGAGAAACTAGAAAAAAATCTAAAACCAAAACAAAACAACAGCAAAAAAGAAGTCTAAGAGCATGCTTATTTTTAATGGAGGTCCAGGTTGTTGGCCCTGGATATATATGTATATTTTAAACCTAGCTCTGGATGTGTTCTTCCCTTCCCCTTCTGATGATACAGATATTAGTTTGTTATATGCTTTGCTTGTGAACAGGACAGAAAATACTTGTTCTACTAATGTGATATTACTCAAGCCAGGCAAGATATTCATTTTTTTTATACAAAAATGACCTAATTTATCTCCACTGCCCAGTCAGCCAGGATGCTATCAGCATCCTTCATAATTCTCCTATCTTAAAAAATGTCTTTTTCTAGTTTCTATATTTTTTTTCTGATGCCTTTTTGGACCATTTCCCAGGCTTATGTATCCTCTCTGCATTGCTTCAGTTAATTACTTATACTTGATGGCCACCTCTGTGAGCCCTATTACTTACTGCCACTTGTGAACTGCTGTAATGTAAGGTGTTTGTCACTTACACCAAGGTCATAGCTAGCCCTGTTATCATTTGGTTGCCTTCCCCATCTAGCAATATTGATGACAGTATAGTAGGAGACACTTTCAGCTCACACTGACCCCATACAAACGAGCAGTGTGCGTGTTCACCTTAGGTTACTTCTGCTGAGTAAGGCGTTAGTCCTTAGCAGTGCAGTGCTGAGAATGTTAACTGTAAGTCATCATGGGGAGCTGGGAAGCGGCATAAAAATTCAGTTGCTGTAGCTTGTGCAGCTGGAAAGGTGACATTGGTCATTTTTTTTTCCTGCAGCCTTTGCTGTTTACTGCTAATCTCTCTCCACTAGGCCTTGCAATTGGGGGTAAAACTAAAGCATCTCATTCTTAAGTGACAAATATGACAGCAAATCTACTCCCTTTAATTTATAAGGACATTGCTCACTTTTACATTCTGTAGAGCTGTTTACATTTTCAGGGATCTGATTACCAGCATTCTCTTTTATGAACAGTATTAACGGCTATGTTAACAGTTTGGGAGATTAGACTCCAGGTGAACTCAGGTGCTCTCACCTGCTTTCATCCCATTCATCTCTTATGCATCAGCAAACCTTTGCTAACCTTATTAATGCCTTATTAATCCTTTACATGTCTTTTTGCTATGGCCATCAGAACTCCTTATTGCTCTCTGTCCCCGTTGCTCAAAACCTGCATTCTCATCTATCTGCAAGCTTTCTTACATTTTCCACAACTAGCTTCTTTCTCAGGAAGGATATGAAATCTTTAAAGAATTCTTACTGTTACCTATAGATGGATATTTTTATTGGTACCTGATATCAGCAAGATACAAGTCTAGGTAAACAGTTAAGTTCTTGTCTGAGTGATTAAACAAGAAAGAAAAAAAGAAAACTACCTTCAAGTTGCAAATGTTATAATGTCATACAGCAAAATGATTTTCCAGGCAAGATATCTTGCCTGGATCTCAAATACAATAGTTCTTTCTCAAGACAAGCGACTGACATGGCTAGTGTGACTGGGTGAATCACTGGACTTCTTCAAGCTTCAGTTTTCCTATCTGTAAATGGGAAAGATAACAAGACTGAATTCCTGCCTTGTAATTTTTCAATTACTCTTTTAGAAACCAGAAAGAATCAAACAAAGAATAACTAAACAGCTTTATCACAATTAGCATTTTCCCAACAATTCTGTGTTCTTGGACTGCTCTGTTCTTTCAAACAACTAAATTGTTTAAACAGTCATCCAGTTTGATATGTTTAGAATCATAGAATCATAGAATTGTTAGAGAACTGTTAATTATTTTAATGCGACTTTTTAAATATTTACCCTTAATTTCAGGTAAAAAAAAAAAAACAGAATAGACAAGAATATACAAGTTGCTCTATATTTGTGTCAGCCTACAGTAAAAAATATTGAAAACAAAAAAAATGAAGTCCAGATTTTCCAAACTACAGTTTATCCACAAGCCAGTTGCAACTTTTATGTAGAGAAAGATGGCCTCTGTTATCTATATTCCAGAAGAGATTATGGCAAACAAGATAGAAATTAAATTTAAAACAAGATCACACAGTTTATTTAGAAGTAATATTAAAAAGTGCAGTGGTTTAAATCATCATAGATAAATGAGTAGTAAGAAATGACATCTGAGATTATTCAGAAAAATGCTAAAATAACAGGAGAATATTAGACCTCCTTTGGAAGTTCCTACTAGAAGCAGACTATTAAAAGACATGTTAAAACTTGGCTGGTACAATGCTTTCCCCTTAATTCAATCATTACTAAATTTGATTTTTCACTTAATTCGATTAAAATCTCAAGAGCAAAACTATTCATATTAAAAATAACACTCACTCATTATTTTGATCACTTCAGCCAGATGTTATTGGATAATTTCATCTGTAGTAGTATAAAGTTTCCATTTAATTAAGAAAGAAAGGAGAATAAAAAAGATTAAAAATGAGACATACTGTTGAGGAGGGTAGGTCGAGACTTGTTTCCATTCCAAGACCAGCTTCTGTGGAAGGAATAAGCAAGTCTATCCTTAAAAAAAGGGGTAGCAGGTAAAGAGAACCTAGGCTGCAGCTGAGGAAGGTGTTGCCTCAGGGCATAATATGTATGCTTGTACCTATTCAGATGAAAAGATTAGTCACTTCAGCTAAAATATAAATTAGTTATTTAATTAGCAAACAGACTATAGAGTCCTTTGCAACAGATACAGAATTTAGATACATTTGTGGTTTAATACAGTTTTTCTTCATAACCTTAGGCATATTTAGGCCAAACCTCACTTTTAAAAATGGCTTTAGAAACACATATAGGTCTTTACCATTTCATATTCATGTGTAATCATGAATACTTATGCAAAAGGAAAATTTCAGAATAATACAGCTTTAATTAGAGCAGATCTATCAGTCCAGATACAGCTCCATCTATGGAAGCAAAGTGAATAGAATATTAAAGAAAAAAGTCAAACTTTATAATGGGTATAAACTGTAATTTATATCTAAAAGAGAGACTATTAAGATTGCTAGATTATATTTCTGAATTTTAATGAATTTGCTTTTTCCAATGATTTTCTATAATTATTAAGGTAATTAATTTTGTTAAGGTAACAATACATAGTAAAATGTTTTCAAATATTAGATAAAGAGCAGATATGTAATGATGAAACTCAATCAAAGAACGAGGTCCAAGAAAAAAGAAATTATCCTTGCACAAAGTACAAATAAGAATAGCTATATCCTTTTCAAGATCAAAACAGTATTTCAGCAAAACCTAATAATATGCTCCATTTTAAGCACCAAACTGATCTTATTTTTACTCACAAAAGCACTTAAATTTGTGATTATTTATTTAAGGTGTTTAAGATCATAATTATATAAATGTTGGTGCCTCTCCAATAAAACATTACTTTTTCATAATCTTTGGTTAATTGTTCCTGTTAACCAGATATTAAACAATTTAGCGGTAAGTAAATATTTGGAATGACATGCAGAACCACTCTACAGAAAAATTTCCTGAAGTTATTCAATATGACTTGGTGGTAATGCGTTTATTTGAGGGCCCGTACTGTGAGGACTTTTATATTAACTTAGTTATCCTGTCATGCTGTACTCATATTTTCTTAGGACAGTATTTATTACTGAGGCAAAGACACTCCCACAAAACTCCCAGGATGATTATTTTAATAGATTTTCGAGGTCATGCTGACTTTGCCTTTGTTGTAATATGTTTTCCTATCTTGTCAATTATGCACACATTTTATCTATATCTTCAGTGAAAGGCAGGCTTGCTTAGTTACATAGAATTATTATTTAATGAACTTTATTTTATATTTTGTGGTGTGCTTAATGAAATGTAAGTTTATGAATTTACTCCTTGCTATTTTCCTTTTAGAAGATGACTATAATTGATCAGATCCTTAAGCAGTACAAATTAGCTGCTTCAAAGCCAAACAAAGACAGTGTATATTAACCAACAAACTAATAACATTGACTAGAAACTAGCATAAGAAAGCAATATTATGTTTTTTGTTATTGCAAACAATTGTCACACTATTATTTTCTTGAATAAAAACAAAGATATGTCTAGAAATAATGTTGCAGAGCACTGAGTTAGATTAGGAGTTCTTGCTCTTTATGAAGGAGAAACTCCCATAACTGTTATGATATATATAAACTGCTTCCCAGAGACATACAGGAGTCATTCCCCATAACATGTCCTTTTAAAAGAAACCATCCACAATTCTAGAGAAAAAAACACCTTTATCAGCATCTCCTTCCCAAAATTAAAGATAGTCAACTTGGTAAATGCCTTGAATTTTCCATCAAAGCATCAATAGAGATATGAACACAGTACTAAAGCCGAAAGAGACTGGAAGATGATAGAGATCTAGCTGATAGGAGTGGGACTAGATCAATAGTATATTCCAGAGGTACATTACATATAAACTAACATTCAATAATTAGTAACTACAGTTATTAAGGTTATAAATCCCAATAATTTATTTTAAAAATACTTTCTAGGGGCTTAATCAATCATTTCAGAGAAAAATAAACAAACACCCTATTGCTTTGAACTTAATTGTCAAGAACAAGAATCTAAAGAGTCACTCAAGGAAATTCTGTCAGTAGTTTTATTCCCCTGGATTTGATCAATTTACAATGGTGGAAGACCTAAGAGTTATGTGCTTTTAACATCAATTCCACAGGTTTCTGTTACAGGTTCACTTGTTTTGAATAGGAAGGGAAGGTTGAAGGAAAGTAAAATACCACACAAGCAGAAAAGTCATTGTAAATGCCCTAAACTTCCTGACAATAGGAGGATTATTCTGTCTCATAGCGGACACCTGTCGATAACTACTGGCTCTGCACTTTAATGGGTTTCAGAGCACACGAATACATGTTGTTATCAAATCCCTCTCTTCTTGTCTGATTAGGAGCTATGGTAAACCTGTTTTCATTATTTTTTTTTTGGGGTTCCTGTTTCTTCCCAGTGATGATAGGGAGGCACATGTTATTTTTGTTGCAAAATACTGTCATCGAGAATATCTGTGAATAGTGAATACCTCCATGAAAGTGAGAGCTGACGTCTGCCTTTCCTTCAAATACCTGCAGCTCCTCCAGCAGGTCTAGTTTTTTTCTTTGACTGTGTTGCACTTTTTAGATAAACCTTGTTATTTTAGCATAGGAAATATTAAGTACAATACAGGTTTGTACTCAACATTTGTAGACTTAATAGCATTTCCCTCTTGCTCTATGTCTCCTGGACTTCTGCTCAGTAATAGTTGTCATACTCCACTGGCAATGTAATGGGCCTCACCTTAATATTATGGACACAGTCCATAACTAATTCAGTGTTAAGGATATTTATTGCATTGCAACCCTATTCCAAGAACTGTTTTACATATTAGTCAATATCTAATCAACAGAAAGCACGCTACCACCAGCTCCTTCCCCTCTATTTCTGCCATTGGCTGAAAAGTCCGATCTGTGGCACACTGAGAGACTTCTGCATGGTGTGCGCTTGCCCATGAGAATCTTCTAGGACTGAGTGTGCCCTGTCCCCACAACTTACAAGCAGTAAGAACTGGGCCTGAGGACCGGGAAGCCTCAAAGGTTGGGGAGAGCTAGACAGCTATTACTATGGGTATCAGGTAGGGCAGGAGTCATTGACACCTTTGCCCTCCTCGCAATCCAGGACCACAGGAGCAGCAGGCCTAAGGGTTATCACAGCTGTCCCTCTACATGTTTGCCTCTCCAATTTTGCTTCTCTTGCCAAGAGGCATTCTACCTCCTGGCATTTATTCCTAAAGCAAAAAAAAAAAAAATCAATACAGTGTGCCTTGCTAAGAACATTATTCTGATGCTTCTCAGGCAGACAAACTCAGGACCCATGGGACACATGCTAAACTACTCAGTCCTGTCAAAGTAGCACCGGTTTAAGCAAGTGCAGAAGTAAAAATATTAGATTCTTAGGGATATCTGTTTAACAAAAGTCATGTGCTTCAGGATTTCAGGAGCTGAAGAGATTAAATGGAGATTCTGAAAATTACAGTACTGAAATTAAACCTCTACTTTTTGCCTCTGTGCAACTCTGCAGCTCTGTGAGCTCTGTGAACCTCTCTTAGATTTGAGTTTTCTAAATTTGGATGGATAATTTGGATCTCATTGCCTTCATCTGTTTAAATGATGCAGTTCACATTTTTGTCTGCCTAAGCACAACTGTGAGTTTTGAACTAAATAAACTAGTCTCTAATATTTTAGTAAAGTGGCCTCATAAAGACTTTATTTTTATAGCCAAACTATATAGCTACTGTACTACTATTTTTTTTTCTTTTCTTATCTCATTCTGAAGAGGTGGGCCTGAAAGCTGTGCCAAAGAACGTAGCAAATAATGGTGGCCAGGCTATACTTTCAAGACTATTTCAGCCTCACTTTAATAACTTTTTTAGAATAAGGATCCAGGTTGAAAACAGGTCCTCCCCCATCACAAGATTTCCCTTTAGCAGAAAAAGCAATAGACTTTTAGATACACAAGCCCTTCCTTGTGTTTGAAATAAAGGAAATCTTCTAAGCTGCATACAAATTATAAACAAATACTCCAGGCTGAATTGTGTATATTAGCCAGACTATCTTCAAGAAAGGTGTTTTCTAACTGCTGAGAAGCAAGTGTGGCAAAAGAGAAAAAAGGTGCTATCTTTCTGAGAGAAAATCCATACTGTCCACAGCCATCAAATAGTAATTAAACTAGCAGAAAGGAGATAGTCCTGAAACAGAAAGACTATATCAATAATGCTGACAGGCAACTCTGAGATTATCCACTGTAACAAACTTACTTAAGAAACGTCTTAAGTCTCCCTTTCCTTGGTCTGGTCGCAGTAGTCTATACAGTCTTTTTTTTTCTAAAGAAAAAGAATGTACAATTTAAGCTGAGGAGCTCTGAGACTCCTGTGATAGAGAGCCTAGTTGACAAATTACAGTAGAAAACAATCAAGACCTTGTCCAGACTAAATTCTATCGCCGTCTGTCCAGCCATCCTTACAACCACACAGAGTATATTGCAATAAATGTCTGATGAACAAAGAATTACTACTTATTGATACTATTAATACTATGGTAGACGTAGTAATAATAATTAATCACTATGAATTCATTTTTCAACATACAACAATAAAAATAATGACACATCCTTTCAAATACCAAATATTCTTCGGAGGAGAACACTTCTGATAACTCCCAGCCACATAAAGAGGATTTTTACCTGACTAGAATACTCATCTAGGAAAGTGAAACAAAAAGAAAACAAAATCAGACTTGCATTCCTGACTCTGAAATATCACCCAAACACAGACTTTTGAAAAGTTACAACAACAACATGTGCTAGAAATTTCTATCTTGAAAGACATTGCCTAGAAACTTTTCAGATAGCCCCTATTTACCATGAAATATTATTAATTTGTGATACACAACAGGCATCAAATATAACCAACCCATGGCTAAGGAAAAAAGTGGCCAAAATTTGGCCCACCCACCTGTACAACCCCTTCAAACAACACCTCCCACAGCAGGGCAATTGAATACCCTAGGTACAACCTGCACACTTCCCAGAGCATATTGTATATTGTACTTCACCTAGAGAACCCAAGCTGAAGAAATGGCATGGTTGAAACTCAACAGCCTTGCAATGACCACACGGGGACAGTCAACAAAGGACACAGGTACCAGTGGGAGAACATTTCTCAGTGAACAGACAAGTCCCTTTTGCCCTCTCCATCGTCCTCTCCAAGGGAGGCTTCCCAAATGCCTTTAAAAGATTAATTGATTCCCATATGAAGTGGAACTGAAATTCATAACACTAGGGGATACAAACAATTATGTACCACAGTAGAGGTACAGCTTTTATGGAATAAATTTTTTTTCTTTCTCTTTCTCAGTTAACCTATCATGTTCCACAGCTGATAAATTTGCTTTCTTTCTTTCTTAGAAACCAGGAAAAAAAAAGTAGAGATACGGTTAACACCTTAATGTAGACATAGATACCAATTATCTTTTATCCTATGGTTGGAGTAACCCAGCTAATTAAGCTAGAATAATTGTTTTAAACAAGTATATAGTATCAAAGATTATTCCTTCTCTTCCACACAAGAGCTTATTTCCTTAAAAGTTGTCTATTTTCTTCTAAACTCTATTAGCTAGTCTAAAGAAAGATCCTGCCTTGGCCACAAAACTTGTCTTGCTTATAGCTATAGAATCCAACAGTTACAATGATACTGTACTATAACAAAGGACTGCATAAATTTAAGAAACATTCCTAAGTGACCTTAAGATATTAAACTTTAAAACACACGTAACACTAAGGGACAACTGTGAACACAATTTTAGAATAAAAAAGGAGAAGAAGAGCTCCAAGACTCATAACTACTATACTAAAACAAAAAGGAAACAGATAGAAAAAGAATGTGAAGGAAAAAGAGAAAAATATTTTTAGAAAATAACTTTTTTACTTTAGAAAAAGATACATCAGCCTAACAGATAGAAATCGAATTTAAAAAAAGAAAAAAAAAAAAAGAAAATCCGAAAATCCTACTGTTAGAATGGAAGAAAAATAGTTGATAGGAAAAAAAAAAAAAAAAGGAGGCAGGATATTTTACTTACCAGTGCTTGTTGTATTGTGTTTCTTTGGTAGAAAACCCCATTAAAAACTACACACCCGAACTGCTGGAAGGTATTTATGAAATTTTCCTCTGGGGATGATAGAGACTTAAAAACCTACTGTGCGATACAAGAAAATCCTAGGATTGTTTTTCCCAGGAAATAAGTAGGTGCCCTCAAAACATTCACCAGCAATACTTCCACTTGCTAAGATTACTTTCTCTGTAACTTTCATTGCTTTTTCCAAACCATTACATATATTAGTAATGATGTGAGGAATGGTTCTGTAGTGTCAAAAGAAAAATAAGAAGGGCAACATATTTCTAAGCAGGACCGATTTAGACTAAATGAAGACAGTTATACTCCCCTTACTCAGAGCACTACTCCCATTAAGATCTCATTAGTCAACCAATTGCCTCATCCTACTTAAGATATTAAAGAAATGAACAGGTCATAAAATTCTCATAACCATCCATTTGTATAAACATATCTTTTCAATATTAGCTCATACCCTCTGAAGAGTAACAGCTCATACTTTACTGGACTCATCATTGAAAACTCCTTTGCAACAAGATCATTTTGGTTTGAAATTCTAACTAACTTCTGCGTCTATCAAACAGGATTATATATTTTAGGCCCATTTTGGATAGCTATCTGTATCCAAGGAAACCAGAGAACAGGAGCAAAATGTTTCTTTAAAATCCAGTAATCTATTGTTATGATCCATTTATGCATAAAGAAGGCCCAGTCTAGATTCCTGTGTAATACCCACTATAAATACTTAGCCTTAAAGGACTAACCTAAGCCCCCAAACACTCACAATTCAAAATAAGTCTAGCATATTTTTTTATTTCTCCTTCCTCTCTTCATTTTTTCTATTTCAGGAAAAAAGTTTTCCAGACAGGAGTTCCACTTCAAAGATCATACAATATCTTTCTGCAAGACCTTGAGTGCTTTTCTTTTTTTCTTTTTTTTTTTTAATGGAGGTGTGTATGTCTAAAGATTTATATTCTAGCTGAACAATGGCATGTTGAAAAAGGCTGAATTTTCTCTATATCGGAGAAAATCACCAATACATAATAGTTCTCTCCCTGCAATTTAGGCAGAGCACAAATTCATCCACCCTAACAGCCTGACCTTAGCACTAATCTACTCCAGATGCTTCAGAGGAAGGAACAAGGGAGTCATAACACATATGCACAGTGGATTAGTAGCGCTATGAGAAAGGTAAAGTAGAGGTGGAACAAAAAAATAAACAATAAGATGAGCAATGTAGAGAAAAGGATGGAGGCAAGGCAAAGGCAAAGGCAAGGCAAGGCAAGGCAAAGGCAAAGGCAAAGGCAAAGGCAAAGGCAAAGGCAAAGGCAAAGGCAAAGGCAAAGGCAAAGGCAAAGGCAAAGGCAAAGGCAAAGGCAAAGGCAAAGGCAAAGGCAAAGGCAAAGGCAAAGGCAAAGGCAAGGCAAGGCAAAGGCGAGGCAACATAAAAATGGAAACACGAAAACTTTTAAAGTAAAGTACACTGAAATCCCCACCCTCTTTGGAACTAAAAGGTATTTTTTTCCAAATCTATATGCAAGTACTTCAAAAACATAACTTACCACAGAAATATGGAGTACCACAGAAATAAAAAACATTTTAAGTTGTTTTTTATAGGCTAAAAGAGAACGATTACTGATGTTTCTGTTCTGTTTCTTAATGGCATTCATTCTAGATATCAACAATGGAACTTTTTATATAAAAAAAGGATGCTAAGAAAAATCAGAACTTGAGGACCACATTAAATAGGGAGTTTGTTTGGATTTTTTGATTTTCTTTATTTTTTTCCTGCATAAAGCAAGGTCAGCATCACAACCTTGATAAGCCTCTGGGATAAAAATATTTTAAGAACTACTCTTTAACTGTCCGAAAGTGTCACTAAAATGTCGCGGCTTAGCAGCAAAGGGTATTAACATCTTTGGAAGGTGTTAGCACTTGCTTCAAGAGCTTTCCAGTCACCTGCTGTCCAGCAGAACAAAAGCTTCCAATGCAGAGCTATCAGCTATCCTACAGAATAAGGCAGAAACACTCATCTCCCAGGAAGAACATGCATATGCCAGAATTTTTCAGGTTTTATTATTTTTCTTAAAAAAAAAGTAATTGCATATTCTTAACTTTGATACATAGGATTTCTAAATTTAATTTGAAGGCCCAAATTTCCTCACCTCTGCTAGTTTAAGTCAGATTTTAAATTATTGTTTAACAGTAGACAATACAAAAGATGAGAGCTTGGAAAAGTTAACAAAACCTGATGAATTTCAACAGACATAAGATGGATTTTTCTGTTAAGATTCTGTTATATATCTAAAGTTATTTGCACAGCCTCAGCAAATAAGTTTGAGTTTATCCTTATTCTTTTGCTCAGACTGAACTTTTTTTTTGATCAATAGCAATTTAAATGTCATCTTTCCAAGAATAAAAAGCTAAGCTTGTCTGCCTATTTATTTCATGAGCTAACTGATTTTCAGCCTGGATCTCGAAAACAATCACAATTGTTCTTTCAAACTTAAGAGTAACACAAAGAAGACAATGAAAGTGCATTGAAGAGAGCAAGTAGAAGAGGAGAAACCCTGAATTTTAAACATGAGTCAGCTCAAGCAGAGCAAGTCAAACCTGATGAATGTTTGATGTTGACCCATTTAGACATGATTTATAATTTAATCATGCCTCAAAATTAATTTTTAATGAAATATACCACTAATAAATAAAGTTCACCATGTTAAGCAGTCCCTATGACAATTGTTTGTTTTATTTATGGTAAAACAATATTTTGTTATTGCTATATATACAAATATTGTTGAAAGGAAAAAAAAAAGGATCAAAGCACCTGTGAGTGACAAATGTTAGAAAATGCTATATTTTTTTCTTACTAAGATCCTTTTCATAATGCACTTGCAAAAGTACAGTTCATAATAATGTTAGAATTAACATTGTAAAGGAAACTATATCTCCAAATCATATTGTATTTCTGGGAGTGTATTTCTGAGCTACTGCACAGATGTCTGGGTCTCAAATGTAATGTTTGCATTTGAGTTTTGGCTCTGTCATTGACAAACTCAGAAAAATCATCTAATCACTCTTCAAACTAGTTTATTGGAGGCAGAAAATAATAACCTTCTTGCAACGTTTTTGAAACTACTGATGAAAGCTAGTTATTTTTAATTGATATTTCTCAAATACAAAATAAAAATGACAACAGTTTTATTAAATGAATGGGACAAGTGTAATTTTTCATCTTTTCAAACTCCTTGCTCTCCATTCCTTACTATTCAACAGATGGAGCTACTTTTATTTCTAAGCTCCTTGGAGTGCACAGGCAATGGTACACCAACAAACAGAAGACAAGGCAGACATAAGGATCTCAGAAATGCTCAGAAATGTTGATGAACCCAAACAAGGAGGTAACATGGGTGCTACCTTACAGTAGCATAGTTCTTTTGTGGACTCAGATCAAGCAGTCCACACAGCTGCTGTATCAGCATCAAGGTCTCCAGAACCTACGTTGGCAGCTCACCTCAAATGTGCACAGAGAACCACAAGATGTAACCCAGTGCTGGCAATCTGGTACTCAGACCTTCCAGTCTTCATAAGAGCATGTTGAAAACTAATACAGGGAGACCCTCCTTGCCTTCTTGTCAGCCACTGACCTGAGCTTTTATGCCTAAGCACATTCGCAGCCGTGTGTTTTTCCATCCTTCTGGGCTGGAACACCAAGAAAGACATATTACACATCTCTTCTTATCCTCACCTCCGCTTCTCACCTCGCATTCAAACAGACCAGATACTGGACATTGCACGCAACATCTTTGTGTGTGCATGCTGGGACACATATACGCATACCACAAAACATGACACTTGGCAGTTCTGCTCTACATTTATATCACATCTTCCACTCACACACCTCCAAGTGTCACACAAACGTCTGAGAGCAGCTACCACTGAGGGGTCAGCTATATAAAAAATGTGGGTTCATACGGGCATTGAAGCTAACACAAACAGACAGAATACTTTCTTGAAAGTATAATTTCCATTATTTTACAAACAGAGAAGCAGAGGCAACAAGAAACAACTATCCTCATCCAAATCTCACTGGTTAAAAAGCATAAATTTTTAAGTCTAAATCTACTACTTTGTATGCAACTTTGTGACAGTTTGCCACACAGTGCTATGTCTTTTTCTTATGAGCTGCATTCTAGCTAATGCATAAAAAAAAATATTCAAATACTTAAGTTATTACTGCAGTTGTCACAGGTACATTTAGTGATTCATTAGGTACTCTGTTAAAAACTAAAAGCAGCCTAAAATTCTCAAGCATCCTAAATACTTTTAAAATTATATCTTTTTTTCCTCTTTCTTTCTGATGTCCCTCTATATGCACATGGAATAAAGATAAATAAAAACTTTGGAGGCTTGGTTGGGTCTTTCTTTTTTTTTTTCTTTTTTTTCCTCCGGAGTATAGATCATATGTTAAATATCTATTAGAATAAAATTTTAATTTAAATTGAGGGAAGCTAAAGAATATTGCAAATATTTTCATGCAGGTCAAAGACCCTTTATAACAATTGCCTGATACAACATCCAAATTCACAACACTGTTTTACTGAAAATTTGATAAGAATGATTTCTTGAGGGAATTTATGAAGGTAACATTATTCAAGTCCTATCCATACTACCCTGTATACATATATATATATGTATATATATATATATAAATACACATCTCCAAGCTCACAGTGTATCCACAACAGATTATGTGATGCTTTAGAGCTGCACTGGTCATTCTCTGGGGCTAATTTGTCATCCCCAAAGCAGTTTATCTCAAAGAAAATTGCTTAGCTGAGGAATTTTATACCATTGTTACAGTTTATTCAAGTGTAAGTTCAGGATGTTTCATCTCACCGTTTCACCACTCACTTCTACTCGGTCCCCTGTGCCGGCACTGATACTGATGTAGCTGAATGGTGATCTACAGCATGGAATGGGCGTACAACCATAAAAACAAGCCAAGGAGCAAGAGCCTGTCCAGGCTAAAATTAGCCAGAACCCTGAGCAAATGGTACCTACCATGTATAACATTATACTTTCAGTTTTCATGACAGTAGCACTCTAAAGATAAAACTTAGACCTTGAAAAAATAAAAGGAATTTGGAAACACTTTCAATTTCTTAACCCTGGAATTCTACAATTGCCAAAACTGACACAACTTTCTTCAGGCTAAACAGCATATATTGGTGAATCAAGACACAAACAAGTATTGATACTTTTAAATAGACTTATCATCTCATATCTTACGAATTTTCTTAGAATGATAGAGAACCTAATAATAATCATAACAACAGCAACATTCCATAAAAATTTATCTCCCTTTAATTCCTTAGAAATGTTAGCCCTGAATGCTTTATTATCCACACACACACACACAGAGTTAATGCAATTGAAACTCTCAAGGCAAGCACTGGAAGTATAAATATGTAGACACCTGTCAGAAAAATGAGGTGTTATATGTGTTGTCCACACTTGTCCAAAATTTGGAGACACGGGAAGCAATATACTTAAGAATGAAGTTAATGCTAAAGACTTATGATTTGTTCCAGCTCACCAAGCACAAGATTACTTTTATTGATTCACTAGAATGATGGTTTCTATGAGTTCATCGATAGTAAAACATCTGCTGCCCCAGGCATTATCTCTACTTCACAAGGTGGTAAAAAGGCAATAACATAACAACTTAAAAAAAAAATCAAATAAGAAGAGTGTCCCATACATCTACACTGAGGTACAAAAAAAGTTCTGATCATAATGTCATAATGAGACATCTCATCTCTCTCTCAGTCTTTAGAGATCTGTAACACTGTATTCAGATAAGTTTTTTGCAAAATATACATTGGCTTTGGTAAATTCTTTCTGAAAATAAATAATAAATCACTTGTGACTTTCTGTGAATATTTTCTTTCACAATGAGTTTTCAAAACCATGATACCATCACAATAAGTAAAAATATTTACCAATAGTGGAATGAATATAGCTTTATGTTGTTCTTATCTTTGCCTTCTTTTGTTATTTGTAATGGATTTTATTTTCCTTCATAGTTTGACACCTGAGATACAAATAAACCATCTCTAATAAATGTCTAGCATCAAAGTAGACAGCATGTTTTTCATTCCTTTAAATAAGCTTATGTTGGCAATAAAATCAAGAAGGAAAACCTAAATGGTGGCGCATTGCCCAAGGGGATATCAAGTTCAGTGGTGAAACAATAAAATTTCTTTGCTTTGCAAGTCTGATATTAAAGGCTTGTGGATTTTTTTTGTACAATAGCCATGAGTATTCATGACAAGGGGTATTTTTCATTGCATGAGATTCTTCCCATACACCCCTCATTAATATAATTCAGGCGATCAGCAAGGCAAAGACAGGAGATTACATTGTTCTTGGTGTTAAGTAGATAATCAATGGTGCAAAGCAATAAAATTAAATGTTTTGAGCTTTATTAAACTTTGGAGACTACTGGTGAGTAACTAGAAAATAAAACAACATTAAAAGTCAATTAGAATAACCATTATAGCAAAATATTTGCTTTGCATCCCACTACAATATTTGAATATGAATTACAAAACAAAACAAGTGAGCCTCGAGGCTCATTGTTACTGTTATGTGAATATTATATATCCATTTAACAATAATAGGAATAAAAATTTGTAATGCAAATGCAGAGTGCCTAAAAATCCAATACAAGTATGGTCACACCAGCAAACTGAAGAAAACAAAACACTATTCATTGTTTTGTTTTGTTTCAGTTCTTTTACCTTCTAGAAATTTGTAGGTGATTGGAATGCAGTATGTGCTATGTGATCATGACCCACACAAGCTGCTAAGCTATATGAATAGCCCATTAACTTCTAGTCACTGCAACTGTGCTCTCAAGTAAACTATGTAATTCAGTGTTTTCATGGATTTAACTAAAATGTTTAAAACTGTAGGTTTGAGTCCCAAAGCTTGCATATCTCAAATAACTAACAGCTGTATTTCAGATAACCTTTTTATTCACAACTGATTGAAAACGTTAAAATCACTGAAGCGAGCAAATCACACTATGTTTTACACTGAACTTAAGTCTGAATTGCAGCAACTGGTGTACAATTTTACCAGCAAAATCTACAGCCAAAGAAAGGTTCTGCTGTCTATACTTTAAAATTTTAAACAACTGCATAGTAAAGCTTTTTATAAGTAACATATTGAGCAAGTTTATTTCTACTGTAAACTCAACAACCAAAGCCTATGAGTGACAAAGATTAATCTGTTTTAGTCAAGATTAAATGTAAAGCCATTCCACCAAATATGCTTCTGTATCTTGCTTGTGAATCTAGCTTTTCAAAGCATCTAGCTTTTCAAGAGATACTTTTATTCATAAACAGATATTGTGTAATCCTATATAAATAACAATAATAATACGTAAAATCCACATCAAAAATAGCTGCATAGCTCTCAGGAAGCTCTCATAGGATTTTGAACCTAGAGAATGATATACCTTAGCTATGACCTAGCTCACTTCACAGCAACTCTGTTACAGCAACACCTTCATGCTGAACATGCTATTGCACCCTAGAGCAAATGCCACTGCTGTCAATGGAGAAGAACAGTAACATCCTTCATGAAAATTAAAGCTGAAAAAAAATCTAGATCCATTAAGCTTCTCTTTTACAGAAAGATTTTTTCTATATCTATTTCTATTTCTATTTCTATTTTTCTTTTTACTAATTTTACAAAAAATTAGTACCAAAGAAAATATTCATTCCAAGGATTTGAGAACGGACATGAATTCAGTCAAAGGGATTTCAGTGCAGTTCCAACAGGCAATGGAAGCTTCAGTATCAATCACAACGGTTTCAGGCATCAAAATAGGACATCGGCTTTTAAAAAATTCACTCAAACTACTGACTTTCCACAACGGTTCTTCTTCTTCTACCAACCATTCTATACACACAGAGCTTTTTAGTACATTGAAGTATTTTCAAGAAGCAAAGTTGTATTTTGAGCATTATCTTGAAAATGTAATTCAAGGATTTACCAGTTGCTTTTATCATCTCCAGCAATATAGACAAATTTGATAAGGTCAGGTTGAAGCTCATAAAACAGGCAGATATGATTTCCATGAGAGCACATCTGCTACAATGTATAAAGCTTTACTGCAATTTAAATTAGCAAAAAATATTTTGTAAAAAATATTACTAGTTTAAATGTAATAACGGATGTGTTGGTCATTCTATGTAATTTTCTTCTCTCTTTTTAAAAGGAGTAGATAAGGGTAGCTCTAGATGCTTACATACACTTAACTTAAAGCATAAGTATTATTAGCAACTGCATTAGTTGTATATATTTTGGCTTAGTCCATATCATTGACACCCAGCTGTGTTCAAGAGAGAAGAAAACAAGCTGAAAGCAACTTTTGCCAGAATACTGAATAACGAAATAGTGAAGTCTTCTTTTGACATATTTATGAGGAGAGAATCCTTAACAGATTTAGTAAGTGTGTAAGGATTAAAAAAAAATCTTACTGATTAAAGTATTCCTATTGAAATATTTCTGAGGAGAATCTGCTAACTTCAGTCTTCAGCCAGTCATTCTGTAGTGCAATGAAAATAACTAGTTTCTCAGGGAGTACAGCACTGTTTATTTCTTGTGAATGAGCTTGAAGTGCTGTCTCAAGACACAGCATATTACCACTTTTTTTCTTTACAAAATATACATTGCAGAATGCTGTATTAGCATTTTCATCATTTGTTGTGTATCTGTAGTTTTAAAATGAATCTTATTTATATTTCAGATGTTACCATGGGCTCATATCACATTTTGTTTTCTTTCCTTGGTCCAGGGATTATCATTTCATATTGTCTCAGTGTCTGGTTTTCAGCTTTAGCTTGTTTCTCGCTGCTAGGTTTTCCTGCTGCGGTTTTTTTAGAAAGCATGTTTGATTTCACTCAGCAGACATTATTCCTCTCTTCAGTCCTTGCTCTTCGTTGCCAACTTTCCCTCTTATTTTCTCCACGCTTTCCTCTATTGTGGTTTTAACCTCTGAGCGCAGTAGATCCAAAGGCCTGCCTGCCACAGAGCTCTCACTTTAGACTGACATTTGTCTTTTTTTTTTTTTTCCTGCACTGCAGATATGCCCATTACTGTCTATTTGGGAAACCTCAATTTCTTTCCTAAAGATCAGGTGCTGCTGTTAGTCACATTCAAAAGTGCCCTTAAAAATATCCCTATACGTAAGGATTCCAGTCCTTCACTTCCAAGGGGTTTCCATCATCTTACCATGTTTCCAAGTGCCTATTTTAATGCTCAGTACCCATCAGTAGTATTAGTTGCTCATTGAGAAGAATGTACATCGGTTTTCAATAGTTTCAAGACAGAGATAAATCATTTTCTTGTATCTATTCACCACAGAAAGAATTCTTTCTAATGACTAGACTGCATCTTTACTACTGAAAGGCAATGCTGCACAGGTCATAAACACTTTAAAGAAGGATGGAATAGAAGATAATTTCACAGGTATGAAGTCTGTCCAGTTCTTTCTTTCAGGCAAGTTTAGCCTTTATAGTGTTTCCTATAGTGAAATCTTTTAGACAATTTGCCTTTTAATCTCCTTACTCTACTAAGTGGCTTTTTTTTTTTTTTAATTCCAAAAGAATAGGAGGGGTGGCATGTGAATGGAAGAGGAAATTAATCACCAGTTCCAATTTGATCATATCTCCTCTTCACACTATTCATCTTTATTTCTAGGGGAAATAGAAAAAAAAAGGCCGGATCAAACCAAGCAAAACAAATATCATTTTTTATTTTGTATTTCATTTCCTAGAGTCTGTCATGAGATGAAGGAAGAAAGATGTCAAAATGAATGACCAGTGTCCAATTATATAATTTATATTGCTAATAATGGAAAAAAATAATATTGATTAAATACTTTTCACAGAGGATAATTTTTCCCATTTTCAAAAAAATAAAAATAAACCTTCTTATTCATATTCTGCCCATCATATTACAACTATTGTAAAGACCACAACTGTTGTAAAGATACAACTATTGTATCATTAAGAAATCAGAAAGGCATCAGGCTACTCCCCTCCTCCCACAGAAACACTTTCCTTCAATATTGTGATAAAAGAAATTCACCTATCCTGTTAGGTTCACTCTTACCCAAACTGCTAATGACCTTCTTGATGTGCATTGAACGAGCTCCCATGGCGCTCCATGTTAGTTCCCATTTTCTTAGTCCTTCCTGCTTCACTAGCCACTACTATTATATGTTCTTGCTCCATTGTTTGCTCTCATAAATGACTACAACTTTGTCAAGAATCCATATGAGTACCTGTATAAATCTTCTGATTCCAAACATGCACCTGAAACAGTCTTTTCAGTACTCTTTCTCAGTATGTACATGCCACAAGTCTGCATGTCACCCCCTCTGACTACTTACAACTAGCTGTACTACTTGGACACAGTTAGTTGGCCCAGGCATGATTACGCTTACCTAGTTTTCCTCATGCAAAGAGCATGTTCATTTATAGAAGAAATATGAAAAAAAAAAGAAATACAAATTAAATATGTCAGTTCCTTTGATTTCTATCATTCATACCTCTTTCTGTGTGCCAACAGAACATCTTTCTTCCTCTTATCTTTCATTTTACAAATATTAACTAGAACAGATTTTTTTGAAGTAATCTTTAATTATATGTGTATATGTCTTTTGCCATGCATTACAAAAGACACGCCCACCCCATCCCCCCGAAAAGAGAAAAATTAGAAAGTGGTACACAAAAAACCTCTCTTCTACTCTTCTTAACTTCTACCTAAAAGTATAAATTCCTTTGAGAACATAGCCAACAACAGTCGTACAGGTAAATATATACTTTTCTGTGAAGTCCAAATAAAGCCTGGACTGGTTTTCCAAACGTATTAATTATTATCCCAACTCAATTAAGCAAGCTGGGCCTGTTTAGCCTAGAGAAGAGAAGACTGAGAGCAGATCTGATCAATATGTATAAGTACCTGAGGGGAGAATGTAGGGAGGATGGTGTCAAACTCTTCTTGGTGGTGGGCAGTGACTGGACAAGGGGTAATGGGTACAAATTGAAACACAGGAAGTTTCACCTCCATGTGAGGCAGAACTTCTTTACTGTGAGAGTGACAGAGTCCTGGAACAGGCTGCCCAGAGAGGTTGTTGGAGTCTCCTCTGGGGGTCTTCAAAACCAGCCTGGCTGCCACCCTGTGCCACGTGCTCTGGGTGTCCCTGCTGGAGCAGGGGGGTTGGACTAGATGATCTCTGGAGGTCCCCTCCAACCTTGACCATTCTGTGATTCAATTACATCCAACTCAATACCCAGCATAAATATCAATACTTCGGCAGCCCTCATGAAGAAAGCACTTGTCCTAATATTCATCCACACTGAAATTGTCAATATAAAAGAGGAGGGGAACAGATGCAGAGAGCAGAGCTCCTAATGAAATCAGCTGAAGCAGATGAACAGACTGTTTACTGGTTTCAGGTCTGCTAATCTTAAGTGAAATAATTTATGTTCTTGAGAATCCTCTAAGATACAGCTCTCCTGCCAGATGGGATTTTAGAATCATTTGGCTAATGTAGAAAAAAAAAAAAAGCTAAGCTTTGAAGTAATGTTGTATGAATGTATAAAACTCTCTGGAAGACTTTGTAGGCAAAGAAAGGCAAATGTATTGTAGTCCTGTGCAAACATTTAAGGCTGTGGTTTAGGAGTGGTTTGGCTGGTGTCTTAACCAAGAAAATATGATTTAAAGGTTTTTTAGTTAGGTATTTTGAGAGAAAGTTTTTTGTTTGTTTGTTTGTTTTTTGTTTGTTTGTTTTTAAACCCCAGCACAGCACTTCAGACTGTCATCATCAGAATTCCATCTAACAACTCCTTTAAAATAAAACTGTGCAGTTCTTGACTCTCAAGTTTCCTCATCAATTTAACTGTAGAGTGAATTTAATGCATTCTAGAAAACATTGACTTCTCCAAGGCTCTTCAGGGATAGAGTAGGTTTTGAAAGAGTTTATTTTAAGACAGGTGTTAAAGAGTACATTCCCTGTAGTGGTTGTTGGTACTCTGTGAAGAGGAATTCATTGATTTCATATCTGTGGAGAACATTTGAGCTATCTGCTATTTCTCTCTTTAACTATTTTTGAAGTTATAAATATAAAGGTTTGATCAGGTAGAAACAGTTCATTGATCCAAGTGTTTCAAAGTAATTCTCTGAGTTACCACATTCTGAAAACACATTAAAAAGCATGCTGGTTTTCCTTTCTCTTTCCACTTTTTCTGTCTTCTTTCTTTTCGTTTACAAATCAAGTGTGAAAATTCAGAAAGCACGACAAAATGAAATGTCCCCTGCAACATGTTTTTTTTCCACATACACACACACGAAGTCATATTTAAATACATGTAGATAGACAGGTATAAAAATATAAACATCAAATGAAAACCTTAACTTACTGAATATAGAGCTCAAATTGCTGCCAACTAAACTGTGAGCTAAATCTCTTTATTTTTTATATATTTCACCTGAAACAAATAGAGATTGGTGCAGTTCTAATGTAATGAAATCAAAAGAATTATCCATGTAATGAAATAAAAAGAATTATGCTCAGTTGTCGGAAACTTAAGCTTTAAGTAATAATTATCAATAAATTATTTTAAGAAAAGAAACCTCTTTTAATAACAACAAAAATTGATCTGCTGATGCACAGGACCAGTCTTTGTCTTTAGCCATACGAGAACATCTTCTCTGAATGCCACCAGCCTTCCACCAAAGTGGAAGTACACACCCTGATCACCTTACGCCATTTCTTGGTTGTCCGATAAGCAAAGCTCTTATAGCACTTGACATAATGCATTAATCTTTTTTTTTTTTTTTAAGGACTGGTTAGATCCTACATTCAGCCAATACTATTTATTCTTTCCTTCATCTTTACTAATACCCTTTGTCCAGGTAATTAACTTTAACCCATAATGGGTAATCTGTAGTACATATAGTAAGGAGGTTAATGAAGAAGCCAATATTTTTTATCAGAAAAAAAATGAATGAGAAAATTAGGGAAATTGTTGTTTCTTGCTTCAAGCATTTTCTTAACAACATATCATTATGACCTAATCATTATTTCCACTAAAATCAGTAAGATAACATACATAAATAGGCAAAGAAAGAAAAAAAATTCTTTCATAAAGGCAACAGATTTTTAGCAAGAAAAATCCTTATGTTGCTTTATTTCTTGTGTGCTGGGTATAATATGACCAGTCAATATCACAGAGAAAAACAGCTATATCAGAAGAGAAAGGAAAAAAAAATTAGAATCTCACACGTATTAAGTTACACAGTCAGTTTTTACAAACTCTCCAAGAATTTAGAATTTTCTTTTATGAAATATTTGCTAAATAACTTGCAGAATAGCGACACATACATCAAACAAGTCTCTCTCAGTACTTTTTACTACCTCTTCCATCACATAAAAACCCTCATTGCTAGAAAGTTTTCGTGATAGCCCACTGCTCATTTTCATCCTCTTAGCATATAATGATAGCGCAAACATCTTTAAAAAAAATGCTTTGTCCTTTTTCTTTCCTATTTATATCTTTACTTAGCACTGTTTAGGCAAGGCCTATATTCCCCAGGAATACCTAAATCTTTTAAAACAAACTAAATTGAACCAGTTTAGTTAAATTCCTTCTAATTAGGAATCTGATTAGCCTTCTAATCAAAATAAGTTTTCTCCTTCCCATGCAAAGGAGCCAAGGACTTGCACCTCAAAATTTCAGATTCAGCAAGCTTTCCTATTTCAGAGGAAAGAGAACAGGGGAAGGAAGTAACCTATTCATCTCTTTCTCCACATCTTCACACCTTCATGTCTCTGCTCTTTCCTGGAACTCACTCAGGGCTTCACAGACAGAAAGAAAACAGCCGTAAAGGTTTGTGGTGACTTAATCAGCAGTTCCTTGCAGTCGTTCATCTCAGGAGTTCAGTTAAGGAAAGGCACATGCTCTGCTTTGTTTGAGCCCTGGCTTCATTTTTCCTGTACATTATCACACGGTACAATTAAAAAAAAAAATTTAAATAGATACACTGCATCTTAAAGCTAACTCCCCTCGACCAACCTCCCTTCTGTGCTTCTGTTGCCTATGACGATTTCATCCTATCTGTTAAAGCGTAAGGGAGTATTTGGGTCTTTAAAACAAACTTTTCCCCACCAATGTGTATCCACTCTGGAGCTAATTAAAAATTGTTTTCTCTTCAAAAAATGTTTTCAGTGCCTACACCAACCATAATGAAGCACAGCTGGAAAGTTAAGACAAAAATGGAATCATGGAGCAAATGTATTGCAGTTGTACTAGTGAGATGCAAAGCTAGGCTTTCTGAATTTAAGTCTTCAGTTAAAATGTTTTGATTTTCTAGAGTTCAACTGTTCAATGGGAAGCTAAATTTTCCTCTAAGAAGTGCATTTTTATATAAACTAACCAATTCCTTCCCTCAATTTTGCCTTAACAAAACATTGTTGACCTGCAGTTGAATATATACAATGATGAACGGGATTGACTTCTAAATTTGTTATAGCTTTAATGATAAACTTACTGATTCTTTTCTCCTTCTGAACAACCACAAAACCAAACAAAATAAGACCTTGTTTTACATGCAACAGTCAACTTGCCAAAAAAATTACACTGTATTAGAGCCCCTTAGTCAGTCTACACAACATTCACTTCCACGACTTTTTGAAGGTCAGTATCGAGTTCCTTACAAAACCTCCTTTGCTGCATGCATTTAGAAGCCATTCAAATAATATGATCAAGTGTGGCTGAGATGAGTCACCCATTGAAAACCATTGATGAATAGGGTATACCAGTACCAATGACACAGCCTGCTCACCCTCAGCTCGGGTGGCCTCAGACCTGCAGGAGCCTGGCAAATGCCAGGAGTACAGGAGCTGGCAAATGCCTGGAGCTGGCACACGCTCTGCACCATCATGCTTCGCATCCTCAGGGAACCAAACTCTCAGTTGCAGAAGTCTGACACTGATCAGTCCTGGTGCACACCTGAAGCCCTGTCGTATTATTGTAGTGAATATTGTGTGTACTTTCTATTCTACTGCTCCAGTTAATGTTAAAAGCAGCATTATGTACATTAAAAATAATTTCACAGTGCTCGTTTCATATTTCAACATGCCCTAGTGTATTTTAAATCGGAGAGCAACCACCAGCATTTCTTCTAGTATCAGAGGCTTGACTTGATGACCCAGGAATCCCCTTTCCAAGGTTATGTGTCAAAATAAAATGCCAGTTGTCAGGTTGCTGTAGTTATTATGGTTTAAGGATGTAAGTGAGACAAACTGCTTGTACGGCCAACAGCCATGGGTTCTCTCTCCCCAGCTGTATCAGTGGATTTTGTTAAAATATATATTCCTCTGTAGCCTCTCTTAAAATAATATGTTATATAATCTGCAACAGATATCTTCTATAGATTAAATTTTTATTAGCATATTTTTCCAATTTTTGGTAGAAGCTCTATTAAAATATTTTCACAGGGACCCTCTAGTTTTATTTAACAACAAAAGGAAAAGGAAAATAGAAAATTAAAGAGTTTAATAGCGTCAATTCTTCAGTCTTCACTTTCTTCTCCATTTCCTAGGAAGTTGCCCCCTGTTACTGCACTAGACTCTGATAAATATTTTTAAAGTTTCTCTTACTCTCCCCAACATTTTTGTATACCAATTCATTTGGTTGTTTCCTGACATTGTCTTTTCCCTGCAGCCTTCACTAAGTGGATACATGATGCTTTCACATTTTTCACACTTTGTTCAAACTCATTTTAACCTTCTGTCTTTATGCATGTACTACTATAGCACACTGCTTAGTTATTTTTTTTATGATTGAGATTTTTATGATTGTTATTTTTTTTGTGATTGAGATCTGAAAGAAACCTAAGTGCCCTTATCTGCGTGAACATCTGGTGCTGAGATCTCCAATTCCAGAATAGATTTAAAAATATAACCTTGCAGATTTCTATTAGAAATCATCACAACAGTGATCTCTCTCTCACATTCAAAAATCAAGAACAGAAATCTCTCATCCTCTGAAGAATCATGCCCCCAAAAAATGTAGAAATTACATTTTCCAGTGCTTCAACTCTGCCCATCTTAACATAAGGAAAAAAAAATGCTGCAGGAGCTTAAGCCAGGACTGAACATTCAAATAAAATCTCTTTTAGTATAAAGGGCATTCAGATTTTCTCAGGTATGAAGCCTTTTCCAGCTTGGGATCCCTGCCTGACCTCAACCAGTGCTGTAACCAGGAGCATTACTGTGTTTCAAGGTTAGAAGGCTTAAAGGCTGCCTCATTTCACCTCTTTTTTTCCCTTTTCTTTTCCCTTTTCTCTTAAAATCAAGGTGTTCATCTCCCATAGGCAGCCAATAGGCACTGACAGACTCAGCACTGGTCCCTGTGCACATCTAACGCACGCACAGCAGGAAATGTGCGTATCAGGCATTGCCGCCACAGCCTGTCCAGCCAAGAGGCTGCAAAGGCATGAGCTGCACTGACAAGCGTTATATCCAGAGAGACCCTCCTGCGTAGGTACAAATGAGATTACAGTCTCTGGCCCTGATGCCATTTGTTAATCCGAAAGCAAGAAGTTGTGGGCTTTGGTCTCAGGCTCTACAGGCAGATGTACAGGACCCGCTATTCATGCTATGTACATAGCAGGTTTGAAGAGTAAGACTTGTGTGCACACACCAGGTGACTTTATTACCTGTATGGTGAGAGCAGTTGATTATATTACCTAGGGGCTCAAATTCTCTTCAGATGCCACTTCTTTGGTTACAAGAGATGCGGTTCCCTTCCAATTAACAACATTTCCTCAGACTCCTCACAACCGAGTTTTAGCCGAAACTTTCCCCTCTCCCTCAGTTTTGCCCCAGAATTTCTTGGACAAGAATTTGACTCTGCTGAATGGATGGATGGAGAAAGCAATGTTACCAAGGTACTGACAGTATTTCATCTCTTAGCCCTTAAACAACAAGCCTTACACCAGCATCTGAATAAAATGGTACCAGCTGAGAGTCAATGGTGGTGCAACCTGAAGCTGTTCCTATCTGTTGACAATAACTGTCAATCAGTCTTTGACTTTATCAGTCAGTTTTATGCTTTGAAATAAAATGATTGCACAGAGAGCTAGACACATGATTGCACAAGGAACTGGTGTGCAGAACAATTATTCCTCAATGGTACCCCTTCACGCACTGCCAAAAAGACAGCTACCAGTTTAGGAGCTGAACGAAATAATTATTTAATTTTACCTTTGTTTTATACCTCTATTGTAAAAAGACTTACTATTTTTGATTATTTTCCATTCTGAGTTACAGAACAGTTTTTCTGTTCAATATAGTGTGAATTTTCTATATACACACTTTTGTGCTGTCTCTCTTCAGGTCCTTTATCAATCTTTCATTTAGTCTTTCTTCATTTAGTCTTGCTCCAATCCCTTTCTTTCCTTCCTACATTTTCTGGCAACTCATTGCTAGATATACTGGTGGCTGGGTAATACAGGGTACTTCAGAAGAAGTTCAAAACTGTATTCTAGCAGAACTTTAAAATCCAATTTTGCACTATGGTATTTCTCTTCCTACTCCATTCTCCTACTGTTTTCCTTGCAGAATTTCTCTACGCTCCATTTCTCTCTTCATCAGTCCTTTTTTTTTCAGATAATCAGAAGGCATTGTGAATTCCTCTTCTTTTATAAGTGGGAAAGGTGCAAAGAAAGAAATATGCGTTTTTTAAAACCCTGTCTAACCCACAAGTGATGAAATGGCAGTAGTCTGTTAGATTGTTCTTCAAATAGACTACTAAGCATAGATAAAATAACAACCTTCAAGTACTCAAGTGAAGGATTAGGATTAGGATTAGGCTACTTGCATCTGTGGGAAGCACAGGGTATGAAACAGCTGACTAGATTTCGTAGTACTTTTGCAAGGGCACAAACTCTGCTTCCCCCATAGCAAAGTGAGAAAGCTATTTTTGATTAGTATGCCTCAGCAATACACACACATTCACAACATAAATTGCTCACTTTAAATTTGTACATACTCATACGTTTTCTATATACTCTGCCTAGCAAGAGGTGAAGCAGTTTACATATAATCTCTTTTACAGCAAAATATTAAAGTATTTTTAAAGTATTAAAATATTTTTAAAATGCTAAACAGATCTCTCTGCAACTGTTTTTTGTCCCTTTTGATACCTGAGAAGCTCACTGAAACTCACCGTAACCCTGTTTCTTCTCAAATTTCCTGCAATTTTAACAAGATCCATGTTGCTTTGACACAATACAAAGTAACATAAATACATGTAATTTTCTCATACCAAGTAATCATGACAAAGTAATTTGTATCTGGTGCTTACACAAAACTTATCATCCGAGTTAATTCCACAGATAAAATAAATGTTATGTTCAACCAGTACTTTGGACTACGGGTACAAGTCTGCTGACTGCCACTAACTATAGATCAGGTTATCACAAGGTGCTCATACTATAGTGAAGCAGGGCATTTGTCTTTATAAACTGATTTTTATTTCACACAGCTATAGATGTAACTGCTTGCCTTCCTACATAGGAATGCACGCTTTGCTGATTACTAGAGACAGAAAAATGTAATGCTGATATATGACAGTCACTGTTTGCTTTACTACTTCCCTAGAATGTTTCATGTGCACAACTACTGTAAGCGGTCATCATTTTCCAAGGTCAACTTGGAAGCAGACATGTCGTCACACATACTGACCTTGGAAACTATTCCGAGAGGAATCTATGCCAAAACATGTGCTGTCTGTAAATGTGTAAAGCAAGGAGATTTTAGGAGATTCTTAGAAAACGTAAAGATTATTATATCAGTATTCTAAACATGTTATCTATCTGAACCACTGTGTGCATCATTGTGAGCATGTCATCTCTCTTTTTCCTGTATATTACAAATAAATGTCTAAACATCCTATACAGCCTCACTGCCATTATGAAATACATTATTAGGCATAAATACATGCAAAAAAAATATGTTTGCATATATTAATACACTACAAGAACTTTGGGTGGTGTAATGTTTTATTTATTTGCTTGTCCTCCATCAAGCTATTAGCTAGAGAGCGATAATTGATCAAGCAATTGCATTTTAATTGTGGTAATAGAGCAGCTTGTGATTTATTTCTCTTTGTTTTGTTTCACTACAAAGTAATCATCTTAGCTCAGATGTTTAACCACCCACCCAATTTATCTATTAAAACAGTTTCACAGCTATATTTCATTAATCTCTGCATGCTCTACAATGGGCTTGGAAATTTCTATCCTTCACCCAGTAATTTCTTAATTGTCATGGTGTTAGTTATTGCCTACTTAATTTGCACTTATACTAGTCTGCTTTTGTTTAGTTTGTTAAGTTTACAGATGATAGAAATTTTGATAGAATGGTTTTACATTGTTTTGTTAGATGCACTAGGCCCGAGGAGCTTGCTGTCTCTTTAGTTAATATTCATCAGGCATCTCTTCAAGGATATCATGGCAGGTCTAGGAGCAATGGAATTAAGAGGGGAACAGAGCAGGTTTATCCTGAACTCTTGGCTAACTCAGATGTTCTGTTTCTTAATAGCTATAGGCATAATTCAGCATGAGTAGAGTTTTTAAGAACAACAACAAAACAAAATTACAAGCAAGTGAAATATCTTTCTCTTTGCAGTTTGTATTTAGTATTGCAATGCACAATTATTTTCAGTTAACAAAAAAAAAAACTTTCAGTTATTTTTAGCTAATTCTATGCGTAACAACTGTGAAAACTGAATAGTCATAGAATTTTACTGGTGTATCTATTCTGATAACAGCATATATCATACCGTAGGATACACTTGGCATCTATGGTGAAAAAACATACAAATCAAAGCAATAGCTGACTTCAAAGAACAGGGAGTTAAACTCTTCTTCCAGTAAGATGCAGAATCTTAAAGAGGCAAGTTGTAATGTAGGTCTGAAATGCAACACTGGAGACCTGACTTTGAAGTCATACTGTAGTACTTCCAGTATCAGGAGGTGCTGATGAACGAAAATGCCAAATCTCTTCTCCCCTTTCTGCCACTCTCTTCTAAAGTATATCATGTAGTTTGTTTAAAGAACATTTCAGCTACTAGT
This sequence comes from Tinamus guttatus, assembly GCF_000705375.1. The sequence continues at coordinate 170,719 of NW_010588620.1, read as the reverse complement.
GTTGATCCTAAAAGTCCAAGAGTTGCATACACTATATGCTATACTGTATGCAATATTTTCTTCCATATTCTAGATTTATTTTGATCTTTTTCGGACTTTAAACCTAGTGAAACCATAGGCCAAGGGCAAGTACCCTTCTGTTGTATGTGACCTTATGTCGACCTTTACAAAACTAGATTTGTAAAAATATCTGTATTTATGTGGGTATTTCACAAGTAGAGAATCTCATCCTATTGTCAACACCTTATACTAGACCTTGTGGGCGATGTCCTCCTTTCCATTCTTCTCAGTAGGGCAAGTGGGAATATTCAGATATTTAACTGTGGCATTTATAGAAAATCTAGATAATTTTCATACATTATTTAAAAGGATGTATTAAATATGCAAATTTTAAGACCTACCAATGCGCATTATCTAGATGCATATTACATATATAATGTATATTATATTTGTATATATCTAGCACTAGACGTTTAACTTGGTGTTGCAATGTTGCATATCTTGCATGCGTAGTGTTGTCAGTTTTAATGATGTTGACTATGGCATTACTGCCTCAATACACACTCCCTGCCATATACCAGTCAAAAGGCAAACAGTCGCTGGCTGGGTTTTTGTTCTCTTTTTACTATTTCAATTTTCAAATGGGATGTTTTATTTCAATGTATGGATTTCTTATTTTTAATAAGGATCACGATTATACATTTTACAAATTGGCAGTCTTTTTCTTTTATACTGGAGAAAACACGTCGCAACAAATCTTTTGACACCTTCTCTTTTAACTGCAAATAATTTTCTTTCTTTTTTTTTAAGAATACGCTCGCTTTCCCTGTTTGCACAGGGAAACAAAAATGAATGACTTCAAGAGCTATACCCCGTGAAAGAAAGAAAGAAAAAAAGGCATGGGTAAGTGAAAACCTCAATAAATAATTGATTATTGGAGCAAATACATAATTATTGGGGAAGACGATGGAACATAATGAAAAAAAAACTGTAGACAAATCCAGGTTAAAAGAAGCAATCCCCCAAACGAGTCCCATTTCTCGCTGCGGGCTGCACAATAGCCGCGGGAGCGCAGCTGTGCGCGGGCAGATCGCTCGGCACACGCTCGCCCCGCGTCCCTTCGCCCGCTCCGGCCCTCCCGCACGCACCGCGGCGCCGCAGGTAGCGCATGAGCGGCGCGGGGCTCGGCCCCACCGCTGCCCCACGGC
>NW_010588620.1:108870-168494 GCF_000705375.1 Tinamus guttatus | reverse complement strand
CAGGCACGGCAAGCGCGGTGGTCACCTGTGCGCGCCTCGGCCGCAGCCTCCCCGGGAGGTGCGGGGCGCCGCAGGGATCCTGCTGCGCTAGTGCAGCCCGGGCGTGCCGGCACCATAGCTTTTTGAACCGCTTTAGTATTATTATTATTATTATTATTAATTACTATTTTTGCGTGTTTTAATATGGAAGGATTACTAGCAAGTGGCTCTTTCTGTGTGGTGACGGTGATAGTGCTGTAACACCTGCGTGTGCAAACTGCGAGGGAACAAAAACGCTGAGTGAAGAAATGCAAGATGTGAATATGTGCTAAATTAGCATGTAAATTATATTAAATTTTAACATAATTAGCTACAATTTACTGTATTTTTTTTAAATTCCTGTTCACTCGGGTCTGTAAAGGTGTTTCAGTGGTTTATGACTAGAAATTGGGTTTAAGCTGACTTCTACAAGAATTCTGCATATGTTGCATGTGTCCTGGAAGCATCTTTGAGGAAAGAATGTCTTGTGACAGACCTCTTCTCAGACAGTCTGTTTCTCAGACTAGTGGACGGAAGAGGTATTTCTGGTATTTCTTAAGCATCATGGCATAGATAACTTTAGGCTTTGCTGATAGGCAGGATGCGGCAATGTAGAAGGAAGTAAATGAGTTTCTTAACAACAAGGAGCTCTATGTGTGTTCTGTAGCTTTTATTTACTGAGACTTTATTTAATTTATAAATGAGTTTTATCCTCAATTTTTACTCTGTGGACTTTTCTTCATGTTTTTTTCTTTTTTTTTTCCTTTTTTTTTTCTTTTTTTTTTGCTTAAAGCGAATTTAGACCAAAACATAGTGCTTAACATAAGTCTGTATGAATTTCTTTAAAGAAACCATGACTCTTCTCAAGGCCTGTTTGTAGGTGTCAGCCCGTCTGAACTTCCACCTAAGCAATAGAGGCAATCAGGTTAGCTGGCAGACTGTGAGCTGTTGGGATGCAGCTCATCCTAGAGACCATCTCTAGGCATGTCAAGGAAAAGAAGGTGATCAGGAGTAGTCAGCATGGATTCACCAAGGGAAAGTTGTGTTTGACAAACCTGAGAGCTTCTATGATAAGGTGACTGGCTGGATAGATGATGGGAGATCTGTGGATGTTGTCTACCTTGACTTCAGGAAGGCTTTCAACACAGTCTCCCATAACATCCTCATAGGGAAGTTCTGGAAGTGTGGACTGGACACGTGGGCAGTGAAGTGGATTGAGGACTGGCTGAATGGCAGAGCCCAGAGGGTTGTGATAAATGGGGCCAAGTCTACTTGGAGGCCTGTGGCCAGTGGTGTCCCCCAAGGGTCAGTCCTGGGCCCAGTGCTGTTCAACTTGTTCATCAATGGCTTAGACGAGGGCACAGAGTGCACCCTGAGCAAGGTTGCAGATGACACCAAGCTGGGTGGAGCGGTCGACACTCCAGAGGGCTGTGCTGCCATTCAGAGAGACCTAGACAGGATGGAGAGTTGGTCAGAGAGGAACCTCATGAGGTTCAACAAGGAGAAGTGCAGGGTCCTGCACCTGGGGAGGAATAATCCCAGGCACCAGGGCAGGTTAGAGGTTGACCTGCTGGAAAGCAGCTCTGCAGAGAGGGATGTGGGAGTCCTGGTTGACAACAGGTTAACCATGAGGCAGCAATGTGCCCTTGCGGCCAAGAAGGCCAATGGGATCCTGGCCTACATGTGGAGGAGCGTTGCCAGCAGGTCGAGGGAGGAGATTCTGTCCCTCTACTCAGCTTTGGTGGGGTCGCGCCTGGAGTACTGGGTGCAGCGTAGAGCGACAAAGATGATTAAGGGACTGGAGCATCTATTTTATGAGGAAAGACTGAGCGAGCTGGGCCTGTTTAGTCTGGAGAAGAGAAGACTGAAAGGAGATTTGATCAACATGTTCAAGTACCTGGGGGGTGAATGTAGGGAGGATGGGGTCAGGCTCTTCTCCGTGGTGGCCGGTGACAGGATGAGGGGTAACAGATGTAAGTCGAAACATAGGAAGTTCCATCTCCATGTGAGGAAGAATTTTCCTGTGAGGGTGATAGAGGCCTGGAACAGTCTGCCCAGAGAGTTTGTGGAGTCTCCTTCTCCGGAGATCTTCAAAACCCGCCTGGATGCCACCCTGTGCCGTGTGCTCTAGGGGTCTCTGCTTCAACAGGGGGGTTGGACTAGATGATCTCTAGAGGTCCCTTCCAACCCTAACCATTCTGTGATTCCATTCTGTGATTCTGAGAGACACTCAGATTTTTAGAGGAAATTTCAGGAAATTGTGTGTACAGGTGGGCAACTGCAACAGACTTTCTAAATGTGGCAAAGTATTTAGAACAGGTAGTAAATAAGTCTTTTTTTGTTTGTTTGTTTGTGTTCTGCGAGTTGTTCATTGTGGCATAAGGCTATGTATAAAATTAGCAGATTTAATGAATAAATATTCAACAGGTAAGTGGAAAAAACTACAAGCTGAGGACTTCAGGTTCCCTTGAACTCTTACATGAAAGGAGCCTCACTTTCTCATATCCTGAACGGATGGAGTCAGCTGTCAAGCAAAGGAATCCCTTGATCAAGAAATGAAGTTCAAATATATGTGCTCCTCTATAGGGCCTACAAACTTTTGAAGAAAGAAATGAAGAATTAAATAATACAGGTGTCCAACCTCTCCCATGTCTTAAAATACAAGTAAAGAAATACAAAGTACCCCAGTTTGTATACATAACATGTGTCTTAATAGACTAATATATTTCCATATAACCTCATTGCTTTCCTAACTTCATCTTTGTTAATAAATAAGGTTGGGAACTTTGAATAATATGTTAGTATCTTCTGTTGACAACAAATTACAGCAGATCAAGATTAAAATTTTGAGGTAGCCTTCTATGTAAACTTTGTTTTTACAAGTATATGTCAAGCCCTATGGAATTACAGGTTTAGCACTGGTTTTAGATTCAGGAGGAGACTGTTGTTAGTGTTTTTTGTCTCTTTCCTTGTTTCCTAACATTATAACTCAACCAATTTGAATGGATTTGCAAATAGATTTGCTTGTATCATAGAGAAAAGAATACCCTCAATCATAATTTAAGCAATTTCAATTTTATCTTAGGGTCATCAGAGTGATATATTATACAATAAGTATATGAAAAGAAACACCTCTAATTATGTGCAATGCACATAATTGCAATTGCACCCCTCTGCAATGATAACATGATATCCTTTATTAAGAAGAAAAAAAAATAAGTAGAGTGGAGAGGGAAGCTGAAGAAACCTCTAAAAATTATAAAGCAAGCTTACACACCTTAAGCATGTATGTTAAACATGCAGCAACTCATGCCATTTTTATTTGGCACACAGAAGGATGTAATAAAATATTTCCTCCAGTCTGCACAAATATCCTGTGTTTTACCTGTAATACCTTACCTTTGTTAGCTGCTCAGTCCATAAATCTTTCATTCCCTATCTGTCCACTGATCATGAGTCTCATCAGTTCTCTCTCTGCGCCATCAATTTATTGTCTGCCAAACACATCAATCCTTTGTCTTAATTAATTCTCTCTCTCCTCCAGCTTTTCCAGTCATTCATCTGCCTGGTGCATCTTTAGCTTCAAGTCTGTGCCTTCTTCCTGCATTGCCTGGTCGGCTCAGTATAACTTTCCTAAGGGCATTTTTTTAGTTTCAACTTCTGGGTTGTCTGCCTTTCCTTATCCTTTCACAGACTTCTGCTCCAGGTTTCATGAGAATTTCTCACCTTTTCTTAAGGCAAATTTATTTCTCCAGATGCCCTGTTGCTCTCTCCCGTCAGCAGGGAGCACACTGGATGTATTTATCTTCCTTCTCTACTTTTTGCTCCTCAGAATCCATGTAAGCTGATCCTTATATCAACAGAATGAGTGCAGCACGAATAAGAAGGAAACAGCCATATGACTTCGTAGTTTACTGATTGCCCCCAACCTGGGAGAGTTATTGCTAATTCTGACCCAATGTACTTGCCACCTGGATCTTAACTTTCCTTAGACCTCAGGACTTTATTTTGTCCAAGGAGCAACGCTGAGTTCAAAAGCCTCTTTCTTTTTTTTCAAACTGCAGTGGAGTTGCTCTGTTTTCTAGCTGATGAACTTCCGCATCATCTGTGACCTCTAGCAGAAATTTTCAGGCTGAACAGAGAAACACAAAAGTAGCGATTTGTATGTGGATTGTCTTTATCACTTTCTTTGATTTAGGTGAATAGATTTCCTTTGATCTGGATTTTACTCTCAGTGCCCTCACTGGGAAAATAAACAGTTGCATGGGGCGTACAAGCAAATGTAAATGTGTGTTTTTTTGTTATTTCCCACAAAAGTAAGTCTGTTCCATTCCTAAAAATAGCACAAGGAAGAACTGGACTGATCTGGTAAGCTAGGATTCCATTGCCAGCCCAAGTTTCACAGTGGCTCTTCATAGTATTAAATTCACTATGGTGATGATGTCTGTGAGCATACGTGCATAAAGTTGCCACAGTCTTTTTATTGATTTAGTTTTTATTTTGGTGTGGTATTTCATAAAACAAACAGACACAAAAGCCCAAACACACAAAAAAGATTTTGGGAACTGCATTATGGTCCTCATTAAGAGACATCCAGACATAATGTTAAAAAGCGCAAAAAAGAAAAAAGGTAAAGTGATCCTCCAGAACTACATCCATCCATCTAGAAACAAATCCACCAAACCATAGGCTGAGATCCACTATGGGTATGAGGCACTATCCTGCCTTCTACAAATACGGAAATCCAAATAAGAGTGGCAGTTGTTTGTAGCAAACAAAATAGAATTTTACTATGAAAAGGTAGACATTAGAGTTGTATATCCATTATGTTTCCTTATAAAATTGTCAATTTACTAAATAACAAACTATTTCTTACTGCCAGTCATGCACACCCAGCTTTTAATCTGAAAGTCAGAATTTGTCCTTCCATTTATCATCATTGGTGGTTGTAACTTGGATGAATTCTTCTTCAAGTTTATGGCTCAGATACATGCCAGTTGTGTCAAGAATTTTATTAATGATAAATGGGGTGTAAGACTATGACTTGATTCTTTGAACCCATATTTGAATTTTTCATAGCTGACAACTGAACCCACATTTGAATTTTCATAGCTGACAACTGAAATAAAATCCGTTCTGCTCAGGAAAATTAAATTATCTGTAGAACTGCAAACAATTCTGAGCAAAATATTTGAATAAAAATAAAGCCAAATTTAGTCCCTAGGCATGTCCCTGGTGCCATTAAGTACTTCTAGCTAGTAGCACTTTTGAATGCTTTTAAAATTGAGAGAAAAAATGCTGCTGAAAAAAATGTGTGCACAAAGTCTAAAAAATATTAAAGCACAGTACTGAAATCAAGTTTGACCTCCCATAGCATTGAAACAAAACACTGAAATAACTGTTGCCAATAATTTCTTTTAGACTGGGTGTGCTGAATATGCAAGACAGTAAGACAGACTTCTGAACAATCTAGGCTATGTTATGAGTAGATAGGATCAATTCCTCTGGAAATAACAGGACAGGAATGAGAGAATGGAAAGAAGGGGAGAAAGAATTACAAGTCTGAGATATATTTCATCTTGCATGGAGATTTGAAATTGCATAATGACTTTTTATTGGTTCACTAAAAATATTCTAGAATAATCTAAACTGTATTAACTGTTGTGCAGCAGCAAATCTCATTAGGAAGCTGTCATTATAAGGAGAACTTCAACATAGGAAAAAAATTATTTAAATAATTTGTAATAACTAGGTGACAAGAAAAAAATCCTCTTTTCTACACTGCAGAAAGCATATATGTTATTTTTTCAGAATTTTAGTCATAAGCTGTCATGATGGAACGGAGTGTTAGCTTGTTCAGATCTTCTTCTATACATTGCCTAAACCAGGATTTTCCTAACCTAGCGCAATATTCAGAAGTGTTATTTCTGTAATGCGAGGCATTATCTCTGCTGAAAACGCTCAACAAATATATTTTGATCAAATGAACAGAGTCCTGCCCTTAACACCTAAGCTTATAGGAAAATATAGACTTTTAAATTTTGAAATGTACACATAAAGTATACACATAAGGTATACACAAAGTATAGCTATTGGACATGTTGGAGATAGTTATGTTTGCTTAAGTTTTGGTAATAAATAGTCAAATGTGCTAGGCATAATTGATAAAAAGAAGGATGAACATTTTCATGCTTTGCCATACTAGAACATCATCTGCATTCAGTCTCACTTAAGGTAGAAGGAAGTCCATCAGTGTATTGTTTAATTATAATATTCTGTGATTGTATTTGATTGTAAATTGCTGGCATGTAATTTCGTGCTTAAATTCTCATGTATGTCAATAGTATAAACCACCATCCTGACAGTGAACTTTTTCCAGTGAATATACTGTTTCTCCCCAAATGTTCAGTAAGAACAGGCTGAAGTATGTGGTTTGAGTGATTTTATTTTATTTATTTATTTATTCTCTCTCCTCTCTGGGCTGCTACTTCTCCCTCTACTACTATTGCTTAATGTCACACCTGAGAGATGCAATGCACAACTGTGCGAACTATCTGTTCACGCTGTTAAAACACAGTTCACAACAGTAGTTGTCTAACAGTTCACAGACTCACAGAATGGTTGAGGTTGGAAGGGACCTCTAGAGATCATCTAGTCCAACCCCCCTGCTCCAGCAGGGTCACCTAGAGCACGTGGCACAGGGTGGCATCCAGGTGGGTTTGGAAGATCTCCAGAGAAGGAGACTCCACAACATCTCTGGGCAGCCTGTTTCAGGTCGCATGTAAAATGTTTTCAAACTAAGTATTGTAACCTTTTTCTCAGGAATGGTTATCCTAAATCTCCTGGAGTTTGTTTCCACTGTCATTACAGTAAAGCTCTTGTTTATTACCTGTGGCCATAGATACATATTTATATGTGAATAATGCTTCATTTGGCTATGGATTCTAAGTTCCTAAATCTTTCCTCCATGAAATATCTTTACAGCTTTCCTTGGCTTATTTTAGGACAAGGCATAATTGGTTTATATTTGTCTCGCTTGATAAATAGCTTCAAGTACAAATTAAATAATCCCTTTGTTTTATTACCTTTTACTTCATGGCAGTGAAATCATTTCACTTCATACAGTTGGTAACAGTAAGTATCACTCTGAAAGTTTAATCCAAATGAAACTGATTTTGATCATACAACGTTGAGGTATGCTGAATACTGTAAAGCAAAGTGCATACATTTTAGTGTGAAATTTTATAGTAGCTCGATAATTTATAATCTATTGGCAGTGCAGTGTTGCCGAAGCACCCAGATGCCCTACATCAAGCAACTCTGACTGAAACAGCAAGTCCTGTGCTAATCAACATAGATCAAAAGAGGGAACTTTTCACCCATTTAAAAAAAGAAGCAAACAAATGAACAGAACAAAATAAAAACCCCGCATGTGACAGAATATAATTCACTTTTTTTTTTTTTTGATAATAGGAGTGAAATCCAATCCCTACAGCTTTTAAGCTCATTTGCTTATCATATAGATCAAAAGATTCAGACAGGGAGTCAGTGGACTTTAGGAACAGTGAAATAATCCAGGCTTCTTACTCTTCTCCCTGACCTTTATATGACTCTACAGCTCATCTCTAATCACAAACCACACGCAGCTTCCTATCTTGATATCAGGATTAACCTCCAATAAAACTGACCACCAAACATTCCTTGCAATTTAGTAAAAAATATTATTGCCTTCGTCTGCTAAGATGATAAAAGACATCTCTAAAACCTTTTCTGCTTTATTTTACTCTGACTGTAACGTAACATGTTGTTTGGGAGAATGGTGCAAACTTTCACACAATAGCAACTACAGATACTGTCTGTCACATTTGGTAAGGCAGGGAAGTTTCAGCTGACCTCAGTTACTCAGTTTCATTGATTCTTGGCTGAACGACAGTACTGAGAAACAAGAAGGCCCAAGTATTTAGGAAATGCTGGCCAGTATAAAATCATGTAGCACGTGCACATTTCCTCCCAGGACTACCCCAAGCACATTGACCCTCCTCTCTGCATCTCATCAAATTCAACATTTCTGTCCTAAGAGCCAAAGAACTTAATGTCTTTGGCCCAAGATAACAAAATTTTAAAGCTGTGCCTAAAATGTCTTTGCCTTCTGGCCTGATGGAACGTGATACCATAAAAGTAGAGTTCAGCCTCTGAAGAGGCGAAAGTTTTGGGGAAGGGATGAGGTCCCAAAGCACTAAAGCGCTGTGAGACTGATTGCCTAAAAAATCACTTATCCTCTGTCCTGAATACAGTACTCCTCTTTGCTGTGGCCTTGTCTACATGGATAAAATAACATTTCTTTTTATTTTTTTGACATAGAAAGTTCAAACATATGATAGCTGTTAGCCATACCCAGCTGGAAGACAGCGAAGTGCTACAGCGATGAGCATGTTATAAAAGTCATTTGGGTGCATGCTGTCACACAGCGCCCTGTGTGACACGGCCGACTGTGTATTGGTTGCCATGTCAGCCTAGCTACTTTCAGAGTGAGAAAAGTGGGAATATATGCTGGGCTTCAGCTTCTCCATAAATGTTCTCATTTTCTTGTGCTGCTGTTCTCCGGCAGGTGAGGTGGATAACTCGACTATTGCTATACTTGCTTGTAGCCCTTCTTGTCTGCATTAGACACAGCAGTTCTAAGGAGCCTGTTTCCTTTATGCTGCGGTAACTGTGAACAGGACTTGTTTCAACTAAAATTGCTAAGAATAGTTTAATGCTTTACTTCAAAATGATTTAAATCTTTTTTTTTGTGCCAGTAAGTTGCCATATAGTTTTATGTAGGTGCATATACAGACAAGGGGCTTCATAGTTTAAGAGATTTCTTAGGGGAAGTAGAACCTTTGTAATATCTACTTCTATTTCAAATATATTTTGCAGAAAAAATACGTGGAATTAGAAGTGTTAATAACTTTGTATTTTATAACGTATTCACAAGCTACACGTTCCTAAATACATCCGTTCTGCGAAGATTGTATTTTCTAATAACAAATGCACAATGCCGTTGCAAAACTTTGAGAGTCATTCACTGTCTATTGAAATAGAGTAAATATCACAGAGTGGTTACTTTGCAGTCAAGTTTTCAGGGGTTTTCAACAGTTTTCAGAATGGAGGGCTTTTTTAGGGAAGTTTTATACGTATTTTAAAATGCCAACAGGCTTCTTTCATTTTGTTTTCAGAAGAAGATAGTATCTTGTTACCAAACCTTATCAGTAGGAGAGGGATAGGAAGAAACACTGCAGGAAGAATAGCAGAATAGGTGAAGAACAATGTTTGTGTAAAGCCCTTGGCCAGAGGGGAAGTAAGCTACAAACTGCTGCTCTGTTTCAGGTAGTTTTATCCAAGTATCAAAGGAAGGTATGAAATGCGGTATTACAAGACAGACATGATTTGTAATTAAAAATGCATGACACTTTTTTCTTAAAGATGCATGCAGAAGCCAAATAGCCCTCAGGTGGGATTATTCTTCCTCCAAGTCTCTGATGCAGGAAAGCTTTTTTGTTGTTGTTTTTCTGTTTGTTTGTTAGTTGTTTTTAGTATTATAGCATTTACTTCTCAGCCCAAATGGTACAGTCGCGGTCTGTTTTTGCACTTTCAGCTCTTCGTGACAACAGAAGATACTTCACATAAAAATAAGGCTATTCTTGTAGGTAGTATGGAATATTAGTTGGAAATTCAGTTACTGAGCCTGCTCCTCCCTCTAGTGGAACATATACTGTTTTTGCCAATAGTTTTGTAGGAAAATAATGGAAGCACATAATTTTGCAAGCATACATTTTTTTTTCTTCTTCATAACTTCCTAAGATGGCTTAGAAAACTGCAAAGTTAAGGACTGCCAGTATCAGCATATAAAACATGTAAAATGCTGCTCTATCTATCTGGATTGCCAAAAGGCCACAGCCGTTATTAGAGTGTAGAGCCTCTGTAGAGCCTGTTCTTTCCTACTTGGCTTCTGGGAATCCTCTGTGTTTGGCCATATTTTGCCTGTTACTCGGATATTTCTATGTCTGTAGGAGAGATGTGGCACCCTTCTCAGAATGGGATAGACAAGCTTCAAATGATTTGCAGTAGCATTTTAATTGCTTTGTTCTGAACACCTAAGGTAAAATGACTGTGGTTCAAAAGTGAGCGCCCACACAAATATATACAAGCTCTCAGTGCATCCTGTTCCAGCTTAAATTAAAAAAAAGGGGGCCATTAAGAAGAAGGTGTGGCGCAAGTCAAAAATGAATACAGAACAAGCCAGGACATGCTGTATCAAACACAAACACATCACCGTTAATGTAAATTTCTATTCACAAATTTAGCATCTCTGTGTGTTTAGCAATAGACCATTGTTGAAGAACTGATGATGTTTGCGGAAAGAATGGACGTTATGTGTTTGTCATGGGTTTGTGAATAAAAAGTGATGGGTATATAAAGAAATCTAGGTATATGGCTGCATTAGTACCTGCTAGCAAAATATGGAGGCCTGTTACCTGACTAGTTCAGCAGCAAAAGGACTCAGGTCTGTGTCACTGAAATCTTCTTCCACCTTTATTAGTCTATTGCTTTCATTAAGACATTTAGATGATCAAAGGTTATCACTGCACTAACTGCTCAAAAGAGCCCACGTATGTTAACACAGTTCACTAATACAGTGTATTTTACTAATGGATTATGATTTTGGAAGGCATTCATGTTATTCTCAGCTAGTTGCATATCAGGTTACAATTTTATGTTAGCTTTTATGGCAATAACTTAGGAGATGGTATTGGTATGACTTCAACCTATAACTATAAAACCTCATTTTGCTTTCTGTAGGTCAATAGTAATAGATCATTAAGGCACTCCAAAGATCTAGGTTCTCTGAATTGCAGGAATAGTAGAAACAGGAACAAAAAGTTGGAATTTTCCTAAATTTGGCCCTTGTCTAAAATTGAGTGACTTCCTGAATTGTAAAATGTTAGAGCATGTATGCAGCAAGAAAGTGAGGATAACAAGTAAGAAGTATATTGCATAGTACCTTGTCAGTGTTTTCTTAAGGATATTTTTTCTTAAAAGCATTTAAAAAACAATTTATGGACTATGTCAGTGTAGGTTATACCTCCCACCAGTAGATTATTCACAAAGAAAGAGAAGAAACATCCAATTGTAGTTGCCAGAAAATGGAATGACTCCTGCAGTTGAGTAACAGCAGCTTTAGACTGAGAACTGTCATTCTGTCATTTCTGGCAACAAAGACTAATGTCCTGTGGCAAACGTTTACATGTTTGTTTTTGTTTTGTTTTGTTTTTTAAATTGTGATTGCATACAAGAATGAGCAAATACTCTGAAGACGGGAGTATCAGAAATCGTTTTATCCTTTAATGTGCTGAGAAGCAGAGTCTGCCAAATCTTGTGCAAAACAATCTCAGAAATTGATGCAGTTACAGCATTAGATGGTTTTTTAAATGTCAAACTTAAAAAAAGAAAAAAAAAAAAAAGTAGGGATGAGCTGAGACTTCCTTTACAGAAGCCAGTCATAAATCCACGTTGAAGCCATGCTTTGGGGCTGAGCATAGAAGAAAGTATCTTTAGTGTGATACTTATACTTTATTTGTGAGGTTTCTTGGTCAAGGATTGTATCAGCTTGAAGGTATGTTGCACCTAATTTTGAGAATTAGAAAGTCCAAATATGCAAATGAAGGCATAAAATAGCAGGAAGTAATGTGATTTGTCAGCACACTGTTTATCATTAGGCATGTAACTCAGAGATGATTTCAATGCTAGCATTTATAGCTTATTTCTCTGAGTGTAAATGCAGTTACAGACCTTTCATTACAGTCTAACTGGAGGGCCGGTGAGTAATCTCAGCATGGTTGAGCAGCAAATGTTGGAGGATAATTGGATCTGCAGGCTTAGATAGTATGAATGTGGAAGGCCTGGTAGGGAAGATTAATAGGTAGCTTTTTACACGGTGTTTGCAATCTACTTTTTTGTTGTAATTCTACTTGGAAGATAAATTAACTTACTCTAAAAGTTGAAAAATATAAGTTTTGATTCAAATCAAAGATTGAGGTTAATGTTCCTTAAATAATATCCTTCTAGTCATAAAGTGGTAAATAGAACACGATGAAGAGTTCGCTTACTAAAGCTCATGAACTTCTAAATAAATCATGAACCCATTTATGGTTCTTTGAATATAAACTTCAAATAATAAGTACATTCAAGTATTATGTCTTACAGAAACAGCATATTTGCTTATAGATCTTGTATCTTCTTCCTGAGGGAGAAGTCAATATATCATGTATTAAAACATAAACACAAAATACAGTCAAAAGTGCTGGTTCCATTTTGGCTTTTGTCATTTCTATATAAAGCTGCTAGTGTCTTTTTATTTATTTATTTATTTAGCAAGGTTTGTTTGAAGAAGTGATGCTGTAATATGTCTTTAATAATGCTGTTATCCCATAGTCCATTATGCACTCTGTCTCATTTTGATAAGGAAAGTTTGTTCTTTTCCCTTTTTTCTTTTTTTTTTTTTTTTAATCTTAAGACACTTACTAGTTTAAGGCAGGGTACATTTTGCTTACTTACACATGTTCAACAAACTATAGTTTTTAAAATAAATGTGTTTGAAAGGATAAAAATACATAATATGCCTCTCGATCACGCTGTTACTTACACTAGGTTTCATAGTGAGATAGTCCAAGGTTCGTGGAGTTTACCATATCTTAATTTGGACAAAACAGTATTGTCCTCTTCTCCCATGCACTGAACATACAGAAACAAAGCCTGAGTCACCCGGCTAGTCACAAGGCTAGTCACCTGATCTTCACAACTCATCACAGAATACTGAAATCCACTACCCAGTTTCAGTTAAACTTGATGGAGAGATCGAGTTCTAAGATATCTGAGTTCCTGCAAATTTAATGAAAAGCAGGAGAGAAGAGAACCCAAATTAATATCCACATAAACACAATAGTTACGTTATTTGTCCTGCAGAATGACTAATCCTTATGTACTCAGTGGCTGGCTAATGAGTACCACGCTGCTCCTAATCCATCCAGGCTGGCTGATTTGCTCCTTGGTTGGCCTGTCCTTTTAAGTGACTTTGGCCTTTGCTGGGGGGAAGATTTGGAAATGTAGTGGGCCTGATGATGGACACAGCTCTCCACCATGTCAGGAAGGGGGAAGAAATTGGAATTACTGTAGTAGAACTGGAGAAGGAGTTTACACATATCTGTACCAAGGCTTTGCCAGAACTAGCTGTTCTTTTAGCCATCCACAGGTTTCATCTAGTGCATTTTGCATAAGAAGCTGAGCTGCACAATTTTGAAAATAGAACAAAAAGGAAGACTGTATGCATAGGATTTCCTGAAAAGGCTAGCACATTCCCTAGTTTTACTGCCATGAATTCATAAATCAAATCCATACATTGGTCTTCGCTGTTTCCTGGCAATTGCAGCTATTCAACTCTTCTATTCCAATCAAGATATGCAAAACCATTTTATTTGAAAAGTTGGCCAAATATATGTGACTGAATGAAATGCGAAGTACATAGTCTTTATCACTGAATGAACAGATGGAATGTCTTTAGCTATTATCATTCATTGCTAATGTCTCAAATGTGTAATGCAAATGTATATATACACCCATATATACCTTATACTTTACATTATTTATACTATTATACTGTAAATAAAAGGATCTATATTTTTAAATCTTTATTAACTAAAATACATAGTTGACTTCAATATACTCAAATTATTAGCATTATTTGTAGTAGCAAAAATTTATAATGTATCAGTTGACAGACCTCACCTTCATTATTTGCAAGCTAACTGCTAATCAGAATTAGCAGTCTGTGGTTTACAGAGGAGCTGTTGAGAGACATCAGTTATTTTAATTAGCTCTGGAAAAATAGAAGATAAATAATTACATTATCTGTATTGACACAAATGAAAAATCTTAGTCTAAATTATTTCTGTTTTCCAAGTTTAAAATGAATAAATGTGGCAGTCAATTACTTCTTTTGCATTCTCTCTGTTGTACCACCAGCTTTATTGATTGATTTCAATTAATGTATTCCAACAAGTAAATTAACATAGCACCTGAGGCATAATTCTCTAGAGGTTCATATACGCTGACTTCTTACTATTCTTGCTGTTTTAGCTCCTACTGAGCATATTGCTAGGAGCTACAATATTTTTCAGTCTGGACACGGACATTACCCATGACTCTAATGACAGGTCATTTACAGCAAACCCATGTTTCACTGCAGAGATGTCTCTTTAAGTGACATCTTATCAATGGCAATTCAATTAGTCAAGCTTAAGACTTTGAGAGATATCTCACACTGTGTCACACAACACTAGCTGATTTGCATTTTAAATGTTAGCTTTTGTCACTGTTGTACTACTTTGAAATTCATTTTCATTCTATTTCTTTATTAAAACCTCCATGGAAAACATTTTCACCTTAAAATTGACTGCCTTCATTTCCGGCCATGCTGCCAGCTGAAAAGACTTGTGGATTTGTCCTGTAGACTGGAATTTTTCAGTGCCAGCGCTCACCATATCACTATATCCCACATGTAATTATTTTTAATCATCAGTTGATTCTAGGCAGAACTATTTAATATTTGTCTCCTGCACTGCAATATAAGTGGCTTGCCTATACGAATGCTGTGGTGATGGACACAGTACATGCATACAGAGAGAAAGACAAGTTTGTTTTCCATTGTAGAGTTTAAAGCTTAAACCCAGATTTTTCTCAGATGCTTAACCAGTGAAAACAGCCTTCACAGGATGATCATAGCATTACTTCCCAACATCCAGCTGAAACTCTTAGGGATAAACTGTGATGCTTTTTATAAGTAATAGTTATACTAAAAATTCTCAGGTATGAAATATTTCCTGGAACATCTGCTATGGTGCTGTGCCATTACACTATTCATCTGAAATAACTGTTGTTTGAAACTTTTATTGGCTTAAGAAAAATTTTAAAAGTTTAAGCAATAATTTTGCATGTGTATGAAGCTCAGTAAGTGTGATTACAAAGCTAATATAAGCAAAGGTTATCAAATGGGAAGATGTATTTATAAGTGCATCTTTGCACTATTTTGAGCTGTGCTATGTAAAACTCAAATAGTATGTACTATATCTACTGGTTAGTAAGTGCTATAGAGGACTGTAGTAATCTGCCTTTTAGGAAATGTGCAATAAACCTGAACTAAAAAATGAAGTAAAATTATTTCAAAATATCTTTTGGTTGGAAATAAGCATAGGGTCTTCTAAATACAAGTTGAAGACTGGAATAATAAATATTTAATCTATGGCATCAAAGAAATATTTAAAGATGATTTTTGCTATTGTTGATGAGGAATAAAACATATTTATTACTTGCATGGAGAAGCTGTTTGTTCAAGGCAAGTTTACTGGTATATCTGGTAAATTTGCAAGCTAAATGTGCACACTTTCCCTTACAAATTATGTTTGTTAATACAGAACACTAGCTTGTTTAATGTGAACCTTTCTTTTTGACGAGCATATGCAGCATCTGATTCTGTATTCAGAATTCCATGCTAATTAAATTGTTTCCAATTATAAGCCTTTTTTTCTGGGGTCAAATTTTTATGGAGGGAAAAGATGGATGCTAGGGCTTATTAAAAGAACGAGAAATTTAGTTAGACTGAAGTTTCAGAAGAATAGTAAGTAAATTAATCCTGACACACTGTGCTGAGTTGCAGTAAACAAGGGGATTGGACTCACAAAGAAAAGACTAAACAGTATCCATCTTGCTTATTTCTGTACGTCATATATGCGTCTAAGAGTGCATACCACTTTCAGGGTGCATCTTTGTGTGTTAGTTTGAAGCAAGAGTATGCTTTTGAAGTGTGAGGTTTATTTTATTTTATTTTATTTTTCCTTTTTTTCTCATTGCACTTGTGCATTGGTTCACACTCTGGGGACCTTATGGGGTGCCTGAATTTGATTCATTTCAGATGAAACTAGGACTTAGATTTGAAGATTTAGCACACTCCAGGAGCGTAACTAATGGAATCCAGCTACAAATGAGCATTCTGCATAGGACAGACTAGAGCTCATGTGAAGTAAAAAGCCATGAAAAAGTATATACTGTGGACATGTGTCATCAACATCAGCTATTTCCCTCTACAGCATTATCTCTCTTACTTTCTAATCTAGACAAAATCTCAGAATTCTAATAAGTTATTAGTAATTTTATTGGATGATTCTCTGTACAAGACACTATTCCTGTACAGCTACGGCAGACCCACAGCAAAATACTTGTACATATGCATGTATTCAGTGAGATAGCCAGTTGTAACATCTTCATCACTCTATAATCCCAGTAGACTCAAAAGCCTGCAGGAGTTGGATCCCTGAGCAGAAGTTTGATATCTGTGCATTGACCCATCCCCTGCCATTGTCATTCACTTTAAACTGTTTATCCTGAAATTATATAGGTTATTATTCAAGCTACCATACAATTCTGCTTAGTAGTATACTGTTGGGGAGTATGCATCAGCTAACAAACAGCCTTAAAATTCACCCTTACTGAACTCAGTCCTTCACTCCAAAGCATAAATTCTGATAGGATGAACATATCCTTTCATTACCTTTAGACAACAACAAATGTCAAGGATTTAAAGTTGCTTAGGTGTGTGAATAACTATTTGCAGTAACTGCTTTGCAGAGGGGAGAAAATGTCTTTGAGTTGTGGTAAGCATTTTGTATTTGTGTGTGCACAAATTTTAAAACCCAAACATACCTCATTAAGTACGCTCTTTAAAACATGTTTTTGTTCCTGTGCTATTCAGCAATGCTTTACTTTTATGCATTTGATTAAAGCTGAATCTCTGGGGAATATTAACCTGCATGACAAAATCATCACGTAATTTGGCAGAAGCATAGCACAGTTGACAGAACCTGCTTAGGGAGAGCCTCAGGACAGAGCTAGCATGGGGAATAAATTCACCTTTGACCACAAGCAAAAGCAATGCTTTTTGGATTCAGAATGAAAGCTTTGCCATAAAACATTCCATCTGCTCAGACACCAAACATTCAAATACTTGCCACAGGAGAATTGAAATCGGAGCTTTATAGAAGTGTAGAATACATGCACTATTGTCTGGATCCTTGAAATGAAATTATTCAGCTATTCCCAAATTCTGAAAAACTTGATTGCACACTGAACTTCATCTATATAGAAAGTAACTTAGTGGGCCACAACAGTAGGAAAAAATGGTTTCTTGGGACTTGGTTTGGTTCTCTGATTTTAGTTGCAGAAGCTTGTGCTTTTCACATTTGGGATGTCCAGTTAAAGACAAAGCAGCTATTTGAAAGTGTACTGATATTTCCATTTTAAATTTCTTTTTTTTTTTAACTTCCATTTTAAACTAAATTATTTTTAACTAAATTTTTAACTAAATTTAAGTTAATTTTTACTTCCATTTTAAACCAGTAATTCTAAGAGACTGCTTACTGCACAGCTCTGCTTTCCTAGGGTTAATAAATGTGTTTGGTGACTTTTGTTAGCCATTTTTTCCCTCATATTCTGATCAAGCTTTGGGGTAATGTTATAACTTCCTTTATATATATACATTTTTCCAGGTCAACGTATACGTATTCTTGTTTGGGGATTTTGTTTTGTGTGTGTTTGTTTTTGTTTTGTTTTTGTGTTCCAGTAAATGGGGAGAAGCTGAGATCCAGACAAAGAAGGGCGAAACTGCTGTTAAAAGGAATATAGAATAAAAAAAGAACAGCACTGGCAGCCAGAATCAGTGGCCTGAGGCGGCCTAACTTGATAGTTAGCAAAAACTGCTCTGATACAACAGCAGGAGAGAAATCTTTCCTGAGGTCTTGTCCAAATGATAGATCTTCGCTTTAAAAGATAAGAAGTCACCATTCTTCAGAGCAGCCTTCTGATATATATTCTGTTTACAAACTTCATATTGTGCCTTTGAACTGTTGGAATGCAACCAGGACATTTTTTTCAGCTCTTAGCCTTTTATAAGGCAATTTATAACAGGAACTTCGGCTACAGAGCAATCCAGAATCATAAAGCTTGAATATCTTGGGGATTTTGCTGAACAAATTTATCTCAGAATAATCCCCAGTTAATCTCAGTCTGAACATGATCTAAATGGATACATCTCTGGAGAAGGTTGGTTTATGTAATAGAGTCTCAGAAACATCTCTGAAGTATGTGTATTAAGAACGTATATGTTATATTTCATGTTTAATCAGGATGTAAAATTATAACTTAAGATAAAAACATGCACATTTTTTCAGAGAAGTTTCTGGAGTAACTATCACATTCTTGTTATTATGTCTTTCAATAGCTAGTCACTAGCTATGCGTGTTTTTGTTTTTGTTTTTTTTTTAAGCTTCCTTGACAAAACTAATTCAGATAATGATTTGTGAAATTTTAATTTGTATGCCTCAAATTTTGAATGATTAAGTTACTAGAATTATGGGACAGTGACAAGAAAACAAGCTAGCGAAGTCAGTTTGGCTATATGGTGGTTGTTTGCAGTCATTACCAGAATATTTTTCTGTGGACCATAGCATCTGAATAAAAAATAGAACTTCCATAATGAGAAATATATCCTAGATAGGGAATCTGATTTACTGAGGCATGAATCACAGAGCATACAAAATTATTATTCAAAACTGGTTTGTGCTTGAGATTAGAAAACAAAAATCCTCAAGAGGACTTTATTTATTACATTTCTTTTCTCTCAATTTTGTCACATAATTGTGATTATTTTCTGTAGCTCTCCACTGTAACCTAGATAGTCCAGATAACCCATACCTGTGTGACTTAAATTAGGGCAGATGCTGTTTCTAGCTAGCATGACAGAGCTAATTTATGAGTAAATCAGTTCTCTCTTAATTTAGGCATCAACATTGTCAAACACAATTTGACAGAAACACATTGACAGTTTCACAAACATGCTACAGAGGGAAGAAGGGAGATGGAGGTAGCAAAATGAATTAAAGAGGGAAAATTAATTGTGTGTGTGTGTGTTTTTAACACTTCTTTGTATGTAGAACTTTTATTTGTGCATACATCTTATATAAAATAATGTTATTTCTCCTGATAGACTTTGGTCTTTTGGAGTTTAGTGGTTATAATTTACAGAAAAATAGCTACATACTTTTTTCTTTTTAATAAACTTTTTTTTTTTTTTTTTTTTTTTTTTTTAAAAAAAGATGAGCTCTATGCTTTCATAGGAGTTACCTATGAAGGAAGAAAAATAATCTTAATTTTGAGACTACACAAAAATTACTTTTGACAAAGACAATAAATTTTAAGAAACTTTTAAGGAGCTATGTAATTTGTTTACTGAATCAATTTCTTTTACATTCAGCATGTAATTGATCTATTTGGAGAGCAGTAGTAATGCTGTGGTACTGCTCTTCCTGAATTCTTAGGTAAACGCCATCATTTTATAATTCCGTTGGGTTTTCTATGTTGTTTGACAACACAAGACAGCATCTGACAGTGACATTTATCCTGCTCTAAATATTTGGTAGCTAGACATAATTTTTTTGAGATATATTCATATAACTGGGAGTTGTTGCAGGTTGAATGAGGACAGAAGAGGTTCCTACAAATATAGATGTTGATTATAGCTAAGTTCAAATAGCGGAATTGCTACTTTTTCTTCCCCCCTGCCCCCTGCCAAATTTGTACAATTAGGTCAATCTAGAAGTTGAAGCTGTATTTTGTTTTACTTCAATATGAAGTTTCGTCTGCGATGACTCATGGGGCTAGGTCGTATCCTGGTTGATTTTTTGCTTTTCAAGTCAGATTTCATTTCTTATTCTGCTGCAAAAACACACCATGCTCCTGTGACACACCGTGCCTTATACATGTCACTGGAATTAGAGTCTCTCAATAAAACCAACCTCTATGAAAAATGTTAAGGATTTCCTTTGGATCTCTTATAGTGACATCTCTGCTTTTGCAACTTCTCATTTTTTTTTCCTACAACTATGTGAAGATTTCATTTATTGTTATATTTGAAGAATTGACTTTTGGCTGGGGTCATAAATGCATGTGAATCCATACGATTTCAACTCCCATGTATAAATACAGAGCTAATGTCAAAAATTTGAACACATTGGAGCAGTAACGTTTCTTTCAGCCATATAACACTTACACCTGCAGAATGTAAACTATGCAGGGAAAGCAGTTCAGTTTACTGACTATGGTCATCTGGAGCAACTACAGCTGATTTTTTTTTCCCCTGAGAGTTTAACAAACTCTGGAATTATATATTATTATAATTTTAAAGCAAACTTTTCAAATACATACAGTTCATGTAGATTTCAGATGCTCTCTTGCCTTCCCACGCTGCTGTGGCTTATGATGTTTCCACCTTCAGGTATGCTGGACATGCAGGTCTTTCACTGCATTACTTATTAATAAATTGAAGGAAGAATGTGGAAAATGCAGGTCTGTTATTTCTTATTTAGCATTGTTGCTGAAAATGCTCAAAATATCTGTTCAAAATCAATGTATTGACTGCATTCTGGGTTGGCCAAGGAGTTGTTTTTGACAATGGTATCAAATATAATTTTTGTTTTGTTGAGGCTATTTTGAGAATATAATATTGGCATAGATTGTTCTCAGAATAAGCTTGTGAAATGGTCTTTGTCTCTGATGATATAAATGAAACGTTACTTCTGTAAGGCTAACGTGAACTTTTGTTTTTGTTTTGCCATTCATTTTCAGGAGGAGTTCTTAAAAATTATACTATAGTATGTTCTTCATGTTTGACACACCATAAATTTCACAGCATCCTAGGGATCTGCTTGTTCTTTTAAACAAGTGTAACTATAATGTGTATTTTCTCTTTTCTATCCAAACATTTAAACTACAAATGCTGTAAAATCTTACAGTTGCATAGTTAGCAATCTGAGTGAAGTATTGGCGTTAGACTTAGAGATTTTGTTTTTGACACTGTAAGCGACAATCTATAATTTCAGTTCTTCTGTCTTATTCTGGCACTTGTTATGGAGAACAAGCTGCCTTCAAATTGCTTTGAGACATTTCCTGAGAACCACTACAGCAATAAGTGCATGTCAATACAAGATGTCCATATGAATTTGTAATGCTAATGAGTATCCTTTCTGCTTTGTTTTTGAGTTTTCCTTACCGTTTCCTTAATGGGAATTTTTGAAAGTTCCCATCCTGATTAATCCACTTTTCTCTTTTACAAGGTCAGATTCCTTGACTCAGAAATTGATTCAAAGTTAAAAATGAATTCCTGACTCATTATGTTTGTGGATTTAGGCTTTGGCTCAGAAGTATTTAACACACAAAATTTGAAGCATGTACTCTTTCCACAGAAGCCACTAAAGTTGCATATAGAGACAGTTCTGGCTTAAATGTGAAAGTGGGAAATACCTCCTATGAGCAGACAGCTTACATTGGTGGGAACTTACTCATGAGGTCACTCCTATTAATTTCAGTGAAATGAAATACTAATTGTATGAGTAAGCAGCTCTCAACCTGACAGAGTAATTTAGAAAGGTATATTTAACAAACTCAGTGTGTCAGAAATGATGGTCCAAATTGTAGCATTTCGTTTCCTTGAACTTATTCATAATTTAGATTAACAACATCCAGACATTTTAGGGTTTTCAGTAGCCGCATATTCAAGAAATTATTTATCTTGTAAAAAGGAAATGTTCATACTTTTCCAGTTCTTGTTGCCTCAGAGTTTCACAGCGTAACTTTATTGTCAAACTCCTTAAAGAAAACTTTTTAAAAAGATGTTAGTCAGAGAACATACTTTTATAAAGCAAATAATGAGAACGTGTTTAATGAATGCCTGCTGGAATGCATGATAAGATGCAATTTCCAGTAATCCAGGAAATTCAGTGTCAGATTTCCTGAAGTAGCTTAGCCTTCTGATAATCAATTTCAGTATTTCTATGTTTTTCAAAGGCTACATGATATCCTTTAAAAAAAAAAAAAAAAAAGACAACACTTGAACTATACCATGGCCAGAGGTATGTGTCACGTGATAGGGGAGAAACTATAAAATGCCATATTCAGTGTTTTCCGCTAGCCAAATTAATTCTTCTCAATTTAGTAAAATTTCTTAGTAAAAATTGTGGCATTACCATGGACAGGTATATTCTTACCATATTTTTTGAATTAAATTTAATTTAAATTTCTTCCATTCTAATACTATTGATCAGAAAGAGCATCTGCTTAAAGCTCAAATAATTAAACAAACAGATGCTAAATAAACATGGGTTTGCTCCAAGTACAAAGAAGATGAAACTGAATAAAATTAGTGAAGCTGAGTGTTAACACCTGAATTTTACATCCAAGCTGAACCTTGTTTTTGTTATGGTTATAATTCATTATTTAGACTGCTATTGCTAGTTCCTTTTTATGTGCTAAATAAATGCTTCTATAACACAACTTCAAAAAGTCATATATGAAATTGTTAGGAAAACTCCTCAAATATTAAAGGCTTGCTGCTGGAAAATCAATCAAGAATACAGGTGTGGACATACAAGTTATATTGCTGTAGAACATATTTTCCCTGTATGGTTTCCTTCCTAGATCTCACACTAGGTAGCAATAAGGATGGAGCAACATTGCTTTCCACAGCAACAGTACTTGCCACAGTGACATTTCTGTCCTGCTGGTATGAAAATGTGCTTTTAATAGATTTAGGTTTTCTCAGGTCATAAGAAAGAAATAGAAAGATTTTGCAGTTTTCTAAAGGACCATATTATATGCAGAGTTTAAAATGTCATAAAGCAGCTTGAAACACTATAGGGAGCCTGTGCAGTAATTGGAAAAATGTTTCATACTAATGTTTGGATTGCATTAGTGTTAGCTCCTCGCATACATTTTGTGACAATAAACATGTCTTTGCCTAATTGTAATTATAGCTTACAAAAAGGCTTAAAGGAAGTGAAAAAGGTACTTTGGCCAGTATGGATAATGACATTTTAATGCACTTAAGGCTCAAGACTGCGCTCCTAAATAGCCCCTCTCACTTGCATGCACTGCTAATGCACTAGTTCTATATTTTTATTTAATAAAATGTATCAAGGTTGAGGAACTTGAGTTACTATTCCCCCCTTTTCTTTATCCCCTCTCCCCATAAATGACTGACAAGCCTGAAGTCTCTTATTCAAACTATATTTCTGTTAACTGCTTGAGCAGATTCTAGTCTGTAGTCAGTATTCAGCATCACCAGGTTCTCATTGGTGCTGTTATCTACATGCAACCACTCCTACAAAAAAAAAAATCAGTATAACAAAAGACAGAAGAATGACCTACCTTTTGAAATTTCTTGAGTGAAGAGTAGAAGTTTAGAGCTAGTGATATATTTCCTACCTCCACTGTAGCTCATAGAGTCAGAGAATCATTATGGTTGGAAAAGACCTTTAAGATCTCTGAGTTCAGCCATAACCCCTTCAAAGCCATACCTGCTAAACCGTGTCCCTAAGTGCCTCATCTACACGTTTCTTGAACATTGCCAGGGACGGTGACTCCACCACTTCCCTGCGCAGCCTGTTCCAATGTTTGACTACTCTTTCCGTGTGGAAATTCTTCCTAATGTCTAAACTGGACTTCCCCTGGCGCAACCTGAGGCCATGTCCTCTTGTCCTATCCATAGTTATTCTGGAGAATATCTGGAGAAGAGATTGACACCACCTCACTATAACCTCCATTCAGGTAGTTGTAGAGAGCCTCCCCTAAGCCTCATCTTTTCCAGGCTAAATAACCTCAGCTCCTTCAGCCGCTCCTTGTAAGGTCTGTGCTCCAGCCCCTTCTTTGGACACGCTCCAGCACATCCATGTCCTTCTTGTAGTGAGGGGCCCAACACTGAACACAGTATTTGAGGTGCAGCCTCACCAGCGCTGACAACAGGGGAACAATCCCTTCCCTAGTGCTGCTGGCTACACTGTTCCTGATACAAGTCAGGAGGCCACTGGCCTTCTTGGTGCCCTGGCCACACTGCTGGCTCATGTTCAGCTGGCTGTTGGCCAACACCCCTAGATCTTTTTCTGCCATGCAGCTCTGCAGCCACTCTGCCCAAAGCCTGTAGTGCTGCATAGTTTTGTTGTGACTGAAGTGCAGGATCTGGCAGCTGGCCTTGTTGAACCTCATACAGTTGGTCTTGGCCCATCACTACAAGCCTGTCCAGATCCCTCTGTAGAGCTTTCCTACCCTCAAGCAGATCAACTCTTCCAGTATGGTGTTGTCTGCAAATTTGCTGAGACTGTACTCAATCCCTTCATCCAGATCATTGATAAAGATATTAAAAGAGGACCAGTCGCAACACAGGCCCCAGAAGAACACCGCTTATGACTGGTTGCCAGCTGGATTTAACTCCATTCACCACCACTTTCTGGGGTTGGCCATCCAGCCAGTTCTTACCCCGGTAAAGAGTACCTCTGCCATAGTAAAAATAATTGTGATTTTAGCATCTGTGCTACTTGCAAGCTGCTGTACATAGCACAGATCATGACAACAATGTAGTAGCCTGGGCTAAGTATGAGCTAAAAACCCAGAGTCTTCATGAGTTAATACTTGGTTACTAGTTTGGCTTAAAAACCATGCTATCATGTCTCGCACTGCTAGCTAGCTCAAGTTAGATGGGTATGATAGCATATGCACTACCCTAACTTTTGTTTGATGTAAATTTTGGTTTGCGCTTGCAGATTCAAATACTGTTTCTGCTTTTTCCTTTTAAAGTTACAGATAAAGCAATACACACATACTGCGTTCAAAGTTGCTACACAAATAATAGTCTGTCATGGGACAAGACCTTCAGATGAAAACCATCAGTGCAGTGAAAACCATCCGCTGTATGTGAACAGATATCAATGTGGAATCATCTGAAAATGGAAAAAAGTGTATTTCTCCTTGTCTACATATTTTTATATGATTTTTATCTTTATAACTATTGTTAATACACATGAATGTGGTATCAAGTCCTGAGCCTCTTAAGCTTTCAGTAATTATAATCATAGCAGATACTTTTCGTGTTTGAAATTTAGAAATATGGAAGTGTATTTGTGAAAATCTTATGTGTAACAAATTCAGTGCCATACCACAAATAAACGTAAGTGATGTAGTGACCGGCATTCAATTATTACTGAATAGGATAATGTTTTAAAATGCATTATCACTATGAACAGTGGGTAAATGAATCAAGCATTGTGCATAGTCAGATGTATTCATCTCAAATATGATGCAAAGATGTGTATCTTTGAGAGCAGGAGAATGACTGAATGATTCAAACATCTTTTTTAGCCAGTTTGTCTCCATGGAGAAACTTTAGGACAGTGAATTTGCATTGAAGCATTCAAATTGTTAGATTAATTGATGAAGCATCAGTGAAGACATCTTCCATTGCAACTTCAGAAAATCAATTTCATAATTTGTCTTCTGACTCTAGCACTGTAACAGTATGAAATTTCACAAAACACTGCTTACAGCATCAGGAAATTGACCAAGGTGAAAAACTAAAGGTTCTGCATTCTTAGCAACATTTTCTCGCCATAATTTGTTAAGCTCTTTAAAATCCTCCATTTTTATTTCATCTTTAATGTGCATGGCATAAATATAGCCTTTGAAAAAGATCTGTCACAAACTGAAATGTAAGCAGTCTGATTGACTGATGCATATTTAAGCATCTTTGCTTTACTTGTTTCCTGCCAAAGCTCTGGGGATGGTAACAGAGAAGCTTCCTTGCTGAAGACTGTTTTTTTTTTTTTTTTTTTTCCCTAAGAAAGAGGTTACAGAAGAGAACAAAACTGGAAAAAAGAACTGCGTATCTCTCCACAGTCTTTCACTGTTTCTTGTTTGTAACACTGCATTTTCTTTTACTATATTTTGTTACAATTTTTGATTAAAGTATATTCATAGTATATATTCATGTTCATAGTATTAAGCCCTATTACTACCATTCCCATTCCCATTATTTCAGTGTTTACTATATACTATGTTCAACCATAGTGGCTATGTTTAGGGACTATGCTCCTTAGTATATATCCTGTGATGGAGCAGAGAGTTGAAAGGAGAGGTGGAATACAGTGTGGATGCTCTTTTGCAGCAGGAACAGATTTAGAAAACACAATAATAAAGAGATCGTGCTGGAGAGAAATTATGTCAGAGGGAGCCTATGAATGCCCAGAGCAAGTCCACTGTATCACATAAACTGGGAGACAGGCATTGTGGTACAAAATTGAGACACAGCATAGCTCCTCTAGTCTTGCTTTCACAGACACACAGAATCACACAGAGTGGTTAAGGTTGGAAGGGACCTCTAGAGATCATCTAGTCCAACCCCCCCTGCTCCACCAGGGACACCTAGAGCACATGGCACAGGGTGGCAACCAGGCAGGTTTTGAAGATCTACAGAGAAGGAGACTCCACAGCCTCTCTGGGCAGCCTGTTCCAGTGCTCTGTCACCCTCACAGTAAGAAGTCCTTCCTCATATGGAGATAAAACTTCCTATGTTTCAACTTACACCCATGACCCATCACTCATGGTTAACTTGTTGTCAACCAGGATTCCCAAATCTCTCTCTGCAGAGCTGCTTTCTGCACTGGCGAGATTTTTGCAGTTGCTTCCTGCTTCTCTTCTTGCTACAATTTCTTTCTATTTTCCACTAACTCTTCAACACAATGTTGTCCCACCTTGTCTGCAGGATACATGCTGAAAGGAGAGGCACTGTACCCCCTGCTTTGGTGACCAATCAGAGTTAGAAATAACACCTTACAGGTCTGATGATACACACTTAGTGGTCTGATGCTCACTGATAGTGATTATACTATATATTTCTGTATACAGTAATGATGATTATACTATATATTTCTATACATAGAAGCTAAAAATGATAGCATAAAATTAAAAATTATAATTAAGTGGAGTGCTATAAAACACATCAGCAACCATTACAGTGTGCCTTGTATCATACATATACTTGTAAGAATTTGGTTTTATGCCTATGTCTTGAACCATACTTTACAGAAAGAAGTATCAGGGACTAGATTTGTCTTCAGAATAAATATTTAGCTTATATAAATGGACTTTTAGTCTATCTGTGTCACCTTTGAATTACCAATGCCATCTTCAGAGCTCTTGTACAAGACACCTGTTTATGGCTTGAGGAGTCAGTTCTTTTCCAAGTAGACTTCATTCTTCTTTCCTAATTAAAGTTGTTAATACTGCTCAAGATGACTGTGTTTGTATTTTCTGCTTTTTAATATTTTCATAGATAATATTAGTGGATAAAGATTGAAAATTTTTATTTTGTAACTGTTCTTCTTCCAATCTCCACCTTGAACCTGCTGTCAGGAACTTGAAGAATGCTGAACTGCATTTATTTAACCTCTGTAGATCAAAGTATGTGGGACTCAAGACAAAGAATCAACATCTAGCTGACTTTAGTCTGTATCTTCACACTTCTGCTTGAGAAAAACTATTAAGAGATCATCCTTCTGATAAGAGAAAACAATCCACTTCATATATTCCTTCATAAAAGCCTCTTTGAATCATTGCCAAATGAGTTAACAAAAATGAGAGAATCAAGAGGTAAGAACCTGCAGTGAGTCTAAAAATAAGTAAAACTAAAAAAAAATCCTTTGCAGTAGTCACTTTGTTGGAGATAATAAATAATTAAGCCCAACAAACTCACCTCCTATATTATAAATAAAGAGAAATGTTTTAAATCTTTTATACCCACTTCCTTTATTTCTGAGCAGCTGCTAGAAAGCATTGGCTTACTAAATTAATTCTCAACAGGAGTCAAAGCTGTATTTTTTTATTATTATTTTGCAAATATGAATAAGAACCTAGATACTATTTGAGTAGACAGCTAGTGTTTGAAAATAAGTATAAGTTGTCATTCTTACATATGCCATGAGCATTAGTTTGGTATCTTCATGTATTATACATTAGTTGTAGGACGAGATGGTTAAATATCTTTGTTATCTGCATTAAAGAATGAGTACAATTCTACAGAAACACAAAGTAAGCACTCTGTGTGGGCATTTGTCCTTGGCCAGTGCCTCCAGAACATTATTTGTATGAGCATCAACTACTTATTCATTTCCTTACCTCTGTTTATAAGAAGCTGAACAGACAGCGCTTGAATATTTAGGACTCACTCTTTCTGAGAACTTAATTCATAATGATTATGTTCTGCTTGACTGACAGTTTGTGGTAGGGCAATTCATTAAGGTTAATTGAATACTGAAGGGAGGAAAAAAATCTTTGGACATGAATGTGGATTACTGAAATGTAATGCAATGTACATCCTTATAACTTTCAGAGTGTATAGTAGAAAGCATACTGATTTTTTAAAATAGCAAAATTAATTTAAGATTTGAAATAACAGAGTTAAAAACTCAGCGTAGATTAAAAAATAGCATCTTTTACTTCCTCATTAGCAATCGTGATCGTTTAATCAATAGCAGGCACAAGATGTGACACAAAAAACTGCACAGCTACTGAAGCAGACAAGATATTGACATTTAAACAAATGATTCAAACAGTGTGCTTGTGACTGTTTTAATATTAAAGACTGGTGGAGGAGCTTGTCTTACTGCATAATTCATAGTAATCTTGCACATGCAACAAATTTAGAGTCGCTTTTTTGTTTTATTTTTATTTAAAAGAAGAAAGAATCATAAACCCTTTTAAACCCTCCTTTTGATTCAAGAGATTGATTAAAATATCTGTATCATTTGTGACTTGAGGGACTTTCACACAGATTTTAGTAAGCTTTAAATGAGGCCTGCTCACTTTGCCATAAGCCATGGGTAAAGACTGGAATAACCCAAAAGAAGCAACCTGTCATGATTGTTTCTTTGTACTGGTTCATATTTACAACTTTTCAGCAACGGTGTTGATAGAATTTGATCTTCACTGATTTTTCTTTATTTTTTTTATCTCCTTTTTATGGGGTTGGAGGATGGGAGGGGGAATATATTACAGGAAGAAATCAATGTAGAGTTAGCTATCAGAGATGTAAATTACCTTTCAGCTGTGTTGTTTGGGCTTTAGCCCAACACAACAGCCACACAGAGGTAGCTCTACACAGCATAGAGGTCATGCTGGGCTGGCTTGGAGACTGAGTACCTGGCTTCCTTGATGCTTTTTCATTCAGCAGTAGGGAGCTCAGCTGTTGAAGCAGTTTCATTCTACAGTAGATGAGCCAAGGGAGTAACAGCCAGACATATTTCTTCATAGTAGTCCAGGTACTTAATAACAAGCATCTGTGAAACACCCTTAAAGGCTGTTTCACTATACTCTCCTTATCATGGAATGAGTGCTTGTATAGTAAGGGTCTGTTCTGTCCGTGTCCTTTCTGCTTTTCCTTCTGCTGCTCCTATGGAAATGTACCTTGGAATTATTCAGGTGATTATACTCCGAGTTGCGTTATGGCAAACCATCTTGTTACAAACCATGCTCATGAGATTTGATTATTCCTTCAAAAATGGGAAAAAATGATCTGTTGTTTAGGGTCCTAATTGTTCCCAAAAAGCTGTCAGATGCAAAGTGGAGATTATCACTACACCTACCTCTGCTAGAACCTCGCAGGAAAGTGAGGTAACTTTTTATACATGGACCCCCATCCTGTAAGCTTGGTTTGAGGTAAGTAAAACCTTGGGCACGTTGGGCAAACTTGGTGCTAGATCATCTCATCTGTGAATTTTGAATTAGTGGAGGTGTTAGGTGGTAAGCTGAGCACTCTAAAATCTCGGTATTTTAGGTACTAGGAGAATTCTAATATCAAAAGCTCAAAAATCAATGCACAAGGGGTGTGAAAAGTTGGCTGTGCTGTTGTTTTAGAAATATTTCTGATGAAGGACTTGTGTCCTTTGATGGTTTAACTATACTCACTTTTCTGAGATACACCGAATTTTGGCCCTAACTTCCTATTTGTGTGTCTTGGCTAAAGTAGGAATAACTGTAATGTAATGTTTGCATTATAGTCCTCCTTTTAACAAAGGAACTGACTTCAGAGCGCTGGAGAGATCCTGGTACAGTAGGGCTAATGAGATCTAAAAACTATGCAATTAGGTATAAGAACATAAACTGTTTTCAGGGTAGTTGGTTTTCAGTGGGACTTGCAAATTGTGTGTTGTGGTTTATGATAATCTGTGACTTAATGAAATATTAGGGGTGCATAAACATATTTAGTGAGGTTTACATTATGCTGACTTCATCCTTTTTATTTTTTAAGAATTATGAATCTTTGACTTCTTATTTTTATACTACTTTAAGATCTTAGAAAGTCCAGTAAGCTTACTGGAGGACATATTACTTGCTTCTTGCTTAAAATCAGCCAACAAAAGTTATGTTCTCATCATATAACCTCTGCTAGTGGTATGTGAGAAGCTATCATTCATTACAGGGAGAATCTTTCTGGTGCTTTGGAGCCATGATTCATTTAGTGTTTTTACTACTCTGTGCAGACACCGAGGTTTTATGTCATTTTTTATTTATTTTTTTTCCTCTTAGCATAAACTGCGCTATTAACCGACTTGTCAGACATCTGGAGTTAGAAAAGCACTTGATCTCCTGTTAATATATGCAAGTAAACAGAAATTCCTTTCTGAGATGCTGATTGTAAAAAGTACAGCTTCCAACAGAACATGGATCATAGCTGAGCACTGGAAAAACAATTAAACAAAGCCAAAGTAAATACTCTAAAATCAGTTTTGTCTTTGTTCCTAGTCATCTTCCTGGTAAGACTTTTCCATATATTGTTTACTTTTATTGTGTTTGCCTCTTCAGCTTCTGCCAAGGCAAATTCCCTACTAAATTTCACGGAGCTGAGGGATGTGATTCGTATGTTTTGTGTGAATATATATATAATTACTCTTCATAGTTGCTCCTCTTAGTTTCTGTCCCTCTTACTGCAAACTGGAGGGAGAAGTATTGTTTATCAGATAGCCGAGATTGCCTGGGACCCACCCGGGGCAGCTCATGGTCTCTCCAGGTTCCTGGCTGCACACCCTTTCAGGAGAAGTCAGCCATGGTGTAAAAGCTTTTATTTTATTTTATTTTATTTTATTTTATTTTATTTTATTTTATTTTATTTTATTTTATTAATCTCCTTTTCTGCTGAGCTGCTGTTAGTACTGTCCCCTTTCTTACCTCCCAGTTTTGAATGCAGGTAGTCATGACCAAGGCTTTAGAAAATCAGAGTGATCGTCAAGCAGATCCATGTCTTGCTGATAGTATTTTTGTGGAGGGCGTGATAAGAAGCCAAGAAAGAGGGTGTCTAATCAAAGTGAAGTGGGAGAAAAAGCAGCATCTGAATCCTCTCTGAAGGTTACAAGTGTGGGCTCTAGTCAGCCTACCAATTCTGCAACATTTAATAGCCTGTGAAGGCATACAGAAGGAAGCAAAGTAGTCACAGTGCATATTGAGCTAGTGGTTCCCAGCTAATTCATATTTATAGGCAAATGCTTTTTCTATTACTACATTCATCTTAAAACAAAGATCTCCACAGGAAATTAGAGCCAAATCTGTTTCATCTGATTTGTTGGCAAAGCAGGAGAAAAATGAGATTCTGATTTATTCATATGATGACTTGCATCTACTTAAAGGGTGATTATAATTAGTTGAATAAACATCTAGGAATTAATGAGATGTAAAGGTACTACTATCTAACCTTTACAAATAGTAATGAAAGTAATGGGAATTACGGATGTAATGATTCACCAACCAAAATAATGGTTGTGCAGGGCTGGATGATCTTGGATGATATAAAATGTGATAAAATATCTTTGTTTTGAAAATGCTTCTATGTAAGATTGCTATAAGATATTCCAACAGATTCATTTATGAATCATAGATTAGTCCTCTTTAAGTTGTTTATAAGTATTGTCTAACTTTCCATCTCTTAGTAAGAGTTGTTTGAATATGCATTTCTGGCTGCATGAAACATCTAAGTAATCAAGCTGAAATTGTTCCTCATCTCATCAGTGTAATTGAGAAGCCATGCTTATCTTCCATGGGAGTAATCTGAGTTCTCAGTAAAAGTACTGTTCTAGAATTTAAGGATAAAACTGAGATACTTGTTTTGCTGTAAGGCTTCTGGTTGTTGAATAGTAGTTTTACCCTATGAATACTGCCATATGGTTAACCTTATACCATGGTGAAGATAGCACTATATTAATATGTTTAATCAATAACTAATTACTTGCTACTATGAGTGAATAGGTGTATATTAGTTAAAGACAAGTTTTAGACTGCAAGTAAAATTTCTTATGTTTATATCTGAAAACATTTTTTGTTCATACCTGGCAAATGGTAAGTCCATATTCCTTAGGAAAGAATATATAAAACAGTGGAAGAAATAAAAAGATAGAAAGGAAATCAAGAGCGAACAAATGGATGTCAAGGAAGGACAGCTGTGATTCTGGCAGGAATATCGCAATTGCTTTTGTTTCAGACCAGGAATCTGTGGTTTTTCTAAAAATGTAATTTTATACCAGTTCGCTTGATTTAAATATCACCAGAGTCAAATGACTAAACTGTCAGTTTTGAGTGGTTATAGCCTGTGACTGACGATTTATCAGTACAAGGTTAATCAGTATGACCTTCACCTGAATGAAGTCAAGGGTGTTGCCCAGAGGCTTGTATTTACTTAGCTTAGACTTGTTTCTCTGGTGTGACTTATGTAGACTGCAACTTGTTGCTAGTCATGCTTAGGCCTAAGATATGATGTTAGGAAAAAATATATAATAATTAATTTTAGAGCGAACTTAATATCCAAAATATAACGCTTGGATTTGATTGAGTCACCATGTGGTATCACAAGTGACTGAGAAACTGTGTTTTGATGAAAGACAGATTTCAGTGACAGTTCAAGTCAGGTGGCTCTCACTTCCTGCCAAACCTGAGCATCCTGCCAGCACAACTATTTGTCAAGTGGCTGTGTTTCCAACTGAGAAGCTAAAAACAACTTATTTTAAAAGAAACATCTCTCCAAAGCAGTTTTGAAAGCAGGAAAATTCTTCATTTTCACAGCTGCCTCTAGCTTTATGTGTAATCAATACCAGTGTGTGATCCCACCATTGCCATGCTTAAAACCTAATGTTTTTTAATGCTTTGCCTATCCCTCCCTCTCTCCTGTAGTCACAATTCTTATCCTCTCTGGGTCAAGACACCATCCAGCTCTGGGATCAATTAAGGTCTTCGCTGAATGACTTTTATGTCTCCAGAATAGAACAGAGAGATCCAAAAGGCTGTACTCCAAAGGGGTAATTTTCTAGCCCCTAGTTAACCCACTTCACCAGCGGCATATGGGTGGGTCCTGCCATTGCAATATGGTTTCCTTTTGAACTACCTGCTTAAATTTAATTTAAAATGCTTTCTAGAGTGTTCCCTTGGGTATTGTAGAGAAGACCTTAATCTCAGGGCTACGTGGAGAGGCATGAAGAAGGTCCCCTGGCATCTCCTTTTGACAAGGAAATAGATACCGCCTCACAGAAGAAGTTTGAATTTTACTCCCAAGGTCTCTAAGCAGTTTCTTCTTAGCCTAGCTAACAGACAAAAAAAGTGTATTAAACCAACTTTAAACAGCAATAGGAGAAAAAAAAATAGTACCAACTTTTTTTTTTCTTTTTTTTTTTTTTTTTTTTTTTTTTGTCAGTGGTAATGGAGTTTTTAAAGTCTTAATTTTAAATGTGACCAGTGATTCCAGACACTTTTTCATGTCCAACTTGAAATACAATCATAGAGTGATTTCAAAACTGTATCTATCTACTTCGCTATGCGGAATTTTCTGAGATGCCCATATTGACCATGCTCTGAACTACTTCTTTAATAATGTAGTAACCTATTGACAAGAAATACGTAGGAGAGATGTATTTCTCTAAATCAAGTTAAACAGCATAGAGAAGGAATAGAAGCTAGATTCCCCAGATGCAATAGCTGTTATATCTGTCACCTCCACTGTGTGATAGGAAGTATGGTTGGAATGGGAGGAGGGATATATTTTTGAATATTTAGTTACTTGACAATGCCTAAAGATGCTTAATAGGATATTTTGGAGCACCTGGTCTGTGAACCTGACTTTAATTATATGCTTGAAAGTTACAATATAACTTGGACCTCTCCTCTCCTCATTTCCCACCCACCACCCCAGTTTATATATTTTCTTACTGGTACTCTGAACGGATTCAAGTGACTTAAATGAGGCAGCACAGGAGAATGAGTATGGCAGTGTCTAGAATTGCAAGCAAGTGCGCTGAATATGACTTTGTCTGTTTTCTCTTTCAAAGGAAGATCCTCTCCTGGAGCGTCTCGTCCTTACAAAGCAGCAAAGAACAGGCAGTGTAATAGTGGCTCTGCAGTACAGAAGTGATGGATTTTGAAAGAGAGGAAAGAAATTTTTCCTCATAAAATTTAGTTACTTATCTTGGCAGGAGTGTGTTTCTTTAACATATTTGTGATTTGTGCTCTTGCAAGTCACTATATGCACTTCTAATAGTTTTAGGTAGTACATGCTTAAGCCAATTAGAAGCAAGTGTAAGGAAAAAAAAAAGGCAATGAAAGATAAAATTGGAAGGCTTGAAAGACTGTACATCTTTTTTGCAGAATACTAACACCTAATTCTCATCTAGAGTAGATAGACACTATTCACTAGTTTTCATGGAGCTACATTGATTCATACAAACTGAGGGTCTATCTCTTAAAATTTGTCATCATCTGAGTCTCCCCACTCAATGATGACAAGTGTTAGGGAGAGGAAGTTCACTAAGAAAGGCAGGGAGGTGGATAACGATAGAGTATATTGGTTACTTAAAGGTGACCTGCAAATCAATTTGACATTATTTGGCAATAAATACTTAATGCCCTAATTGTAACCATGCTTTTAGCACATTATTGTACAGCCTTGCTTGGATCACTGCTTTTTATTCATGGATTGACGTCATGCAACTGCTAGACCGTGAAGCAAGTTAATCATTTAGGTAAATGTCTTTCATTGCCCTGCATAGTTTCAGAAACCATTTATTTTTAACTAAGTTAAATATTTCTAAAAGCTTTTATAACCAAACCATACATCGTGGAATATAAATTCAGACATTGCAGGGAGGGAGCAAGGGAGAAATCTTCTGCCATATTTACAGCCTGCTTAACAAGGAGAAGATTAGCAGGAAATCTAATGTAGTCTTACAGGAAAAACACCACAGTAGGCTCTAGTAGTGATAAAGAACCGTGTTATCAGGGTCAAGCTGGCTGCTGTTTCTGCCTGTAATACTTTTGAGGGTACCAAGTGCTTTGGACTTTGGACCTTGGAGCCTAGATCCTGATTTTGAATTGAATTTGAAGAGACTCTGGTCAATAACTCCAGGCAAGTGACAGCTAGGAAGAGAAGATGTCATCTCTGAAACTTGCCTGGTGTTGGGGTGGCTTAGAAAGGAAGGGGGAAGAGAACTTTACTGGAAGGGTTAAGGAGCTAATTGGCTTACTCAGGATGAGGCTGAGAAGCTACTGGACAGATGCATATGAAAGTACATTTCCAAGGAAGAGGAAGCAGATTGAACAGATAAATCTGTGGGAACACCAGCAGCTGAGAATAGACTGGCTTTTCTCCAGGAGGAAAACTGGCTATTGTTCTTCTCTGGAGTAGGATGGTGTTCCAACTTTTTACAGCAGACATCAGGATCAGCTTGGAGTAGCAGGGGATTGTGTGTAAGTAGGGATTGACACAAGAAAAATGTAAGTTATCCTGTTGAGAAAGGCAAGCATCATCCTGGAAGATAATGATGTAAACACATTAATGACATCTTTCACTCAGGAAAATTTTCAGGAACATCAGGAAAATTTTTCCAACAATAGAGATGGCAAAGCAGTGAGATAGATAAGATAGAGAAGTTGGGGATCTTTGTTATATGATGGCTTCAGAAATAGTTTGGAAACGCATCTGTCTGGAATGTCATGAGGTATATTTGATGAAACCTTTGTGCAGAGCAATATATTAGCTAACTTCTCAAAATCTTACCCACTACATTTTCTGTCATTTTAAAGACTTAAGGTCATAGGGGAGGTGATACAGAAAAGATTCTATAAGAAATGCATCAGGGACAAAAAGTAGCAATTTTATTTGAGAGTATCAACTTAGATTAAGGTTCCATAGAGTAGAGAATGTATAGATTTACAGGTGTAGTAACTACTACAGCTGTAGTAACAGCATTGCAGTAACTGTAAAATGCCTATGTTTAACTGTAAAAACAGTTAACTTAGACTGCAGATAAATCTTTCCACATGTAATCAGAGTTGACTGCATATAATAAAAGTATATTACACATTACATTATATCGGTACTTACAAATCATACTTTAAGAGAAACAAGAATTCTGGAGTATGACTCAATTTTTTTTTTGTTTTTCTTTTTTCCCTGAAACATGAAAGTTTCTACTTGTTCTTGTGAGATGAAAATATTTGATTTCTGATATGACTTCATACAGGAATCCATATGAACTTTTCATTAATCTATATAAAGTGCTATTTTAGATCTGCTTATATATTAAAAAAGTATAGGAATGTACTATGTCTGAAGCAAAATTACTTCCACTTTCTTTGAAGGTGGGTCGACTTTCTGTTTAAACCTTAGATGGGAATGCCTTGTGCATCTGAATGTGCATCTTGACAGCAAAAGTGCTGTCAAAACTGAAATCTTTATTTGAAAAAGTAATAATTTAAATCTTAATCTTGGTAAGAACTATCACTTTATATTTTATTGGGGTTTTATATCTGCACACCACACACTCTTCTGGTTCAACCATTTTTGACAAAATGTTACATTATTCCTTTAATGTTTTAATTAATTTTGGTATTAAGTTTGTTTTCAAACCTTGTGTATGGGTATTAAGGTTGAGAAATGCCCATTATGTGTCTTTAAATGCTTATTAGCTTCATTTACATATACAGGAAGAAATGTTTGTATACAAATACTGAGTTCCATACATAAAGTGTGGATCTGTTATGTAAATATAGGGGCCAGCTTTACAGAATTGAATTGCCTCATAATTTCAAAATACAACTAAATGACCCAGGAAATAATACTCTTAATTTAGAAAAATGTGTATGTAAAAGTGATTTGATAGAAATGATAATTATTTTCTTCCCTGTTGCTGCAGCCAAGTAAGTAGGAGATGGATTTTGTTTTTATTCTCAGTACAGTGTTTTTTTTTTCTTTTAAAAAGACACAAAAGAAAGAAAAAAAGAAAGAAAAATGTTGTTAAATGAAACCTTGTCTGTGGAAGTTCAGTCTAACATGAAATTGTCAGCTTTTCAAGTCCTTGATATGTCTATGTTGGTAATCTAAACATAACTTTAGCTGTTACAGGGCAAACGATATTGCAAAAATACGTAAAGAACAAAGTGATTTAATAATTTGAAGGAAATCATGCCATGGGCCATGCAAGATTTTATGGCTAAATTATGTAGCAGTAACTCATCAATGGACATGCTGTGTAAGTACTGTAAATAGATGGACTAAGTATGTGTGCTTATGGAGCTGAAACTACAGTTTTCATGATCTAGGAGATAAAATGTTATATGGGACTGCAAGGAATTGGGTAGAAGCCATCGGCAAATCAAAAGCCAGAATAA
Organism: Tinamus guttatus; assembly: GCF_000705375.1. The sequence continues at coordinate 130,814 of NW_010588620.1, read as the reverse complement.
ATGATCAGTGTGTCAGTTTTTAATCAATGGCTATTATCTGTAGTGCTAATGATCTGTACTCAGTGGCTTGCTAAATCTGCTGGGCTTCTGCCTATGGATGTTTTGGTTAATGATCCATTATGTAGCCTATTGGTAAAACTTGATCTTTTAATTGCCAAGCATACATATATATATAAAATTTATTTATTTGTTTGTTTCTGTTCAGTGCTATGAATAACTAGAATTCACTGAGGGAGAATATTTTCTTCTTTCTATCATAAAAGAATATGACAGTCCCAATGGGTCTGGTGCAGTTCAGCCACCACCATCTTTCTGACAGTTGTCTGCCTCTAAAATAATGCATTGTATTCCAAAGTAGGAAAAGGCTGACTAAGTTTTCCCTTCCTAATTTCTAATATCAAGAATTAGTTTCTGGGGTTAGAGCTTTCATCAGAATTTGAAGGGTATCTAATTTCTTTCAAAAGATAGTTATCCTCAGTTACTCTATTCTTGAGCTTAGATCAAGAGCATAGGATGATGGCAAAGAATGTGGGCATGATGTAAGTCACTTGTTCTCTTGAGCCACTGCCAAGTTTGACTGGCAAAAGCAAGGAAGAGGTAGGATGCAGAAGTTAGTCATAACTCAGCACAGTTCAGGTAAGCAGGGCAAGAAGTAAAACATCTAGGAACCCCTTATGCCTGCATATCCTAGTCAGAAAGGTCTCTCACTTCAGAAGTTTTCTCAAAAGAATTGTTGAATGCAAAGGGAAAAAAAAACAAAACAAAAAACACCTCTGTGGTATTTTCGTATTACTGAGATTTCATATAGATGAAAATCCCATCTTAATACCATAGTAGCTTTATGGTAGGGGCCACAATACGTAGCAATGAGATTGGGATTTAGGAAACACTGTGCTTCTTCTAGGATCCTCTGAGCTAATGCAATATTTTAAAAGGATGGTATTTAGGAGGCCTAAAACTTCCTTATTTTTACACAAGTGGGACTATGATTTAAGGGCTTGCATACCAGCTGGCATTTAGAGATGCCCTGGCAGTGCTCAGCAACTCTTCACAAATTCCTAGCATTATACTCTTCCTCTTCTACTGTGACACACAGACTCAAGCAATTCATTATGCTTGTGGTAACACATTCATTCTGTAGTGATTTGACACTTTTTCAGACCGTATTGATGTCTATAAGATTGTCAGGCTGCTTTGCACTCAGAAATGAAGACAGCAAGAGAATGATCAGGCATACTCTGAAAAGCTAGGGATAAGACTGTGGAGTAAGATTACTTGAAATCAATTTCTGCACCAACCTGCATCTAGGAGTCATGCTTCCAGAGAGGCTTAAAATTTGGCTTGTGTGTAACCTGTCTGCATATTTGCCTGTTCCTCCAACAAAGCCTTCCAGATTACAATTCTCCATTTTAATTTGAGAATAATGACATATGAAACTTTCTCTGATGATCGTATCAGTGTATATATACAACTTTCTGATCTATTAGTTCTGCTTTCAGAAATACTAGTTTATTCCTCTATGAAAAGAAGAGGTACATTGCTTTAACAGGTACTTTTTGTTGTTGTTGTTACTTGCTTGCTTGTTTTTTTCCCAAACTTCATGTCTTGAAAGATGCCTCCCTATCTGTTTTCAAGACAGACAAATTAGAGCCATCTAGTATCATTTAATATTTTCCTATGTCATCTACTCATAAAAAGGCGTTGCAGATGCTCTGTAGGCTCTAGGGAAGGCTCTGCAAGCCTTTACAAGTAAATCCTCAGACTTATGCAGTCTCATACAACAAAAAGGTTGTCTCCTTACCAGAAGTCTCCTAAAGAGGGCATATACAATACTTAAAGGTGCTCGATACACAATAGTTTCCTACAATTTCAGGGTTTGACTACAGTGAAGAAAAAGGGTTACAAGCGTTACATTATTCCTTGAGAATGCTAAAATTTACATATTTTTCAACTATCATTCCCTGTAGAAGAAGTTGCATGTATTAGCCAACATTTTTTTCCATAACTGAATTAGTTTAAACTTCCCATTACAGTGAATTTATTGGTCTCACTGCTACAACACTGAATTCATTATTGGAAAGTCACCTCCCTGCTGACCAAAGGCCTCTGTCTTCTTTCAAATATAGATTTTTACTATGTTTTACTGTGAAGAGAGTAAACAAGTAAACTGGACTGCAGCATTGCAGTCTGCTAGGTTGATTTACAAAAACATATCTGGAAATTTCACTTTGCATTAATTATTCTTTGTTATAGGCAAAGTAGACACAAAACCAGTTATGTTCCTTGTTCTGTAGAATAATATTGTGGATCCAACTGCAATTTAATGTTGCTGTAGTTTAGCCAGCTTTAATGATTTAGGATCCTATTAAATCTCAGTTCTATCTCGCTCAGGTCATAACAGTTGAAATCTATTAAGTCATCTCTGTTATATATTGGAAGGAAAGCAAGAATAGCCTCACTAGAAAGATAGTTTCAATAAAGGGTCATAAGTTTTACCATTCCCTGCCAAATTTGAAGACATGTGCTGTTTAGGCCACATGGAGGATGGTACTGTATTTTCTTACATCTGTTACTAACTTATTGTTACTATTGATGTTGTTGATTTGTACTCTTGGATTTGACAGTTTCTTTGATGTGAAGTCCATGTGGTCTACAGCAAGTTTTATTTTGTTCTATATTCCAGATTACTTGGAATCTGGAAGCTTAGTTTCTGTATTAGAGATATCTGATTCTGTGTTTTTCAGTGATTAATTCAGCTAAAGTTACTTTACAAGGTCTTTTTCAGGAACTGTCAGTTAAAGTTGCAATTCCTCCCCCCCTTTCAAAAACTCCTCTTTTCAGAATTGCTTTCAGTATATTAGATATTGTATTATAAAGATACAGAAAGTCTGTCACAGTTTTCAGAGGGGAAGGCAGGTTAAGGTTGTTCTAGGAGAGAAAGAAGTGGGGGGAAAAAAGGTGCAAAGTTATCAAGTTTCCTGGTACCCTATTTCTCTTTCAAATGTGAAAGAATGCTTCAAGACTTCTCTGAGTGAAGATTTGAATAGAAAAAGCACATTAAGATAGATATTAGTTATTTCAAACTGTTGATGCCAAGTGTTATGGAAAATCCTTTATGCGCCTTTTTTTTTAAATACACAGGGCAGATGCTCATATTGCATTGTAAATTTCAGTTCCTAGTACAACAGATACTAGGTATGTCTCCAGCATGAGTGCATGGAAATTCATGTTAGGCATTTTTAGCAAGTATGCTATGAAGAGAATTTTGTAAATTATTTTCATTTTGATGACGTTGTATATTTTCTGCCTCTGTATACTTTTATACCACCTCTACTCCCACCGCCTTATTTAACAAAAAAAAAAAAAAAGGAAAAAAAAAAGAAAAAAAGGAAAGAGAGAAAAAGAAATTCTGTTATGGCAGCAGACACCTGTATAAAATAGTTGAGAATTGCACTTGGAACAACCATTCCTTTGACAGAAGAACAAAACAAAGGCATTGAAAGTATAGTCCCAGTTTAGACATAGTACTAGGTAAATCTTTACTTACACATGTCTTTGTGTGACATACCACACCAAAACAACTGATAATCCATTAATACCAAGATGTTCATCTCCCATATTATAACAGAATGCCTACATATAATATTTCCAATTAATGTGTCAGGATCTTTTTATATGCTATATAAAACACTCCTCTCTCGTAAAGTTTCAAAATAGCTTTTTTGCACATTCAGCAGCATTTGTAAGTATTTAAGAATGATGGACAGTAAGTGCAGCATATTAAGTATGAGGATCTAAGTAAAATAAATAAATAAAAGTGAGGAGGAACTAATTCTATTTGTACAGGTCATTCCCTAAGTCTTTCTATTTCTGAAAGCCTTATGTGGTTTTACACATTCCTGGAAAGGACAAACCCTGTTAAAAGCTCCATCAAAGCTAGTGTGAAGTCTGGAGCTCAAAAAAAAAAAAAAAAAAAAGTCTCCTTTCTCCCCCCACAAATGTTCAATAGCTGTCTAATAAAATTGGAAGGGTCCCATGTGAATTTGATCATCAAACTATTAACCTTGACACTGAAAAGCTTCTGCTCTGTGCATGTACCTTTGGGGAGTCAGTAGGAGGAAAGACGCTGGGTCATTAGGCGTAGAAGGGGCAGCAAGGGTCGTTCGACTGGCAGTTGTTTGCAATCGCTGAGTTTACTGTTCTGCTGTTTTTGCCTTCTCTTCATTCCCTTGTCCTGACTGGTGCCAGGCTGTGAAGGTGAGCAAATTTTGTGGGCTCAAATAGGGGGCAGTGGTAGCGGAGCAGTTTCTGCCCCTTCTCCTTCAGTTGCTTGGTGGCTGCCTTTGGCTTTTTGCACTTGACTGTCCTGCTGTTGTCTCAATTCTTCTCACTACATTCAGGGATTACAGTGATGTTTACTTTTCACATCTGTGAGATCTGTCTCCCTTCTTCCTTTTCCAGCTGATCCTGAGATTCTGCCCATCTTTCCCCCATGTTTGCACCTCTTCCCTTGTCACATTGAATAATTCACAGAAATTATCTGTTTTTATGTTGTGTTTTTTTGCATCTTGTCTTCAGACTGTAGAATAATAGCCATAGGAAAGAGGTGTAAAGGAGGAGGGAAATTAGAAAGAAATTTAAGAGGTCTTAAATCAGTAAACTTAATGCTTTAATCAGATTTTTTAATTGTTTGTTGAATGCCCTTTTCTTGGAAGAGTAAATACATCTTTTTTTCTTATAGTAATACATTTCTTTAAGGGAAAAAAGAACTAGGAGGTAGCTGGAATATAGCTGGAATTAATATTATTTAATCAAAACCTGTTTCCCTTTGAGGAGGAAGGATACAAAATTGTGACTAGCCAAAGCGTCCTTTTTTCTTTCTTTTTTTTTTTTTTCCTTTTTCTTTTCTTTCTTTTTTATTTTTTTTTCTCTTAAGGACAAACATTGCAGTGTTTTTTTACCTTGTCAATCAAACATAATTAGTACTTTCTGTGCACAGGAGTTTTCACTGCCATGTACATTGATTGGAAAAAGGCACATTCTCAAAGCCCTTAGTTATCCTTATGAATTCAATAGTCAAAAGAACAGGATTTGACACATTCTTTTTTATATATATCTGTGTAAACACACACACTACTCTTCTGCATTATTTGGAAGGCAGATTTGAATTTTGTGAGGTTTAGATTTGACTCATAATGCCCACTATCATAAACATAAGCAATCCCTTACAATAAAACATTTGGCAGTATTTACCATTAGAAATGCCTCTTCGAAGAGTAGGTTATTTTCTGCCTTCTGCAGGCTATCACTCTAAATTTGTATTTAATTGGCACCTATGCCCTATTGAAACTGGCATCCCACCTTGTGTGTGGGCTAAATGCCATGATAACAGATGGACATTAGTGCTGGTATGGTAGCGAGTCAATATTTGCATCACGTATTAGAGTGAGTGTCTAGATTTTTCCCTGCAAATAGTGAATTTGAAAATCTTAAAGGGCTTTAATGCTTAAGGTGAAAAGGATACATGAGTGCTTTCCAACTCCAAGGTTGGAGAGGTAGGAAAAAATGTTGTAGCCATATAAAACAGCTGCTCAGCTCTTGTAAACCAGGGTTGCTGTTCGGAATGAGAGTTATAATCGTCTCCACCTTCAAAAAGCTCTCCACAGGGCACACCCTGACTTTGCACTAGAATTATTTCTGTAGCTAAGCCAAGTTTCTTGCGGAATACCTCTGCTGAATACAGAAATACGATCTGTTTTACATCTATTACAGAGGTCTGTGTATTATTTCTGCTCAAAAGAACCTTTACAGGGACAGCGCTGGCCAAAGAGCGTCGTTCCATTAGCTATTTAGCTCCTCAGTGAAGAAGCTAAAATGTTAATAAAAAGAACAAAAAAGAAATCAGTAAATATGCAGTCTTATTATTCTGCAGCATTTAACATAGGTTTTAATACTTCCTGTTCAGTATTTCTTTTCCTTTCTTCGGGCAATTAGCCGTTAAGATATAAACATAATAAAAGCTTAATTATGCAAGAGAGAGGTTTTCATCCTTTTGCTAATGCAAGTAGAGGCCTTAAATCTAAACCTGAATACTCTTTACAGACTGACAAGGGGTGCATTATTCTAAGTCACTCTGTATTATGTGTGAAGAGTGCCCCAGCTGTGTCGTTGGTGAGGTTAAAAGGTGTTAGTGCTTGCATCTTTTAAATGAGCACAGTAAATGAAAGTGAACAATTAAGTAAGAAATTTGGCTTACTATCTGTGCATGCTGTGTTGTATTGTGATGTTGCCAGCTTCTCTGAATGAAAATACAAGAGCAAATTAAACAGCTTTATGAACTCGCAGGAGGAGCAGTTGTTCTAGTGTCTTTCATACAAATGTCTAATTAATTCTTGAAGAAACCCAAATTGTTCTTTTGTGATCTGTGAATGAGAATTTGTGAGGAACCTGTGCAGATAAAGCTAAGTGAAAGGAGAACTGGAATTTAATGATTAACTGGCAGTTTGTGGTTGCTGGGTCCAGAAAATTTTAGTTATTTTTCTCATTAATATTACATTACAAATTTAATGAAACATTTGGATGAATATATTATAAATAATAAGGAATTAATGTTATTTTTGAGCAGTTATGCTAATGGACATGATTTTTTTTCTTTTCTTTTTTTCCTCCCCAGCAACATTTGTTTTATTTGGGAAAATCAAAAAATAAAGCTATACAGCCACTAAAAACAAAAATAATATATATTTGACTTAAAGTATTTGGCTAACCAAAAGAAAATGCTTAAGACAAAGTCCACAGCCATGTAACCGTTGTTCTCCTTGTCTATACTGACATTTATTTCAAGGTCTACGGTTAAAATTCTCCTATATGTATTGCTATTGCTTCAGCCCAAAGCCATACAGCATTAAAAAAAAAAAAAAAAGTCCTTCAAAGATAGGGAGTATAGGATATTCATAGGGCAATACATTTTGAATTATCAAAAATTCCTTAAGGAAATAGTATTCCTGTTCGCTACATCAATGCTGTGGTGTTATTTCCTTTGTCCGAACTTTATTAATAGAGTGGGTGTAGTACCCCTACATTTAGTATTTTATTTATTTATTATTGATTGATACAAAAATGCTCCATAAACTGCATGTATAGCATTTCAATTAACAGGTGTTTTCATGGAGGAGAATAGAATCAATCAAAGGGCAATATAGATTTGGCCAGAAGGCAAAAAATGTGTCTTCTTGTACCCATGCCTCTCTTGGTGTGAAGTAATGTCTGTGCCTTTTCAGTACGTTCAAAGGAAACTGTGAATTTATTTGAAGAAAGGAAGGGCGTACTTCAGCATGGGATACTTAACGGGATACTTTTTAAAAAAAAAAAAAAAAAACTTTGGGAAACATTAAAAATTCCACCACTGTCTACAACAGAACCAAACTTTACTGATTTACAACATGAGAATAAATTACTTACATCAATTTGTTTACATAGCACTGCTCTTTAAAACTTTCACATATAATCATTCTTAAAGTAATTTAGTTGAAGGCCAAATTAAACTAATTACAGCTTTAAAGCAGTCTGATTTAACCTATTATGTTCTTAGAGGAAGTATAATTTAACTCCATGAAGTTTGACTGCAATAGCAGAGATGTAGCCTGGGCTACCTTTCCATAGATGTACAAAGCTTTATGCAGCTGGTCCAGCAAATAGAGGCAGTTTATTGTAAAGACAATTTTTCTACTTTGAGATTTAAAATAAGCCACTCAATTCGTTGATTTTAGTCAAAAACTGTAGCAAATGGGAAATGCAAAACAATTCTTCAAATATGCACTCTGGGATGATAATGCAAAATAATATCAAATGATAATGACAGCAAACAAGAAAAAAATCAAAACAACAGCAAAGCACAAAAACAGTTCTTGAGAGTTCTAGGAGGTAGGGACTGTTGTTTCCAATAGATGTATGCACAGTGAGAAAAGTGCTAATCCAGCATAGAAACATCTAAAAATTACCAAAATAAAATACCAGAATAATATTATACTGAATTGTGATTTGTAATGATAATCATTACTGAATTATCATTATCTTGATTTGAAGCAGTGTATCTGAAGACATATGTTACCCACTGTAGCAAATTATCACTGGTCAGTTGAAAATTATAAAACCTTCTAAATATTTTTGCCTATTTTTTGTCTGGATCTGATAATGTAAAGGAAAGGCAATCTGTACTGAGCTGTAGATATGTCTCAGAAATTGCTTATTCTTTGGCCTTAAGCCATTTTAACTAGCAATTCACAGAATATTATATGAATATTTGTTTCGCCTGTGTCTGTGTATGGATGTATATTAACCTGTATCCCAGTGGAGCATTTCATTTAGTAACAGAGTTGCCAACTTAGGCAAGGAGCGCGTGAATGCTTTTCTGAACAGAGTTGTGCTAAGCTGGTAAATTATACTTTAAGACAAGGGCAGACTTTGCTTGCATATCAAACAGCAACTGGCAGATACTTTATGGCCACCTGCCTGTTGACACAGAGTGTTTCTTTGAAAAGCCTGGAGGAGAAAGAATGAAATCTTGTGTTTACTCATGTAAACCTGCTGCTAGAAAGATGCATGAATAAGCTTATTTTATAATGACCGACTCCAAGAACTCGGGATGCTGACAGCATCAGGGATACTTGAGGGATTATATCTAATTTGTTGCATCTAACTATGTGGAAATCTTTCTAAGCTTATAAAAGTAAGTATCGCAGTACAAAATAATGAAGACTGCTACTTAGCCTACTATACACGCTTATAAGGCATAAGCTGTGCTACTGGGATAAGTGTTCATAACTCCTGGTGCAGCAAACAAGATTGGCATGTGTAAATGTGAAAAGAGAATTAGGCTCAACATCAACGTAGATAAGTAAACTCAAAAGTTAGTAGCCATAATATTAAGATTTTTTTTTTAGACGTAATAGTTCTTTGTCAAATTATAAGTCTAGCAATGCCTTGAAGATTCAGAAACATCAGGGTACTGTGGTTTAGTACAGTTAATATTAGTTCAGTCATTCTTTGCAAAGTACAACTATATGTGGTATAACTAATTCTATGCAACTCCTTCAGTTTTCTGTCACAGCTCTTGCTAATGCACTATATTATTTTCCTGGACCCATGTCTTGCTTCTGATCTCCCACAGGGCTATAAGTGACAGCTCAGTAAAGACGCTTAATGCCTTCCACGGCTGCATGTCAGCTGTAATGCACTGCTTTGCACCTTTCCTCAGTAATGGTGGTGGTGCTCCATAGCAACGTCGGCTTACAAGCTGTGCGGAGGCCTGCTGTGGTGAAGCCTACTGGGAGCTATTAGACTCTATGGAAAATCTCCAGTAAAGATGCATGGGGCAGTACGGCACACACAAAAAAATGATGATCGGAGCTCTGCTGTTGTGTATGTGTTAGTCCTGTGATCATGGCTAAGCCCTAATGAATATGCTTGGGTGTTGTCAAAGGTATGCCTTTTGACAAAAGACTCTTTCGCATTGATTGGAAGCCTAACACAGTATTATTTTATGGCATAATTGAAGGTATATCCCAGAGGTGCTATCCTGCATTACAACTGTGGGATTTGAGGATTCTTTATGGGAGATATCTGTATCTGAATTAAAAGAATGGTACCTTGCATACCAAGGGCTTTTGGAACAAATTTAGACCGATGATTTCTGAACATTCCTATTATATGAGTGGAATCCTACCTACTTGCACCATCTTTGAAATGTGTTTGATGTCCACACAAAGATATATTTCCTTGAATGAGCAAAAGATATAATTCACTGAAAATCTCAATTAGGAGGTCCATCTGCTTATGCTAAAGTCACATTGATATTCTTAGTAAAGAAACTAGCTTCTGTGAAGCAGGTCTTACAGTTTGATTTAGCTTGTTGCTCATTTTTGCTCTCCAAGCTAAATATTTGAGGCTTCAAATTGTCATTCACAAATTCTTGCTTACCACATTTCTCAAAACCTTGAAATCAGAAGATATCGTAGTGTGTTTCAGATTAAAGGACTGTTTTCTAAAAAAAAAGAAAAAAATACTCAATTTAGGAATTGTACTTTAAAGTAGTTTTGTGTTTTGTTTTTTTTTTTTTTAATTTCTTTCCAAAGTTGGGTTAGTCCGCATTATATTGGCACTAGCACTTTAACAACATCATTTGCCATTTTAGAATTACCTGATGGTTTGTGCTATTGATTTCTGTGTATTATTTGTTTGCCTTTTTTTGTTTTCTTTTTGTATTTGTTGTCCTGGGTGTTGATATTAACATCATGTCACAAAACAAAAAATGAAAACTCTGCTATAAAAAAAAGAAAAAGAAAAAAAAAAAACAGAAAATGCATCCATTATACATCAGCCCATTATCAGCTTTCTGGTGTATTTCTGCAGCTGGAGAATTAAAGTGTCTTCTTAGTTTTAAATCTGCATTTGAAATTTTAATTTCTTTTTTATACTCTTTTTATTTCTTGACATTAGGCTTAATTATTTAATGCAGGGAAAGATATTTTTCTTGTCCAGTTTCGCTGTCGTTTTGGGTTTTTCTAAAGGTTTTTTTGTGGCTAACCTGCAGTTCAGAAAAAAATATTGAAAAGCAATAAAGATTGAAACTCGCATCATATTTTTTAAAGCTTTTTAGACTATTTCATCTATCTGAAGTGCAGACAGTTCTTGGAAGAAGTGTTTCCCATGGGAAAACCAAAATACTGTAATCAATATCAGTGCTTTCTTGTTTCCTGGTTTGCAGCTGTGGAATGAGTGGACCAAAAACACCTGCTTTATCTCCATTTGTAGATGTAAAGATGGCAGCAATGTAAAATGCTTCAGCCTTTTCTTTACATGGAACGCAGCAGGGGGGTGATTAGCAAAAACTGACCATTCAATCCATTACATCCATCTGCTAGGGGAATAGAGATTATTCTTGTGTTAGAAGGGGATGAACAAAGCATTTGAAAAGATCCAAAATGTAAACATTCGTGCTTCCCCTTGAAGCTTTACAAAAACTCCCTAGCAGCATTCCAATTCCTCCAATTCCCTCAGCAGCACACCCTGCTTCCTGTGCTGAACTACCAACATCTCCCCGCACTGCCCATAGGAAACATTCAGGCATCAGGAGAGGGTAACTAAAGGTTTTTCTCTATCCAGGTAGCACCAAAATAACCAAGTATATTTTGATTCATATAATCTGATATTTTTGTTTGAGTACTGTATTGACAAAACGCAAAGGAAATGCTTCTTGTAGCATATAGATCAAAAAGGACGGCAGTAAAGGCCAGAATGGGTTAAAATACCAACCAAATAAATGAATGACAGAAAAAAGTCTATACTAAAAGCAAAGATGCAAGGATGATCACCAGCTCGGAGAACTTCTAAACTAAACCCTATTGGAAGCTGAGAGACATATTGGACAGGCAACTCTGAGTTACTTGCACTGTTCTTGTCTCTTCGTCTGATTTCCTAAGAAGGGTAGCGAAGGAGGAGCTCTGAGTGCACTCATGATAGCTGTTTTATATACAGGAACAAATATGTTACCTATAACATTTTGACCTCTCCTATTTCAGCAGTTATATAGTTTCTGATTGTATGGGCCACTGTAATTGAAAGTATTGGCATTAATTTGTATAGGCATCTAAACCATCCAATTGACCTTGCCATCTGAGTGTTTGCTGGCATCCCCCTTTATTGCTCATTACACTTATCTTATTGGAGCTAAGTTTGAATCGAAAGGGTTTACAGTTTTAATTCGAGGCAAAGAAGTTTCCTGAGTAGAAAGGTCTTTTGAACACGAGATTAAATAGTTCTCTGGATTGAGGTTCTGTCAATACAGACACAATTCTTCCTAGAAATTGGAGTAATAACTAGCACTTTAATATAAAATCCAATTTCAAAACTCTAGTGCAACAGTAAATTTCAGGATAATATTCCCTGTTCAGGCAAATCACCCTGAGCAAGGGCCAAGCCTTATTAGTTGGCTTATATTCAGAATATTGTCCATTTACTTAGTGTTGCCAAGGAAGATTTGGAGGATCAGGTCCTTAGTTCAGGATTTGGCCTAAAGCATTTGGTGATCTTCTGCACCAACAGTTTTGTTTTGCAAGGGCTGAAATGAATTTTACTTATCTGGACATGTGCAGATTAAGCTGTGCTTTGCCTCATCACCCATGAGAAGTATCATCCTGAGCAAAGTATATTGACTCAGCAATTTTAAAGACATTAGTGGTCTTAACATTAACACAAATTTTGCCAACACTTTGTTGGGTAGCTTAGGATGTCTGGTAAGTGAGACCCTAACAGGAGTCAGAGAAAAAAACTTTTTCTGTGAAAAACCTTTTTATGGAATAGTTTACTTCGGCCACTTTATTTTTTTATTTAGTGCATATGCATATCTAGACTTGGCTCTTATAAAGAGACATTATAGACTTATTTCCTTTTTATAAAAATGTATAATATTTGAAGGGAGTAGATTCAGCATTGAATGCAGCAAAACAAACTAAAACGATACAGCATCAGGATGTGTGAGAACCAAGAGCTTGAAAAAAAAGACAATTTTCATGTAACCGCATTCATGAGAGTGGCTATGTTTTCATTTTTAATTTTTGTAGGAATTTTTTTTTCTTTATGCCACTATTTAATAATAGCTTTTTTGCCTAAGATGCTATATTACATTTTTTTTTAATTTTATGGATAGGATTTTGATATGATCTTATCATCTGGCATAAGGCAGTACAGATGGAGAGTGAAGTTACAGATAAGTGACAATGAGGAAAGGACTGAGAACGAGCAAGGCCTTAGATATGAAAAGAAGGGAGGAGAAAATAGTCTGCTTTAGCAATTTTCCGATGGTCTCCCTTCCAGGCTGTGCAGCAGAAATGGCCTCCTAGAAGTGTCAGGAAGAATGATTTTATTTCCTTCCAGATCTTAATCATATAAAAATGTTAACCAAGTGTCTACAGTCAGAAGGATTCCGCCATCTTATGTTGCTCATTTAAAGTTAGGCTTTTAAGTTCCAACCGCTTGATCCGATAGTCAGTGGGGAGCGTGTCCAGAAGGTGACTTTTTCCTGAAATAGATACTTAACCTTGTCACGTATCTGAAGATACCCATATTTCTTCATCGGTTATAAACACCTATATTAAGGTCAGATATGTGCTCAAAGAGGGATTAGAAATTGGGTTGTAGTTTCAAGCTCTATATCCTTATCTGAAAAGATCATGCCATTGGAATTACTTTTCCCAGATGCAAGTACCAATAGCTTTTATTTTTTTGGTAGTGAGAAAATAGTCTTTTCAAAACTGTGTGAGTACAAATTCAATTAATTAATGCTTTTAGGGGAACAGTCTGCTTTGACAAAAGTACTTCTGCAGTAAACACATCTTTTTATTGAAATTAGTGTTTCATGAAGATATAGAGAAATGGAATTCTGATGAAGAATTTGTAGTATCACACAGCTGAACTCGTTGGGGCTGGGATGTGGAAGGTACAAGAACTTGCATCTTATTTTCGTATATCTTGTGATCCTTCTTTGAGCATGATTAACGGCAAAAAGATAAACTTCAACGAATCAGGATGATTTGTTTTGAATGAGCATCAAAAGTCCAGGGCCTATATCAAAGCAAAATGCTTTTTATACTCTAATCAGCTTTGCTTATTAGCCAAGACTTCTCTTTGTATTGATGTGTGTTCTCAACCAGCAGTGAGATACTTCTTTGTATTATTTTCTACTCCCTCTCAAATGCCACAGCTGTTTCTACAGCTGTCAAAATTTTCTACTTCCCCCACCACACTGTGTAATATTTTCAAAATACAATATTCTGCAGTTCAGAGTGCATCTGAAATGTATGTAGGTACACTGCAGAATTATTTCCATGTAATAATATTTGGTGGCATAATACAAGGATTACTTTACCAATTCTTTTACTACACTTCCTACTCAGTAAAAATATTTTCTATTTCAAAAGGAGCACTAGGACAGCTTCAGAATTCCCAATATGCAACACTAGACCACTGCAAAATCTGCATTGTGTTCTCATAATTTTAGGTAGAACTTCTTTCAGAATCAAAGGGTGATAGCTTTTTCTCGGTATTTTCTCTTTTGTCGTAGTTGATGATGTTGTTTTTGAATTTTAAATAGTAGCTGGCTCCTTTGAAGCACTCTTTCTTGTGTTGTTGTGGAATATTCCACAAATGGCATACTGAAAACCCTTTTGCATCAGAGTCCTCACAATTACTTTAAGTTTAAACTGAGTCTCTAACATGCAGTGCATTAACAGTGATTACTTAAAAATTAGCTTGGCAGTCTTGACACATATGGGTTATTATTACTCTTTTTGAAGTGAGTTCCATTAATTCCATCTAGTACTTAATAACAATCTCTTACATTTTAGGGCACGTTTCACTGCTGTTAGATTTTATGTCTTCTGAGAGTAAAACTACTCTGATACTCATCACGGCATCATGGTCCTTTCAGGATAACATTCTTAAGAATATATCAATATTTAGGATTTAGGATAACAAAATCATGTTTGTTTTGTTTTATTTATTTTTTTTAATATGGCGATATATGCATTCCCATTAGTGAATTCTTGATGTTGCACAAATCAGTCTGAGAGATGTCCAAAGCCAGTATTAGGTCTTTGTGTAATCTGTCTGCAGCAGGGCAGCTAAAGGCATATTCTAGGGTAAGAGGTTGTTCAGTAATGTCAAATGATTCTCTGGAGCCCTGCTCTCTGTCATATTATTTTTTGCAAAGCTGACACAGATGAAGTGAAGCATTTATTTATATTCATATACATATTATTATGGTAATAAGATTGCTATTGTAGTATCAACAAGAGAATTTAAATATATAAGATGTATCTTTTTTATGATTACTTTTTTTTTCCTCTCCGAAATTAAATTGGAGATTCATGTGGGGTTAAGGAATAGAGTAACTTGTTTTCTACATGCATAAGCAGAGTAACAGCTTGAGAAATTAAAATAGTCCCTATTAGTCCCTAAACCTTAGTTGAGGGGCTGTATTCTAATGGTTAGCCACTTCCTGAATGTATGTAAATGAAATATATCCGGTTATGTATGATAAGCTGTGTGACTACAAAAGATAGCTTAGACCTGCCACTGCTTTGTAAGATAGAAAAGGAATAAAAGTTTTCTTCATTCCCCAAAGAAAAGTGAGTATCAATTTTGAATTTCATTTATCAAAGTGCATTACTGCACTCATGAAATGCTTTTGGGTTATGTTTCAAACAATGGAGAGAGCTGTTTAACTACTTGCTTGCAGAAATATCCAAACCACTTACAATTAAGTTAAACATGAAACATTTTATGACAAGACACCTTCACTTGTAGGGGAAAGTGCTTATTTTTAATCTCCCAGGTAAGTGAAGAACATCTGTATCACTGTATCACTCAAACCGCTGCTGAGTCAAATATGTATATATTTATATGTGTAGTTGCTGTTACAGGCTAGTTGTATGGTATTTTAAAGCTAGTCTACATCTTTTTAAAAAATCTGTAAAATTAAGAGACTACAAACTGGGTCTTTTTTGAATTTGTGAAAAATTTTGAGTGTTTTATATTTAGAAATTTGGATTACAGTATTACTACAATGCTGCTTTTCATTGCTGACTCCTATTTACCATGCATATCCGTGGAATTATGCATACTAAATTTGTTAAATGCAATTGCTGTAAATTTCATTTTCTCTCTAAACCTTTCCACTCTACCTGTTCATTGTGTTAAGAAAGAAGACATGAAAAATCAGTTTTGATTTGTGACTCTTAAATGTTCAATACCTGTTCAATCCTTCTTTAATGATGGCTTATTTATATTTGTGTTTCTTCCCTCCAGCCATGTATCTCCCATGCACTCTACGTTGCTTTGCAGATTAAGTCAAGGATTTAGTGGTTGCTAGTTGTTACTTTTATCTGATTTTTTTCTGCAACTCTGGTGTATAAATATATACACCTTTCCACAAATTTTCAATCTGGTCATGTTTTATTTCATTTGTTAGTACATTCCTATGTGATTTTCATAAGTTCTTCAACATCCATTTCCTCTGGGTGAGTTCAGTAGAATCCTGCATGAATTTGTCGAGTCTTCAAGATATATCAGATTAAGATATATAAGATTAAGATAATGTTACGGGACGTGAAAAGCAAATAAAATTGCTATTTTTAGTAGTAGCAGTTTATTCACCGTTGCTTTTTGGCAGATTTATTGATGTATAGTGTCCTTGAACTTAGACTGTTCTTCTGCCGGAATGAAATCTCTGTTTTCTGTTGTTCAGGCTCAGCTTCAGCAAAGAAGCTTCTCAAAGCTATTCTGTTTCTCAAAGACTTTTTTTTTTCTTTCACTTTAAATCTTCCTTACTGAACTTTTCTTACAAATGTATTTTGGAAGGTCCTTCCTGGTAATGCATTGGGATCAAAAAAACAAATAATTGCAGGTTGTAATCTGAATATATATGTTAAATTTTCCATATGGGTATGGAGGAGTTGATTGCTTATAATTTATTGGTGCTTCCAGGCTTTAAGTGTTAACAGGATGCATGTAGTGTGTAATGAATGAGTAGAAGACAATTTCCACAAACATTTTTTTTCAAGGCCAAGAACAGAACTAACTACTTTTAGGTGTTGTTGCCTGCATAAGAAATTGGAGAGAATGCTGCTTGAACAAATAAAGAGATTCTACAAAGGTGGTGAAAGCCAGCTATAAATGCAGCAAAAAAGGTTCTTTTAACAAATGCTCTGTGTAGTTGTAGAGAATGGAATCTTGTAATTTTTATTTTGCATTATGAAAGTATCAGCCTGCAGGTAAATGAAGGCAAGTTAGATAAATGAAGGCAAGTTTGAGAAGTAGGTATATCTAATACATTGCAATCAAATTAGAATGACCAAAGTAAGTCCAGCAGTATGCAGGATGGACTGGAAATTCAATATTGTATTAATGCCCTCTTGATACAAATTCATAAGCAAATGGGCATTTAAAAAAAAAGTTAGATTTAATAAACAGCTTAAGGCCAAATGTATCTGTCCAAGGTGCAGTATGGCAGATAGCGTTGAACGTGTATTTGCTTAAGATGTGGCACTGTAATATGTGGTTACCAGTTCAGTCTTTTCTATTCTATGATGGAAACCTGCAGAGATAACATTATGCAAAACAGTAGTGCAGTGTATGCTTATAAAGGCTTAGATAGCAAGAACAATGTCAACAGAAGAGGAAAAACTGACAACTTTGATGCTGAGAGGAAATGAAAGTGGTACTTCTAGTTATCAGTGCCGTTTGGATTGGCAAAACCCTTTTCAAAAGTACAAAAAAGCACATATGTTGTGGAGCACATTGAGATAACAAGGCATACACGGTATTTAGAATTGCAGTGAAAACAGTGAATAATAAAGGCGTATTTGAGAAGAAGGTGTATTTATTATGTTGCATTCAAAATCGAATGGGCAAAAGCAGAGATTGCAGCATGCAGTTAAAACTACTATCAATCAAGTGTATATTCTGGAAGTTGAAATGAATTTTGTACCTTGAAATGTTGAAGGAAAGGTTTATAAAGGAATAAAAATTACCAGTTGAAAAGAAAAGCTGAAACTAGTAAAAGAACAATGTAATTTTCACCTACCTAAATTAAAATAAATATTGCGCTGCCAGGTTGAAACTCAGCTCCAGGTTAAAAGTCAACTCTTTTTAACAGTTTGAGGCTTAACTTACTGAAACCAATAGGTGATGTAGAGTTACTGCTTCTCTCAGCCTCTTTTCATGCACTGAACTTTACTTTTTGTAATTTACGTACTTACAGATAAAACAAAGACAAGAGTTTATAGCTTGCTATTGATTAAACTCTTTTTCTAGTTGATTTAATTAGCTCCTTTGCTCCTTGAAAATCAGATCTGAAGCTCAGATATGGATACATTGCCTCAGGCATTGAAGCTAAGGTGATGGAAGGAAGCAATGAGCCCATTGTGAGTGGCTTGAGAATGAGAGGTGAGGAAAACCATAAAACAATCAATCAGGATTGCTTGCCTTTAATGGAAAACTCTCTAGTGCTGGTGTTGAAGTTACTATTGGGAGCACAGATATGCAAATGAAAGCAGAGCTAGCAGACTAGCTATGCATATGCAGACTGATAAAGAGGGAGATTCTCTATGAGCGAATTCTCTCTATATTTGTATTCAGTCCGTGATCCAGTATTTGGACGTGATCAAAAAGAGAAACAAGAGGAGGCTGGAAGACAACGTGAAGCCCTAAAACACAGATATAATAAAAGAGCTTTATGTACAGTTACTCTAAATGGAAGCAAGGACATCCCTAGGTATGTGTGACCTACCGACAACATAGCAAGAGAAAAGTACTGTAAAGCAAGTTGTCACTGATGTTGCAGTAAAAATAACTAATTTCTGTTTGACAGGTTTTTTTTGAAATATGACAAGTGATGAAACTGCAGTTAATCTGGCAACTGTATTTAAGCGTTTGGACTTTTTTTTTTTTTGAGGCTGTTCCTTTTACTTAAGACATTCAGCTTTCAATTTATTAGTATTCATAAGATTTCAGGAGAAAAACTGACAATCTTTATACCCTCTCTAATGTTTTCCCATGGGTCAAGTAACATTAACTCTACATGATGATGGGATATAAACCTAGCTCTAGAGCACAAAGTTACCACTACATATTTAAATGAAGCCCAAAATCAAAATAAAAAAGTTCAAAATAAGATGACTGCATTTCCTGAAAGCATTTCAACAATTTTCCCTTTGCCTTTTCAAATTTAATTGTTTGCTATTTCAAATTCTAACTAAACTTTCTCCTGTTAAAATGCTGGAGTTTATATAATAGGTTCTTGAGAACTAAATGTACAGTGCCACATCTTTAGGCAGGTTGAGATATAGCAATATGAAGTGATATAAATGGCTTCAACAGAATTATGTTTGCTAACGCTGAAGTGTAGTAGAACAATTGAGAAAAGCAATTATCTTTACTTAAAGCACTGAATGTACATATCTATATGAATATATAGATATTTTGTTTTGTTTTTTGACCACCAGAATCCAAAATACATGAAAGCCAGCAAATATATATAAAATGTATCTTTTATATATGTATATATAAAAGATTTATGTATATAAAAGATATATATATATATCTTTTTTATGTGTTTGTGTTAGGTGACAGGCAGAAAATCAGGATTAATGATGTGAAACTCTAGGGAAAAAGGAGATTGTTTTCTTATGTCTTTGTAACTGGAATGTAAGCCTGAAAGATAAAGTATATTTGAACTTAGGGATTTGGCAGATAGTCCAAACTCCCACTGAAAGCAGGGCTTACTTCAGATTTCACACCATTGATAATTTTATTCTATTTCATGAATACTAAATTAAAGATTTGGGCTTAATCCTGAGACAAGTTTTCAAAATTCAATAGGATATATATCTATATATATAGATATATATATATAGGTAAGTGGTATTACGTTAGCCTTACGTCTACCCATTTTACCAAAATATGCCATAACCATGTAATAAAATGGGGGAGAGGGGGGTGGGAGAAGAAATGTACCATTTCTATCAGACTTCAACAAAGTTATTCATGTCTCCAGGAGTTGTGGTGCAGGGGGACAAGTGTTACTCTGGGGCCAGTGAAATCCGTATCTTCACTATCACTAGGGAAAGTATCTTCCATGTCTTTCTTCGGATCTTATTTTCCTTCTGTGCTCTGCATAGTGCCACACATGCAGCAGCCCCTGGGGAATGGCAGTGTTCCCTGGCAGAGGAAATGCCCTGTACCTGTGCTGGAGCCTTTGGGCGTTGCCTCAACATCTGAAGTACTGCACGCAGGTGGTGGCCGACAGGAACTTCTGCCCCATAGCCGTCTCGGGACCGATTCAGCTGTCTTGCAATGTTTTCCCTAGATGCAGTCAACTTTGAACAAACAAATAAAATTGAGGGAACTCTTACACAGGCATGGGACAAACACAGTTTTTTCTATGCATGATCTTAAATGTGGGGACCAGTTGTGATTCAAGGTGTGCCTTGCAACCTTCCCCTGCTAGTGTCTAGTCATGTACCTTACACAATATTAAGTATTCAATGTTTTCCAGTTAAAATCTTCTTGTATTTCTTTTAACTGAAATATGTAGCATTAAAATATAAATGTACAAGTAGGTGAGAAATTATTTTCAGTGTTACCTTTGGAGTTGCACTTCCAAAATGTTGTTTTGCTTACTGTGTGGCTAGTCACTGAATCTTCTAAAAAATCTCTAGATATTTCAGTAATTTGTTTTTCTTTTGATACCTTCAGCACCAGACAGTTATCCTACTCACTAAAAATTAACCATTCCACCCTATTGTAGAGGAAAAGAGGAAAGGTATATGGACTTGGTGAGGGAAGGAAAAAAATAATTACTATTTGCAAATAATTCCTTCTTGTCAGTGCCAACCATAAATGGAAATTAATTGTCTTCCAGATAAATGATTTTCATATTTTCCAAGAGTCATTTGAAAGGATGTAGTTTCTTATCATAAAAAAAAAAAAAGGCAAAAGCACTTGGAAACTTCAGTCTTGGCTTACTTCATTCTGTAGGGGCTGGATTCTTTCTTCTCACTTCTGTTCTCAACACTTCAGAGCTCTTGGCTGGGCCTGCAAGACATCTCTGCAAGTCATCGATCTTTGAGGAAATCGAACTGGCTTCCAGTACATAGGAGGGTACCTCTGTAACATGAATTTTGCCCAAATTAATATGTCAGGCATTTAAAATCCTTTTGGATGGTAACTGTGGCTTGTCCTTTATTTTGTTGCCAAAATGCTCATGTTAAACAAAATTTCCAGTCTTCCTTGTTTCGTCCTCAATTTATAATGTGTAGAAAAATGCTCTTTGAAGGTGGGCTAAGCATTGGGGAAATATTTTAGAAAACAAATAGAAATTGTAATATGAGACAAATGTGTCAGTTGCATTGGACTGTTACTGTAGATTTTATTACAGATCTTATGTATTCTGTACGCTCCAACTATCTGCTTTTGCCTTTGTGGTTCAGATTGTATCACTCAGTTTCATTCAAGAGACTCGTTCCCTTGATCATCATCATGCATAGCTGCCAGGTCTCTGTAGGCCCCTACCTTATGTGGAACAAAGGAATGCCTCCTTTGGCAAAACCAAGTGATGGTTAAGTAGTTACAAATGTGGGTGTATATGAATGGCAATAGATGACTGTGGGTGAATACTGTGGAGTAAGTACTAAGTCAAAGAATACTTCGAATGCTGTGTTGTGCAAACTCCATCAGGCAGTTCTAAACAAAGCTAGGAAAACACAGGATGCAGGATTCCTTTTTTCAGTTTGTTTAGGTGCTTGAAATTCAGTTGTTTCCACCATTGTCTATCAGACTTTTAAATATGCAAGCAATTAATTGGCCATTTTAGTCAGAAGATTATTGCATTATCATAGATTTGTTAATGTAGCCTCTCTTTGCAGGCAACAAGATAAATGCATTGAAATATATTGTTTTGACTTGTCTAGAGATATAGCCTAAAACATTCCTCTGGTTTTAACCCCTCTGCCTGTTCTGTAACATACGGTCTGAATTATGAGGCATGAACTGTCTCAATTTTAAATCTGGCATTTGGAAGATAAACAGAAATACATGTCCAAGAAATGAACAGAAAAACCCCTACTACTGCTCCCACAGGTTTCCAGTGAATGTTTGGGGCCCAGTGGAAATGAGCTAGTTGTTACTGGCAGTATATACGCTATTCATTGTGACAGAATACAGAGTAAATGTGGAATATCTGGGTTCTTCACATTTCAAATTTCTGCATGCATATAAGAAAATATGAAGACTAGCATGACCATCATTATCAATCAGTTTTCGGGAGCAACATTGACACTCCCTCAGAAAATTGTTTCATGCTCATGTTTACTACTTCTACTGTGGGA
>NW_010588620.1:64571-108807 GCF_000705375.1 Tinamus guttatus | reverse complement strand
AGTGAGTCATTTCAATATCCCTTACTGTCTGGTTGTCTTGATTATATCTTTTAATATAAATGGAGTCTTGAGAGTTGTGGCCAAGATATATGCAGCAGAAGACCTGGCAAAGCAATCTTCGTTGTATATTGTTACGAGCTTAATCCTCAACTCACTGCTCAGCTCGAATGCCATTTCAGCTAACAACAATTAAAGGGAGAGGAGTATACACTGTTATACAAAAGATAATATCAGATGATTAATACATGTGTTGGCCATTTTATTCCCTCATTGAGAATGTGCTGAATTATCACTTCTGCCAGAAATTTCTAAGTGCTTCTGCTCTGAGTGTATCTCATGTGAATCATTTTTGGCTTTGCTACTAGAGTGTCTCATGCAGGATTCTTAATAATACATATTGAAAAGGGCAATTCATATTTCTCTGATAGCTCCAGCTTTGGATTCAGCAGTTTGTTTTTTTTTAGCTGTGGGCTGTAGGTAGTGCATGATTTAATAAAGTTACTTGAGCATTGCCTTCTAAGCACTGATCATGATAGAATAATACAGATGATTGATGGTCACTCCTTTATGGTAAGCCAGAAAAGCTGATCATGATATCATAAAAAAAGGAAATAGCGTTTTATAGCAGCAATCAAAGTTGAAGGAAGGCTAATGAATTAAAGGGGGAAATTTTAGTACCTCTACTAAGAAAAAATCTCAGCATTTTACTGGATGCATTTATATAGATTCTAATGTATAGTTCTCTTTACAGAATAGATATGATAGTTTTTGCTATCACATTGAGTATTTAGGAAAAACACTCTAAAAGCAAATACTTGAAAACACCTTTACTAGTTATGTGTGAAGCCCTCTTGTAAAGACTGTAAGAGTTGCTATTCTCGCTTGCTTAAATGTCTTTTTTTTTCTTTCTGTTCCGTTCCGCTTCTCCCCCCACCCCCACTGTGAACGATCTATCCAGAAGATAGAGGTTTATTAATAAGAGTCTCTGATAGGTTAGTCATGATCATGTTCATGGTCTAAAGCCATGGTCATGTAGTCGCTTAATTTAGCATAGGTATAAGCTGCTGCAAATGGAGGCAGTTTCACCCTTTCTCTTCAATATTCATAGCTCTTTACTCTTGCCTTCTCCTTTATGATCCTTACAGCATTTATGCATCCAACACATAGGATGCACACAACTGGTGTTGGATCACACAACTAGTCTGACTGAAGAAACCTAACCAGTAAAAAGAAAAGAGTTGATGGGTATCCACATGAATAATGTGACCAGAACTGAGTAAAAAGCTAGATGGATTCCCTCTTTTACAAAGCCAGAAGCTTTGATGCACTGAGAATGAAACCACTGAACAAAGAAAAATTGCCACAGGTGGTTTGGGGTTCAGTTGAAATGCAAGAGCAAAACTCTCTATATAACAGAACTTGTGTCTTCTAAAACACACTGCTCAAAGATGCATTCCTCTCCTCCTTCCATGTTCCTTTACATGGAAGTTGAGACACACTACCTGAGGATCATCCTTCATTGACAGGTTCACAGCACAGGGACAGATGTTTTTCCTTGGCTATGAAGATCCATTTTCTTCACAATATTAAGTATGTGTTAAGTTCAGAACCAACTGTCACTGTATCAACAGGTAGTTCATTTTGCTCTTTGACTCAGTTGTGAATGAGAGTTCTTAATTTACTGCCAAATTGGAGTATACTATATTTCCATGTGCATTGTCTCTGACTAACAATACATTTTTTTTCTAGTTTAATAGTTTCTTTTTTGTTTCTTTACTCCTGAAATCTTAAATTTCTAACAATTAATTTAGTAAAGCTGTACTGTGATATTTAAGAGAGAGGAATCCCAGGCAGAAACAATCAGAGAAAACTAAAACATTGATAGTTGTGTCTATGTGTTGTTGGCTTTAGAATCTTGGTGTTGGGTGTCTACTTGGTTTCTGTGTATGGTCTTCTAGAAGGTACATTTTTAATATCTATATTGATAAAAGATTTACTGTTCCCAGTTAAGGGATGTTGATGTCAAATACAACACTGATATAAATTTGAATGTAAGTTCACTGCAGTGAAAGAAATGTCAATATGCAGTCAGGTGTATATTGTTTAGATAAACATAAACACACGTTCTTTGTATAGATACTTGCTTGCTTTGTTACTATTACAGTATTAACCATCTTGCACGTAGCTAGTTCTGTCTTAGAGCTTGATGAACTACTAAGGAGGAAGTTCACTGAAGATATTTTGTACAAAATGCATGAAGTGAAATGAAATATTAGGCATTTATGCAAGAAGCCAACAAAGCTGTTTATGAGACACATACCAGCAGGGGAAGAAAAGTAGGATTTAAAATGCTAGGAGAAAAGTAGACAAAGAAAGGACAAAATTAAGAAAAACACTGAATAAATTGGTGCATGAAGGAAAGGAAGGTGTTAAAGGGTATCAGAAATGGGTGAATATGTAAAATTGTCCAGTTTCCAAGATACTTACGAATTGATGTGCCATTGTCAAAGAGATAAGCTTCTGTCATGTGCCTAATAATAATCTGCAACCTTAGCTGCATGAGTGCTTACAAAAAATGGCCTATATCCATTTAGAATCCTAAATGGATTCAAGGATCTTTGGTTCTCAGGCTGTTTTATGCTTTTGGAATTTTTACCCATTTCAATTGAACCTAAATGGTGATAAAACTAAAAACTACATTTAGAAGGGATTGAAAGGCAATGGTTGATATGATGTAATGGAGCTTGAGAATAAATGAATCAAAATGAGAACCAAGTTCTTAAGTGAGCATTTAGCTGTGCAAGCAAAAAGGAAGAAAATTATCTTTAATGTGTGGAAGAAGCAGCACTAAGATTTATGTATGTTCTGAATTAGGGAAGCTAGAGAAAGATGAAACAAAATAAGACATTTTATCTCAGACTTGAGTGACAGGGAGGATGCTGATCATGCAGTGCCTAAGTGGGAGGACTGAGAGTTCAACTTTGGCCGTGGTAAGCTGATGACATGCCAGCTTGGTGAGGTATCAGACAACCGAGAGATTAGGTAAAGGTGGATCTGGACTGGAGATGTTAATCTATGATTTGTCAATAAAGCTATTTATGAATTTTGTTTAGTAAACTGTTTTATTAAGTATTTATTAAGTAGAAACATAAAATAAAAAAGAAAGACCATTGAGTATAACTAGATACTTTTAATATGAAGATGCAGGTTTCTTGATTTGACGATAGATCTGATAGATATGCTGGCAGAAGTGGTTCTTTTCATATCATCTATTACTGTAACAGAGGGTTTGATTTATTTTGGAATGGAGACATTGATCCATTAAAATAAATTGTCTGAATGTTTGCCCAGCAGATCAGTTTGACATTCATATATGAAATTTAGTAGTTTAAACTTAGGAGTTACACTGACAGATTGTATTAAATTGAAGAGCTGTAAAACTATGTGTCATACTACTGTGTCATTCCTGCACTGTTCGATCACCTTCTTTCTTCTCATATTTTATTGTGATTATGCTGTGTCACACTTAGCATAAAAT
Source organism: Tinamus guttatus (assembly GCF_000705375.1). Next base: position 105,269 of record NW_010588620.1, on the reverse strand, counting down.
TTAGTTTATCCTATGCCAGATGTGGAAAGAAACCTATGTTTTCTGTATAATTTATTCTGTATTATTGAAAACTGAAACAGATGCTTTGCCAACTACAAAGTAAATAAACAGTTTAAGGAATGTGATGATGAAGTTGGTTTAATTTGTATGTAAATGTGAGCAATGCTATTTTAGATTAGTGTAGCAAATTGCTAAAAGTGGAATCTCATAAATATCAGCTTCTGAAGAGTAGAATCTGAATATTTAAAAAGGGAAAGTTCTTGCAGGGAATTTGCTTCTTGGATTCCAAATATACCCATTTGGAAAACAGGGACTATCAGTCTTCAAACCGCTTGTAAGTAACTTTGGATTTTCTTATTTTTCATGGTAATCAAACCCACTATAATTTTTATTCATGTGCTCCATTATTATTTGTCTAAGTCTTCTTTACCTGCAATGTAGTACAACATCTTTTTCTTTGAAGAATGTCAGCAGCTTGTCAGTCATGAATTATTTTGTATTTGCTTCATCTGGGAGAATATTTTTAGCTGGGTTATACTGGAGGAAGGGAGGCAAGATCTGTGTTCAACAGGCATACTGAAGAGATAATTTTTCCCGGTGTACAGATGAAGGTACTGTCTTCCAAAACACATTTGAGGTTTTGTCCCAAAGCTTTCCTCTTTGGTCCACTGCAAAGCATAGCAGCATATTTTAACATACTCTGACTTGAAGAGTCATAATCCTGACTTGGGTTTAATTTTTCTTGTTTCATCAATGCCACTTTCAGACAAAAATTTAGAAAGCTGGGAGAGAAAATGTTCATTTTATGAAATTTTGATTTGTCATTCTGGCTTCAGTTCATGGTGCTTAATCTGCCTCAGTGCTCTACATAAGCAGTTTCCTTGTGGACCTAGAAGATACATTGGGGGGATCCTTAAATAGTTTCTCATAGCAGCAAAATTTCAGCCTAAAAGGGGAATATCAGTGTTGTTTCAATTGTAAACCATTTAATTGGAAGGAAGCATCTGATAGCAAATAGAGTTTTAAGACTCACATAGATGTCATTTTAACCTCTTCTTTAATACCCAATAGTTCTTCTGACTGTATTGTAACTTCTTGAAGTGTGAGCATATCTGTGCTCTAGCCATATGAGCCTGGCATCTAATCCATGTCTTTCTTCTGGTCAGAGTACCAGAAGGCATCAAAAAACCCTGTGTGGCCCAGGCTTCCAGATTTATCTGAAAAAAAATAAGTCATTATTCTTGTGGAGTATCCCTCTCTGGAGATCTTCAAAACCTGCTTGGATGCAGTCCTGTGCCACGTGCTCTAGTTAACCCTGCATGTGCAAGGGGGTTGGACTAGATGATCTCGAGAGGTCCCTTCCAACCTTAAGGATTCTGTTATTCCATGATTCTATGATTACTGAAAGAGAGGAACTGCAGTAGACAGCATTAATTGTGAGGTTAAATTATTTTGAGGCCCTTTGTTAGAGTGTCTTTCTTTCCTCAAGTTACAATACTTCAATGTTGCCTTTTTTGGATTTTTAGAATAAGCAGTAAAGCTTCAGGAAATAGCGGAAGAGCATAGTAGCACAAGCACATGTATAGCTGTTTCTAACATCTAATTAACATAATTCATTTCTGTTTCCAGTTCAGAGAGGAAGTATGTGATATTGCTGTCCTCCTGCACTTATGTTGTCTTATTTCTGCATAAGCATAATTTTCTAATAAGCATAAAGCCCATTAGAAAAACGAAATAGGGATAACTGCTTCAATGGAAAGAAATGCAATCTTCTCTAAAATCAAAGACAGAGATATTTCTCAGAATTTGATCTTAACTTTTTTAAAATTAGGCATTGAAAATTCTTGCATGCTAGTAGTCTTCTAGTAGTTACAGACCAGAAGGAGTGTTTAAATGAAAGGCTAAAATCGAAATGGTTGATAAGTCGTAAATATGTTTCCTGTGGATTTGGCCTTCTTTTTACCCATTCCCAATTATGTCTCAATTTCAAATTATTTTGTTCATAGTGATTTACTACTAGATTACTTCTAAAAAGCTCGAACTGTCAGTTTCAGTCCATCTCAAGATTATTTAAGCTTCAGTCCTTCAGGCTTTAACAGACAATAGTTTAGTTATTTGCCCACGTCTTCAATTTTCTGCTGATGTGACTGACATCAGTGATTCAAGATGTTTTATTTTCCAGCCCATCTGAGAATTATTATACAGCAGTTTCTATATTAGTAAAGGTCACACCAGTTATGCAGTTATGGCAGGCACATCCATAATTTTCAAAAAATGTTTATAGCTAGAGTCCATGATAGTTACAGGGAGCACAGTACATGTGCGAGCATCTGATTATGCATCTGACAGATATAAAGTATGTACTGGAAACTTGGGACCTGTCAAAACACTAGCCAGTTAATCTGAATTTTTTAATAGATTAGATAGTGTGACAGGAAGCAATACTTCTTTTCTTCTTTTCCTTTTTTTTTTTCCTTTTTTTTTTTTTTGAGTTGCAGGTTTTCTTTCAGAAATGTTCCCTGCATTGATAGGAAAAATTACAAAAGCTTTTTTTTGGGCTTTGGTTTGCTAAGCTGTCTGGCTGAAATGCCATAATTTATTATTGTGAGATGTGCTTGTTTCACTGTTCTATACTTGAAAATGCTGTTTTCATATTTTCCATCGGAATTCAGTTCCTCAGATTACATCCTTTCTGAGAGGTGCAACCTCCATTGGATAGATTTTCATATGTGCTGCATATTCCTGGTTAGGGCATTTTAAAGAGCTTAATAAGAAGAATCTTCTTTCTTCTTTTTTCCTGCAATAATATTTAGAAACAAAACTTAAAATGCATAGTCTAATTTACTTTCTATAAAAGCATTTACACCTTCTGTGTTTCTAAAAGATGGAAATAATAGGCAGGGAGCACCATTGCAAGGCAAAATTTCCAGGGTATTCAATCATATCAACCTGAGTTATCTGATGTGTTAGCTCTTTAACAGATATCTTCTGGACATTGATTTATGTTCTAGACCTGATTAGATGATTTAAACTGTGCTGATCAGACTTTTGTCTTAAAAAAGAGAAAACAAGGATGACGGGGGAGAGAAGAGGGATGACTTTCTTTTAAGTAGTTATCTATATTTTCAAATTTCTTTTTAAATGCTGAAAGAAACTTTTTTACATATACTATTCTTGATAAACTCTGTTATAAAGACCCAAACTTTATTTGAGATTTAACTTGTAGAGAAATATTAAAAATGGGATTTCAAGTGTTACTTCAGATTCTCTCTTCTCTCATACTTGCTCATAGTGTACAGCCACTGCCTGGGGGGAATTTGCTAGTGATATCTCAGTTTTTCCTAGTTTGTTGAGATCTCTCTTTCTCAAAAAAAAATCATTTCATAAAACATAATGGAGAGAGATTGAGAGTAATAGAGTAGCACTTCTTGCATGTAGATTCCCTGCTTCCCATACACACTTTGGGCTATTTTCCTCAGAAAAATCCGAAGTTGGAGTAGCAGGACCATAAGGCCCTGGGTTCTGAAATGGAACTTTCATGGAATCACAGAATGGTTGAGGTTGGAATGAACCTCTGAAGATCTTTCAGTACAACCTCTCTATTCAAGCAAGGTCACCTAGAGCTCATTGCCCAGGATCATGTCCAGATGGCTTTTGAATATCTCAAAAGCTCTACAGCTTCTCTGGGCAATATGTCCTGTTACTCAAACAGGAAAAGTTTTTCCTTATGTTCAGATGGAGCTTCCTGTGTTTCAGTTTGTGCCATTGCCTTTTGTCCTATCTCTGGGATTATGGGGCAGTAATACCAGATCTCCTTTTTAGTTCTCCCCCATGTCATTTAAGAGCAGTGCCCCACATCTCACTCCCAGTTACCTGGAACAGAGCTAGATGTGCATGGATAAATGACCTCCCTTTGTTTCTTTTGGAGAAGAGTGGAAGCAAGAGAAGTATTTTCATCTTTTTTTTTTTTTTTTTTTTGACTCAAGGACTTTGTAGAATTGCTGTGACCTTATTGTCCCCTATAGAATAGGAGACAATAAGACTTTTCTCTCAGTTAGAGAAGCTCCTATCCTTGCTAGGGTATGAATGGGATGGGCCTTTGCAAAAGTGCAGGCAGTCCCAGGTGTCCTGCAGAAATGACAGCCCTGCCACTGCTAGCTGCCTAGAGGTACAGCTAAATGCCACGGCACAGTCCAAAGAGCAGCTGAAAGGGTCACTATCAACAACCGTAATGACTTTATCAGATCAGTCTCAGTTTCAAAAGGATTCTGCCGCTCTTTCAGTATCTTCCAGTATCTTCATGAAAGATGGATTCTTCCTCCTTTTCCCTAAGGAGTTAGCATTTCACACAGATTATCTAACCAAGAAGGAGGCAACGTTGAAAGTAAATTGCTTAAACTTCAACATTAGTGGTGACCCATGAGGGAAGAATGCAGTCTGGAGGAGAGCTAAATTTTCTTTGAAAACTGTGGAAAATTCTCTGATTCAGTCTGCTTGTTGGTGGGCAAGATCAGCAAACTCTTTCTCATTCCCCAGTTCTTATTAAGGATAGAAAAGCTGAGGTATTTTTCTTCTCCTTAAAGGACAGAGGAAAGAAGAAATCCATCAGGTATTTTTGCCTCCAGAGACTGCAGTTCGCAGTCCCCAACTGCTTGTTGATTCATAGCTTCTCAGTGGAGAGGAACACCTGTTTCGAGCACTGAGATGTTTGTTTATTTTTTCCCTTTTTAATTCATGTATTTTAAATTTATAAGGAGCCATTTCTTTCTGTCATGACAGATTTAAGCCTGAGAAGCACAGAGCCAGCAGAACATAAAGCTTTCTGCATATCCTGGAGTTTGGTCTTTTTTTTTTACACTGAATGACTACCGCTCAATAGTCTCTTTGCAGGCTTTTCACATTCGGTTGCACTTTACTGAACATTAGACCTTACACAAAGTCTTCCCCAATGTGTGCATTTCAGGACAGTTTGAATCAGTCTACTCTGCACTAGTAACCAGCATTCATGTTTGTTACTGTTGAGTAGAAACCGCTTCTCTTCATTTAATGTTGTGGTCTTGGAGACAAAAGGAAGTAAGCTGGACATGGAAGTAGACCTGTGCTTCTTCTCAAGAAAGAATTTTAAATATATTTTTCCCTTTTACACTTAATAAATTGAATACTTATTTACTTTGCTAAAGTAATTGTAAATGGAAAGATAATGTATTTGAAAAAAATTATGTCCACATTTAAAGACCCTTTCACAGCACAGGTTAAGCCAAAGTTGTGACCTGAGGTCGAGCTTTAAATTGCAGAAAAGCAAAATTCCCACACTACTTTCTGCCTGCTCCACTGCGAGACTGAGTGGTACAGTGTTAGCTTTTTCAGGAAACTTTGGCTTCTTCTTAGGTGTAGGATGCGTAATGATCCATCTAGCAATGCAGTTATTTAATAACAGTGAATCTGTAAGGAACAGCTTTTTAAAACTGCCCTTCTGTGATCACAACTGTTCTACTCTAGGAGTCAACCAGTGTCACTGAAGTCTTTGCCTCCACATTGTGCTGAACAGCGCTGCTCTCCTCTGCTTTGTATATGTAACATGCTTGTGTCCTTATCTTTTATGAATGAGATTTACAGAAGTGCCTGGATCTGTCCTGTCATTTGCAAATTCCAATCAATTTGCTCCAATCTGGGAGCAGAGCTCCCAGCAGTGCATACTTTTGAGATTACTTTCTCAGGTCTGTTGTGTTTTTCACAAGGCAAACTCTTATTTTATAACACTTGAGGAATACGTAAATTGGTCAATTTAATACTGTTGAAGAATTATCAGTAATCTTTTGCTTCCCATCTGTGATTCCGAACTCCACATTATGTTGATATTTCATACTCTCTGTTAACATTTAGGATGTATAGCGAAGGGCCAATGCATCTCCAAGGACAAGCAATTCAGCAAGATTATGAATTTCTTTTTACAATATAATTTTTCAAAGAATGCAGTGACCCCTGAGATGCTCTGTTTTCTTTTTTTTTTTTTTGATAAAATGATTCAAAAATAATTACTGTATATTTTTAAAAGGGATTGCTTCTCTTATTATCAGTTATTATTTTTCAAGAAACATGAGAGTGTTCTTGGACATTGACTACATTTTAAAAGTTCTTTTTGGAGTGAGAGTTAAGAGTGCTTCCAGGGAAGGTCTTGAATTTTTAATTACAGTTGTATAAGATCAGAATGCTTTTTCAGTGTGCAGCAAGATTGCAATACAATTGTGTTTAAACTAGTTTCTTAAAATGCAGCATTATCTTTCAATACTAGATAAAATTAAATTTGAGAGTATACAAATGATTTTTAGAAAAAACATTATTTTAAGGACTTTTTTTTGAATTTTGGAATGTTTTTTATCCTCGATTGTTTTTCATTTGAAAAAACACTATTTAACTTCAGCAGTTAAATATTGGTTTTGTGTTTACTATTCTAACATTTTATGAATATTTTGTTTTCTCTGGGGGCTTACGATGCAGTTTATCAGCTAAAAAAGAAGAGTGAAGAAATTCACAAACCAACTGCCTTTTTTTCTGATAGCTTTGGGGGACCTTGTCATTCCCTGTAGCCTTTGCTCAGACCCAGCTGTGTGGCTCTGAAATCACTTGGCTGGTAATTAGGTATTTATCAGATTGTTTCTGAAAAGTGATGAGACAGTTATCTGACACAATTATCTTTAAAAATTGAATCCCTCTTTTCTGGTCCTGCTGAGGGCATTCAAAGGTACTGTGAATGTTTAAAGCTAAATGCCTTTGAAAAACCCTTGCTTTTTAGGTCAGCTATAACAGAGGAGTGGAAATGCAGCCTTTTGACTTTTTTTTTAACCTTTCAGGCACAAAATTTTCTTTCTATAATCCTGTAGTGATCAAATGTTGTTTCTTATCCATGTGATTCTGTTTGGAAGTACTTTTGACAACCACCACTTACTCAGTGAGCACTGCTTGAACATCCATGATCATGATTGAACATTGACAATATTACTTAGGAATAATTTTTAAAGTGCATGTTTCCTGCTAGAGGTTGTTTATTAATTGAATAAAACTATATAAACCATTTTATCTCATTTTTAATTTCCCAAAGACGAGAGAAAGAAAAAATATGACTACTGATATATTATAATACAACAGGGCATTACTAATGGTATTTTTGTCTGAGTTTTTGTGCCCATAAATTCAAAAGAGGTAAAGGATCCTGGAGTTCAGAAAATAATGAGTATTTAGTAGGAAAAAAGATTGAAAACATGATGTTTAACATTGGGAATTTCACAACAGATGCAGTACCTAACCTGCTTTCCAAATATTGCTTTGAAAATCTTGACAGTCACATAATACTCTCATAGCATCTGAACAAAAAGACAGGGGTTGACAATTTAAAATCATCACAAGCTTCCTCAACTGTTTATTTTCAAGCATGTATCAAGGCTGTCCATAGGACGGGGAATTCTTCTGGTGTCCATACCTTTCTTTTTTTGTGCTAATTGGCATGTCTAGCATACTAACTGCAGCTAATCAGCTACTCCAGGAGTCTTTGATGCTGATAGCTTACCTTGTCATTTCACACTAAAATTTTCGAGGATCTGGGAACTAGTTTTATAAAACAAGTTGCTTTCTCTTATTTTATACGTAAGACTTTAATACTGCATTTACTGATGCAGTGTCTGAATTCCAGATTATGATGCTGTGATACTCAAACAGGGAAGATGGAGCATGTATGAGAAATGGCAAAGAATGATGGGCACTTGATAACCAAATCTGAGTCCTTGCGAGAGCAGCAGTCTGGGTGTCAGTCAGTGCTAAAGTTCTGAGCCCAGGACTGTGCAGAACACTGCCAGGTTTTTCAAGTGGCCCTAATTTATGAAACTGCTAGAAACAACTACTTTATGGTTAAGAGGATTTTTCTTAGCTTTCTCTTTATGCTTCTTGTCACTCCAATTCAGTCTTTGTATCTCGCATTATACATTTGTTACCTTATAAATATATTGCTTCCATATTCAGAAATCATAATCTGCTGCTTGCTTTCTCATTTATGCACTCCTCCCTGAGGAAAACGTCTGTGTTAAAGTTGTCCCTTATTCAAAATCAACCTCAGCTTTTATAGCGAGTCTAAAGAAGGAAATGTTAAAGATTAGCAGAGCTTCTGGTAAAGAGATTGTGAGGCTGAGACTGGTGGAAGAAACGATATTCCTTCTATCACAAGTTTGGCTCTTCATACTAAACTTTCATGTGTACGAGAGGGTGTTTGGATTTTAGGCTACATCATAAATCATTCACTGCAGTCTGTCATGGCAATACTGATGATGTCTGTGTTTCTGCTTCAGTCTTCCACCGGGAGTAGACAAATGCAGACATATGGACAGTGTGTTTTTAAGAAATGACCTTGGATCCACTTCTAAAATAAAAAAAAATGGTTTGTTGTGGTAGAACATAAAATAAGTTGAGCTCCATGAACACATGCCACACGTTAGTTCCCTAAACTGTCTGTCTCCTGAAACTATCACTAGTAGAAGGAGTCACAGTCCAGATCCATGGTTGTTCTGCACTAATAGCTACACTGCTTCAAATGGACTTATATTATTTTAGCTGCCTTGATCTTGCTAGAGATGATTTACTTGATAACCAAACCTCTGTCCAGATTCTCTTTCCCACTCCAGGTTTCTCAGTCCTCCATTATTCTTGCCTCTAAGTGAAAACAGTTGAGATAATGTATGGCAGTACTTTCTTCTCATCCTCCTATAAACTCCAAATAAATTTAGCTTAACAAAGACAGGATGTTTAAAATACTTCTTCTTCATTTGAATGATAAGTAACTTCAGAGATGATAATGCACAGGAGGACTAAGTTCAGAAGAAGTGTCAGCCTAAACAGAGTTGACCAGATGTCCGGAGTCCAACTAATGGACATTAGGATGTTACAGTTAAAGGATGGAAAAATCTAGAGAGTTCCATCTGATGTCAACAGACCTAATAGCTGATGAAAAGCTTTGAGGACTGTCTGCATTTGAAAGGAGTATATATTGCTTCAAAAGGAAGATTTTTGTGTGTGTGTTTAGAGTCAGATTTTGGCAAACTGGCCTTTGGGTATACTGTAAGGATTGAGGAGTGACAATGCAGTTGCCCGAGCGTCCAGTGGGAGCAGGCACACAAAGCACACAGTGGTCAAATTAAGGCTTTTATTGCCTCCACTTCTGCACAGGGGCTCCCCAGTTTCCTGTCAGGAGGAAGAGAAGGATGGAGAGATTCCAGGTACCACTGAGCACCGGTCCATGGGAAAGAGCAGGAGGGGAAGGGGAACCTATGCCCTTATACAGCTACTAAGCCCATGGTCGTCCCATGTTACAAGCCAGTTAGTGCTAATGCAGGTAGACAGCACATAAGCATCATGTGGTACAGTGTATGATAACGAGTGGAGTTTGTGCGCATGGTGTACCTGACATGGCCATAAGCTAAGCATGGAGTATAGTACAGTTAGGTCAGCAGGCCCCAGAACAGTCTGGCCAGTCCCCATCGCCTATCTCCTCAATATTCTTTTGCATCCTATTCTCTACATATACTATAATTCAAATTTCTATCTCATGTTGCAGGTAAATGATCTTTAGTACACTATTTAGTACACTATTCCCCCAAAATCACCAAATGTATGGAAGGAAACTTCTATAAAGCTCATTTACTCTGGTGAGTCAGGAGCTCAATTGCCTTGACCATTCTTTTTTTTTTCCCCCTCGCCTCTGTTCAATGTGCTGTGAAAATATGGGCCTGCAAAGCTGGTTGCCATTTCTGAGACAAACAAGAAAAATAATCAAATCGGAAGATAAGGGAGAAGAAATGAAGATAAAAACAGCATTGATTTTTGGTCTTGTCTCAATGTCTTTACTTCAGCTCCATGCCTCACTGTGTGGCTATAGTGATAAATAGGACTGTACTTGGAAAGTGGAGGAAAAGAATTGATTAGTCCCTTTCCTTGCATCTACTGCAGTGCTTCTTTCCCCTCCGGGTTTGTGCAGTTTAATTTGCCATTGATTCTTTAATGATTATAATGTCATAGGGGAACCAGTGTTTATCTTCATCATGTGCTGTGGACAATACGTCATACCAGAATCTTTTCTTGCATATACTCATGTAGAATTGCAGTTGTTTAATATGGTGTTAAGCAAGGTCTGCAGCCAGCAAGTTTATGTGGCTAGTCCATCGTTCTTCTGTCACTCACAACTTCTAATGAGTGCCAGTCCTCATTCTGCAATAGTAGTTTTGTATTTCAGACAGCAAAAGACTAATTAAGAGAAGGACCAAGCATGGGAATACTTAGCTTAGTTTGTGTAATCCAAAAGTTAAATGTTATGACACTGAGATATTTGTATATGAATAGAAAATCTAAATACATTTGGCAGATGCTTCATGGGCTTTTAGTATATATTAAGGGAAGCGGTGTTCCCACGGGAATTTCCTCTGTAATGATACACTTGTGTGGGTTTCTTCCACTGTAGTTTTATATGATGAATCTCTAGACTGTGGCAGTAGAATAGGATGAGAAGGAATTTCTGTTTCTGTCTTTCTCATCTGCTGAACACAACCTGTATCTGAAAACTGTTTCTGATAATATAAATGATCTTATTTTCAGTTTACCTTATTCATGATTAGGGTTACTCTTTCAGAAAAAAAGAATTGTACTCACAACATGGAAAATTAGTCTCCTAGTCAGGATTGTTTTAAAGTTACTAGCTATAGGAATTATTTGTAAACTTTAGATTAAAAATCTGTTATCATATTAAAGCTATTTTGCTTCCTTAGAGCCGTATTCACCATAATTTTCCTTAAGATTAATTAGCATTTTAATTACATTGGAATAATTTCAGCTTTTAACATGAAATACTATATTTAATATTCAAACATGAGACAAGCAGAATCAGGGAGAAAAAGAAATTTTACCAAAAAAGTCAGGCATTCGAGGTCTGAGTTTCTTGAAGAACTCTGTCATGTGGTAAGGGAATAAAAAGAGGGCATAATCTGCTAATTAAATATAAACAGAAAAGACAAGTATGGGAAAGACAATACTTAGTATATCTGTACATGAAATGTATGTTGCTATGAATCTTTTTTTCCTATGTCAACTTTAGAGTGCACAAGTCAAGTTCTCCCTTCTGAGTGCATGCTCTCAACTCCTGTTGATAGGGGTAGGAGTAGTCTTGACAGTGGTTGAGAAGACTCTTTAAATCTTTGAGTCCTTTAATGATTTTGCAATATATGTTAATTAAATGATTCTTCCACCTTAATATATATTGCACCCCACACTGGAATGACAGCACAGAACCATTAAAAAGTGTGAGGTTTTTTGTTTTGTGTTGTTTGTGACCTGAATTTAATGGGCTGCCTCACTATCTTTGGGTTAAAAATACTATTCAGTTTGATTGCAAGTGGAAAGTGCTGACATGAAAATTACAGGAGTTTGAAAATAACTTTGCACATGGTTTACAGCAATACTTTAAGCAAACCTGCATTATTGTATTAGCTAAAAGACCGATATTCTAGAGCCTGAAGTTGTAAATCCTGTTTTCTGCTTTGGAGGCATGTCATGAATGAGAATTCTCTAATTTGTACCATTGTCTGAGGCTCGTGTACCTTCACACCTTGGTCAATAGCTGCTCTTAATTGCCCTCTGTAATTAACAGGTGTTGAGTGGTTGGCAATAAAGAGTGATCACACAAGTGGTAGGGGTGCTTAAAAGAATGAGAATGGAAGAAACTGTGCTTGAATCTGTTGTAAATAAAGGAGGAAAAAAAAATCAGAGGGTTCAGGCAATAGCAGTAGTAGAAAATGGAGTATTATTATTTATGATTGCTAAGATAATAGAAGCACAGATGTAACACAAGCAGCAAACTTGAAATGGGGGTGAGGATGTGATTTAAGCTGTTCATATTTAACTTATTTGTGCATTTTTGAACATGTAGACATATCAAATGATACTGAATATTACCAAAATAGGGGAATATATCAGTATATGGGGTAACTAAATTTCTCTTTCCCAGCAGACTGAACAATTGACTGACAGCACCATAATTTTTTCACTGTTATGATTTTGTCTGATGGCATTTGGGTAATACATGGGTCACAATCCAAACTGTTCACCTCAGGGACTACATATTTAGAAGTAGGAGGGTAAAGAATATGAGAGACAAATGAAGCGGTAACCTTAACAAGTTTACTATTACATTTACTTTTGGAACATAGCTTGATATATCAGTCTACCTCTTGTTCAGAACTGAAGAGAGTTCTAAACAACAGTGTCTAATTGTTGTTTAGGGTCAGACAATTGAAGACACTGAGTAACTTAACAAACACTTTAAGTAGTATGCTTTTTGTCATCAGCATGTTGTCAAGAACATCAGAAGTTACACAATACATGGAACGTTACAGTCACATTCGTCTTTTTTTTGAGATATTAGCACCCCACCAGAAAACAACAAAAACTTTTGTGTACTTAATATTGTCTGCATTTATTTTAGAGATTTTCTAAAAAGCATAATATGTTGCTGAGTACCTGCAAGGGAAAGTCATCTTTCCTTGTAGCAGATAGTTTTAGCGTGGTCAAAACTTGAAGGGTTCTGGCAAATTCCGTACTAAGATAATGTAGTGGGAGCATAAGAAGCAAGTAGGATGAGGAGAAAACTTTTCTTAAACAGTGATGAAGTTGTTGGGCATTTTTCACATTATTAGAATTTCACATTATTAGAGCTATTTTAGAGATGAAGAAAAACGATTGTAAAGACCACATTTTAATTCAAAAAATTGCTGCCTTTCATAGCATTCAGTTCTTCTGCCCTTGTCATGGAAATTTTCTGTTTGCATGAATGCAGAAACTCACTAGAAATATGTTTTAACTGTTCAAAGCCTTACTATGTAAAATTCATCAAAACAGCACATCACAGAAAAACTTGTGTACTAGTGTAAAGTTTTAACCATGCTTGTGTGGTGTCCAATGGCACTAAAACATGTTCTTCAACTTTGGCAAGTATTTAAGTATTTCCTTGAACGATAGATGGATTAAACTTGGGTGGAATTATCTTGCAGAACAGAGCAATTGCTTTGATAGCTTAAGTTATATGACAATCAGGGAATCATAGAATCATAGAATCGTTAAGGTTGGAAGGGGCCTCTAGAGGTCATCTAGGCCAACCTTGTCCCTGCACACACAGGGTCACCTAGAGCACATGGCACAGGACTGAGTTCAAGTGGGTTTTGAAGATCTCCAGAGAAGGAGACTCCACAACCTCTCTTGGCAACCTGTTTCAGTGCTCTGTCACCCTCACTGTTTTCCTTAAGTTCCCGTGAAACTCGTAATGCTTTAGTTTCTGTCCATTTCCTCTGAAGAATATGCAGCGCTTACGATCATATATATAATAAACTCTGAGTTTTCTCATATCTACCTTTAAAGTATCTTTTTAAGGCCAGTCTGCCCTGGAAACATAGTCAATATATTTCCGACTATAGTTTATAGCTTCCTAAATGTTAGAAAATTGATGTTATGTTACTAGTTAACTGGATTTAAACCAGCATACTTGACAGAATTTATACTGGAGAAAAATGGTTTGGAAGTACCTTAAAATTATCATTGATCCTTCTATTCTTATTCCATTTCTATTGCAGATAACATTTACATTAGTGTTGCTGAGCTGGTGTAATGCAAGGAAGGACACAACATGAAATGGAAACATTATCCTTTTTTGGTCATAGTAGCTGTATTCGGCTTTTCCAGATGCCATCAGTTAGTGGGTCAGCTCATTCCAGGTAGGTGCCTTTTATTTGAGCATGAATCCTCATATTTTTATGAATTAACCTGATGTCAGTGTGAATATATCCATGTACATTCATAAAGTACTCTTTCTATATAGGTACATGTGTGTATGTGCATGTATGGGTGATAGATATCTGTGAGTATAATCAAAAGACAGTTTAATTTCTGTGTAGAGTCTACACTGCAATGAATTGCATATTGATTACAAGGGAAAATAAAAGAAGTGGCCTGAAAATATAAGTGTGAGATAGTTAAGCTGGCTATTAAAAACATTCCTTTGATTAGCACCGTTCATGGAGGGGAGAAATACAAATTGCAGAAACAGACTTGAAGATCAAACAGAATGGAAAATCTATAGAGAACACTACTAAAGAAGAAAGGAAACAGCAGACCAGTGCAAATGTGTAACAGCTGAAATGCAAAATGTGTAATAGCTGAAATGCAGTATTTTCAGGGAATCAATCAGTCCTGATGTCTGCATATACCAAGACTTATTAGGACAGAGAAGAATAATAAAATATACAGAGATGTCAAATTATTATCCAGCTTTAAAAATAGAAGTAGTAGTAAAATAGGTACCATATACCATTCCATTTCAGTGAGCAGTGGATTTTTAGTGAAACAACATACAAAAACAAAATCTCTATTTTTTTAGAGTCAATTGGTAAAAATAACTTCTGAGTCATTCTGAATCATCTTTTAATATTTGTTAGTAAAAATGCAAACACTCAGTGGAATACTTATATAGTAAATATCAATTTTACATAATTACTTATATATTAATTATAATACATAATTAATTATATTAGAATGAATACCCACTCAGTAAAATGTTGAAAGTACAACAAAAGAAAGTGACATACTGATACTTGTTTTGTTTTATTGTTTTGGATCAGATTAACAACGTAAAGGCTCTGCTGGCTGAATTAATAACCTGAATATAGCATTTGTGCCTATTCTGTGCCTATACAGATCACTGACAGCTGTGTTGACCTATAATGAACAACAGTGCATAGAAAATAAATTATTTAATTGATATCTTTATTTTATTGCTTTCAAACATCTTATGTAGAAGAACCTGAAAGACTATAGAATATAAGAAGGTATAAGTTACAATTATCATCTTAAAAATTTGACCTCAGGCTTCAAACATTATTTCAAAGCAATTTGCCTGTCAGAAATACATCCACAGCTCTTTTAAAAAGAAATGCCTCCAGATGCCAATGTATTTTCATGTTAGCTACCTCCATCTACTTGCATTGGTTTTAATTTAGTCATGGTTTTTTAAACTCTACTAAAAAAGCTTTTTGCATTGTATTGTTTTTTCAATCAAATTAGCTTCAGAATAAAATCACAGGTGGCATTTTTATTTTGTCCCTGCTTTGTAATTTTCATCACAGACCTCAGACTTGAACCAAGAGATTACTCTCCTTGGCCAGACATCAGTATGCTCAGCCTAGCTGGCAGGATGCCAAAATTGTGATTATCACAAAAGATCAAATAAAGCAGGATTTTTTTTTTCTTTAAGCAGTTCATCCCATTCATTTTGCTCTTTTCATGTCTTCTACTTACAAAGGCTTGTCTCTCTCTTTTTTTTTTTAAAATGCACAGAAAAAGATCTGTGCAAAATCTCAAACTTCTCCATTTAACGGGGAAAAAAAGCGATAATGCTTCTTTGAGTTTGCTTTATCCTTTAAAATATCATTAGAGAAGTAGATAACAGCTTCTACTGAGGATTGCTAAAAGCACATAAGGTAGCAGCTAAAAACCTGTGAACATAATATTATTTATTTTACTATTATTTCAATAAAAATCCAACCATGCTTTCCAAATAACAGATGCAATGAAATTATTTCTATATAATCACCTGCCTTATTAAGCCTTTTAAAAATGGATTTTTATTGTTTCAAACTTTTTAGCTCTGTCTTACCTAAAAATCTAAAAGTGTTCCAACATATTGATGATATGAATATTATTTTATAGGATAAACTAGCATAAATGTATTAAAGTCTAATCTCAGAACCGGAATTCTCAAATTCAGTGAAATGAGATGAATATTAATGGTGGTCTTATAACTTTGAATCATTTGTTGCGGTTTTTACTGAATCTCTTCATATATTCTTGTTGAGCCTTTCTCCTTTGCATATGGGGTCCACAGGGAAGTACTGTCTCCCCCCGCCTTTATTAAAATCACAGCTGAACCTTTCATCCTGTGTCATTACATCTTACCTCTAATTCACATATAAAATACACTCTCAGTTCCACTATGGCTGTCTCCTGAGGCATAGAGTATTTCTGCCTTGGCACATCTTTATTTAATCAGGGTTGAACATTATCTAAGAAAGAAGTGATTTTTCTTTCCAGTTGCTCTGCATATTTGAAAGCCGGATAACTTGATTTTAAAGCCACTGATCTAAGAAAACATGACATGAACTAATTCTGTATATATATGGATGGATATGTTAAATAGATGGATATGTTGAGCTCCATGTTTTCAATTAAGTCATGGATTTTGTTTTTTTTAACTTACCAGTTATTACATTGACAAGAATGCATTAAATTACAATAAAAGAAATACATATCCCACATGCAGGAAAAGATTTTTATTGTTTAAACTGGGACCTTTTTTTTCAGTTTATGTCAGTAAAGTGAGTACAAGTGTTCAGATTTAGGGCCTAATACAAAGGCCTTAGGAGCATTCCTCAAGGACGGTGCTATGCTGAACTGGAACAGATTACAGATTTGTGGAGTTTAGACTATTCTTTAGCTCTTCGGAGAAACCTGCATGAATAAATGTGTGGAAAGAAAGTGTGGAGAAAAGTGTGGAAAGAAAGTGTGGAATGGTAAATTCCTTGTGTTTCTGGTGGACTAATAGATTTTTGTAAGCAAATTTTTGTGGATTATAAGGAAAGGAGGACAACTGAAAAACCTCTTTTGAACACAGATTTTTGTGAGGTTTTCATAGGCACTTGTAGACCTCTGTGGTTATGAACACTGAAGGAAATAAATACTAATGTTGTTCTACAATGCCTGTTATATTTTCATCAATTTTGAGTAAAAAGTCTTATTTTTTCTGATATTTGTTTTGATTTTTAAATGTATAAAATGCAATGTTTTTCCAGGAAATAATTGGTTTCTTTTAGGAGATGTTAGTCAAACAAAATATCAGCTTCAGAAATATGTTTCACTAGGTGGAGGGTGTTTTTTCTTTTCTAAATCTTTTCTGATAATCAATAGGAGCTTACTAAAATCTTGAAGAGAACTATCCTAGGACTTGACCTCTTCCAGAGTAGACCAGAATATTTTAAATTTCCTTTTTCCTAATGCTTATTGGTTCATAAAAGAGATTTACTACCCTACCTTATTTTTCTCATTGAACAGGAGATAACTATTCATAAGGAAACTCCTAAATGAAATGAAAATGAAATAACCAAAATCTCTCAAAGCTCTGAGTAAGACATTGAATAGTTCATTTAAAGAAGGTAGTTGCTTTTATTTTTTCCCTCCTCCCCAAGAATTGTGATAAAATGTTCAGCCCATGTTCAAACCACTGCTTTTGAACATAGACCCAGATACTGAAATTCTCCAAAAGCCCCTAATCATGAGGTGGCAAAGGAACCACCAAAGTTTCCAGTTCTCTAACGACGCTTTTCAAGGAATTAGGATGTAGGATTTCAATCCTTTCAATTCAGAGGTTAAAGATTTCACCTATGCTAGGATTATAACTAAGAGCTGGTGATTTTGTTGAATTTATTTTTGTTTTGGGATTAGCCAGTGAGCATTTCAGAGCACCTGAACAGGACAGCGATATTTGTAGGTCACAGATGAAATAAGGTGAAGGATAGACACCAAAAAAAAAGCTTGAACCTGATGTAAAGCCAAACTTTGTCAATAATAGCACTTTATGTGACAACGGTATATAAATTCTAAAAACAGAGGAATCTATGACTTAACAGCATCCAATTTTAAATTGCATGTAAATTTCATTTATGTTCTTAGTGGGATCTGGGCTCCATCTTAGTTGAAGTCCAAATGAAGGTAACCTTTAATTACTTTTGGTTAATGGCTTGTATATAGATATAGGACTGATAGCATTCTTAATGGGAAACTCTCATACATAGGTAAGCTTGTAGATGAATGGAAAAATCTCTGGAAGTCATCAGGATGTTTCTTCTTTATTCGGAGAGTGCAAAGAGAGGAGGAGGAGTTCATAACAATGTTTTTTTTCAAACTTAGACCAGGTTGCTTTGGCCAGTTGAGTTCTGAACATCTCTAGGAAGTAAATTTCATAACCTTACATAACCTTAGCCACTGCCAAGGTTATGTTTTTTTCCCTCATATGCAGTTGGAATTTCTTGTCCTCCGATTTGTGACACTTGCCTCTTCTTCTTTCCCTGCAATCTCTGAGTAGAGTGTTTCTCTCACTTCTACAAAACTTTCCGGAAGGTGGCTGAAGACTACACTTAGATCCCCCCAGTGACTTCTTGGTGCTTAACAAACCCAGGCTCCTCAACCCTCCCAGTGTGTCATATGCTCTCAGCCCAGCCCATCTCAATGACCCTCCTCTGCACTGTCCTCATTTTTTCTGTACCTCTCTTGGAGTGAGTGGGCCAACACTGGACAAAGTATTCCATCTGCAGTCTCTCAAATGCCAAGTGGAGGGAAATAATCACTCCCCTTGCCCTGCTGGTTATACTGTCACTAATGCATCCCGCGATGTTGGCAGCTTCCCCTGTGGTAAAGATGCATAGCCAAGTCAAGTTCAGTTTGTCCACAAGGACCACAGATGCCTCTCTGTCAACTTTCTCATCCTACACTTTGTGCCTTTTTTGTGCCAAAAACAGAAATTTTGAGAAATACCGTGTTCTGGTACACATTGTTCTGTAATTTTCTTTTTTAGAAGCTTTGTGAAATGTTAGATATGGTCGTAAGTCATATCTTTGTAATTCTAATTTAATATAACTTAGACAAATGGCATCTGTAAGTGATGTTTCATTTTGTTCCTCCTAGCTGTAAATGTCTCCAGGTTTATAGATTGTGCCATTTAGTGTTAAATGAAGAGACAGTAGACAATTTTGACCTTGCTGAAATTTAGGAAAGATAGATTTCTGTCATCCCTGTCTAACTTAACTCAAAAAAGGCAGAAAGTGAAAATATTTTTCAACTCAGATTTCAGATATTCCCTTACTTTTCTGAAAACCCCTACAGAGAGACTCTCACATCAAACAGGTGGTAAAAAATAGACTAGAAAAAATGGAAAGAGAAAAATTATATCTATTTCCATGTAAAGTGTGTGTGTATACGTGTGTGTTGTGTATGTACATGTGTGCACCTGCCTGCCTTTTCCTTCTTCCTTATCTCTGCAATAAATATAGGATATAGAATAACCTCCTGTAGAGAAGAAGCAGCACAACTGAGGTCTTACCAGTACTTTGAAACATCCAATCTCTTACCATCATATATTTGTATACAGGTCTGTGCAGTTTTGTGAAGATGTATTAACTATGTATAATTTCAACTGGTAACTCTTAAAGAGAAAAAAAAATCTCATGGAATATTCAGTTGTCTTTGAAATGCAGTGTAATATGCTATTTAAAATATTTTACATTAATATATATTCTTTCATGCCAATATTTACGAATTAATGCTAGGTCATGTTATATTGTGGTAGGATGTATTTGTTATCAAGGAAAAATCATATATTACTATGTATAATTTCCATTAGGAGACTGCAAACCACATTATAACGAAAGAGAGAATAATTTCTTGCTATAGGAAAATGGGAACTGTGTAGTAAATTTAATATACTGATTTGAGTTAATGTAATACATAATTTTTCTAGTCATGCCTACCAATAGAGGTAAAAACATGTAGCTCTTATTCCTGATTTGTAGTACTGTGACTAAGATGGTTCTGACTCTATGCAATATATGATAGCTGATTTTTACAGATTTGTCGTGTATCTTTTTGATTTTGATTGATGCCAACTCATTTTCAAAATTCTCAGATTGTTTCACATTTCTTGGCTTTATGGCATGACCTTAGTCTCTCTCCCCCATCCTCCACCGACTCCCTTTTTTGCGGGGGAAGATGACAAGGGTTTGGAAATACTATCAGTAGAAATGTTGTGCCTTGAAAGAAGACAAATATTAAAGGCATGAGGATGGCGAAGTCCAGCCCATGCCTTGCCTTCTACAGATTGTCGCTGTGTACACTAAGGTTTTAATAAATGAAAAGATTGCCAGCTGTACTTCAATTCACTGTTTTTTTATTAGCCTTTAAAATGAAATAAATAAAGCATGATACTTTATTTAATTATCTGAATAGATGGAGACAAACTAAGAGGCACAGTCAGCTGCAAGACATTTAATGAAGAAATCCAGAGTTTTAATCTAGCTGTAGAACACACGACTATCCCTGTTTGATGAGGTGGCCTTTGTGATGAACCTGCCTGGAAAACCACATGTGCTGCACTCTCCTCCTAATTGAGTCATCAAAATGCACTGGAGCAAACGGAGTGACTTGCGTAGACCACTATGAGTAATTTTAGCTCCTCTATTTCTCAGTTAATAGAAAGTGGCACTCTTCTAGATGATGACTGATAGAGGTTAGATGCTACAGCTGCTGTTATTGTGCCTGCAGGTAGATCTCTTCATAAACAATTTGTGCACGTGTATGTAAGAAAGGGTGCTTGGCTTTATTTATTTATTTATTTATTATCTCTACTTTTTGAGGAAGTAGTCCCAGCAGGGTTTCCTCCATTTTTCTTTCTTAGTAATCTCTGTCTCCTCAAAATATTCTACTTGTTTGGCATGCCCATAATTTTAACTTCAAGGTATTCAACATATTATAAAACTAATAAGTTTTTTTTAATATAATTCACCGACTGTTCTGAGAACAATCTTCAGTTACAAATGTACAGAACAAAATTACAGAGTCATAGACATTCAGCGATCTAAATCTACATGATGGCATAGATGATGAATCTCTGAGAATTTCAAAAAAAATTAATACTTTTAGCATCAATTATAAAACAAATTTCAGTCATATCAGTGAAAGAATGTAACAATTCACAAGTGTGTTTTCACATATATGTTTAGTTAAGTTGTTATTACATTCACAATAATTTCAGTGCTGTGAAGAAGGGTATCTAAAGATTTTTTATTAAGTATTCTAATAAATGTCTAATATAATTACTTGCACAACTATTGCCATAACAATGGTTGATTTATATGCACCTGTAACTGCATGTGTAGAAAAAGGTCTTTTTGTCAGAGACAGCCACTTCAGGTTTGCACAGCACAGGAAATTTCTACCTTTTATCTAATCTTAACTTTAAATTCCAGTGGAAGTGATGAAAGTAAAAGAAGACTTATTTTTAATAGCAGCATATATCCTATATAGTATAAACTTATATTTTAAGTTCTTTCTCAGCCTTGATTATTAAATTATGGCATTAACTGTTGCAAGTATACAATATCTATACCATCAGAAGGTGTTTCTGACTAGTTGCCAAGTGTTATTTATTTTAATTTTTTATATTATTTGATACGTATTTAGGAAATATGGTGTAGAATCACCATCTATTATCTGGATCAAAGGAGGGACAGTGCTTATTTAAAGGAGTAAATATTTTATATTTGATAGATTAAGCGATAAAAATATGTGTATATAACCATGTCTTTAGTAAGCTTATATTTTTGTTAATAACGGCTAAAATATTTTCCTACATTAATTAATATACACTAATTGTCAAAATAATAAGTCAAATAATCTGTGTCTACTAATACTATCAGCTGTCTACTAATACTGAAATCAGTCTATTGTGCTTCCTCTGTTGTCTGAAAACAAAGAAACACCTTTTAAAATGATTTTTGTTTAAAGCATTTTTATGGGCTATCATGATGATAAGACGCCTTAATAGTGCTGTGAAGCACATCTATTTAAGCATTTACTGTTAATCGTACCAGTTTAGACACTTTAATTTTACTGTGGGTTTTTTTTTTTGTCTTTTGTCTTTTTTTTTCTTCTCCCTTACATTACCCTAAGGGTAAAAAATTAATGATATTATTTATAACTTGTCTTTAAAAGCAGAGCATAGATGAGTAAGATGTATGCCCACTTCGTTTTGACATGCAGCTGACGTGACCTCTAAGGTCACACTTCTAATATATGACAATAAAAAGACGGTTAATGGTTCCCAACATAAGAATAGCTTTTATTTTCTTCCTTCCTTTCTCTTTTTGTAAAATACATCAGCTATTTCTGTCAGGATTTTACTTACTTACAGGACACCCTATTCTCATTAACTGTTTCCAGTTAACTTTACATCCATTTGGCCGAAGTAAATACGTACAATCTGTGCATGTAAAATTAAAAAATTGTGTTTATGTACAGTTGTATGATTTCATAAAACACATTTTATTATACCCACTAACACTGATATAAAAACAAGGAACCAAATAGTGCAGAATTGGTCACCAGCTTTTGAAATTAGTGTCTGTATGTACTAGTAGTCTTTATGCCTAGTTTTACATGTTACATTAGATTACATATTCCATTAAGATTGCTAGGATAGTTCAGTGCTTAAAAACTGACACCACCTTAAGCTTCTGGCTGATTTGGCCTGTAGTACTCAAACATACGGATTTTTTTTTTTTTAAATACAGTACCCCCAGCTAATTCTATTCATCAGTTTCTGCTGTCTCTTTTTGGCACATTTCTAAGTGCATTTTTGCTCGTGGATTGTAACTGATAAAGGTGGATTTTATCTGGCCATTAGATAAGGACTAATTCAGAATTGAAATTAACAGAGAGTATATAGCCTGTGGATGCACTTTCCTTCCACTGAGGAAGTGGAAAATTTGGAGTTCATTGAAAGTTTACATAGGATTAAGTGAGGGCTAATTTCTCTCTTGAATGCATGTGTTCAATTATGTCTTTAATCTGTTCTCCGATAGGCTGCATTCACTGTTCTTCAGTTCCCACTGGTTTATTCCCTCTATTTTATTATTTCATTTGCCTTTTGCAGATGTTTTGTAACATCTTTGCTGTAAACATTAGGTTTACTTCAACCAACTTTTTATAAAGTTACTCTCTATTTTTAAATTTCAGAACTTTGGTGACCTGCTTCTGCTATAGCACTTGTGAGTTGTTTAGTTTCTATTCTTAAATTGGATCTGTTGCAGGGGAGAAAGTTTTGTACAATATTTTTTGCTTTAGCATTTTCATTGCACAAGTTAGTCTGGATTGGTCTTGTAAGTTAATCAGTGCAATTTAATGCACAGATTAAAAATGGTGTTTGGAATTTGGTGATACTCTATTCTATACTTTCGAAACGTACAGGCAGTTCTGAATCTGAACTTGAATTAAAATGCATAAATCTGGGGAATGGGAACAACACGTATAAGTAATGTCTACCTTTGTGGTTTCTTTTCTCTACTCTTATAATGTGTCTTTTAAAAACTATTCTGTCTTTGAAAGGCCCCTACTACATAGGCAAAATGTTACCTTAAGTTCCTCTCTCTCTGGCATTCACTCAGCTTGCCTGAATTGAGCTTCCTGCTGTCATGGCTGGATTGCTTCAGGGACCAGTCCTACCTTATTTAAAGTTAACCTGAGACCTTGACTTCTCCTTGCACTCTGCTGTACTGTTAGTCTGCTGTTTTTATTTGATGGTGTTGCTTTTCTTGTGAGACTTACAGCATTTTATCCTATTGTAAGTATTTATAAAGTTCTAATATAACTTGTAAATTAAATTGGATTCAAATTCCTATTTCCTTATATTCCGTTATTAAGGCTTTTCTTTTTTTCAAAGACTATATAGAGGGATTTTTTAAACAGGAAACATTGCAATAAAAAGTTGTATGTGTTTTAGAGGAGAAGTCCAAATCTTCTAGCATTTCAAAGGAATTAAGTACAGTGAGAAAAAGGTTTGAGGTCAGTCATAGCTTATGAAGTTATTCAGTCATTGTCAAGGCTGGCTTTGAGTCCTGGTTCAAAATATTTAGCTTTTCTATTACTTCAGAAACTGCAATAAATCTGTGTTATATTCTCCTTGTGAAAAATCTGTGAAGTCCCTTAGCCAGCATTTGCACAACAGTCCATTTTGCTAATTAAGAGAGACAGGCACAATATTGATACTAGAAGAAAATAACTAGTCTGTCCTGTTTTCATGAGGTACTAAAAGCCTGTATTTTATATACTAACTGCAGTATGTAACTGGATATGTACTCCCATACTTTTCTGAAATGGAAAGAAGATCTAGAGTAAAATTGCTTCATTCTCGGGCATTCTAGGCTCCATTCATGAAATTCCAATTCGCATAGATGATGACACAAGTATTCTGTTACATGTTTGTAGCAAATTATAAGCAATATTTTAATCCTACAGTGCCGAAAATAAATAAATAAATAAAAGCCTCAGGACACTCTCAATCACCACTAGAACTTGCTAATAATTTGACATCTGTCAAATCAAAGAGTTACATGATTGGACTTTTTCTTCTACTGAGTCCTTCTTGCTTCTTGTTTTAATATTTGTGTTTATGCAAGCTTACAGAGATATATCAGCATCTATTTTGTTATATTTAAATTTTATTTTTTTTCATTCTGCAACTCTAAAAGAATCCTTGTAGCCGTTTCTGTACAAAACTCTTAACTTCTGCCTCGTGGGTATTTTGAGTATTTGTTCTGTTTTCTTTTGTCTGCACAAAGCAATCCCAAATATATATGAGTGGTCTGAGATTGTTAATACTTGAAATTATTTTGTCATTTCTCCTTGTCTTACTCATTCAGCTCCATCTATACACTGAAGTTCTTGATCACTTGCAATGTTTGTTTGAATCTTTAGTAATGAATAAACAGTGGACATTATTTTCTCATCAATAGTTCCCATTATAAGGACCTACATTTTGACAGTATCTTGGACTTCACCTAAGTGTACTCCAGTTGTATAAGCTCTTGAAATCTCATTTTCAGCAGCTGATACTGGATTTGATAGTTGATACGTTGGTGGAATTTGACAAAGATTCTTTTGAAGTTCTCAGACTGCAAAGCATCACAGAATCACAGAAAAGTTAAGGTTGGAAGGAACCTTTAAAGATCATCTAGTCCACCCGCCCCTGCTCAAGCAGGAACACCTAGAGCATGTGGCGCAGAGGAGACTCCACAGGAAACTCTGGGCAGCTTGTTCCAGGGCTCTGTCACCCTCACAGGAAAGACATTCTTCCTCATAAGGAGAAGTCTTTCCTCATAAGATAGATGCTCCAGTCCCTTAATCATCTTTGTCACTGTAGGCTGGACCCTCTTTAGGAGCTCAATGTCCTTCTTCTACTGGGGAGCCCAAAACTGCACCCAGTACTCCAGGCGCGACCTCACCAGAGCTGAGTAGAGGGACAGGATCTTCTCCCTTGACCTGCTGGCAACGCTCCTCCTGATGCAGGCCAGGATCCAATTGGCCTTCCTGGCCACGAGGGTACATTGCTGCCTCATGGTTAACCTGTTGTCAACCAGGACTCCCTCTCTGCGGAGCTGCTTTCGAGCAGGTCAAGCCCTAATCTGCACCGGTGCCTGGGATTATTCCTCCCTAGGTGCAGGACCCTGCACTTCTCCTTGTTGAACCTCATGAGGTTCCTCTTTGCCCAACTCTCCATCCTGTCTAGGTCTCTCTGAAAGGCAGCACAGCCCTCTAGAGTGTCGACCACTCCACCCAGCTTGGTATCACCCGCAAACTTGCTGAGGGTGGACTGTCTCCTTGTCCAAGTCATTGATGAACAAGTTGAACAGCACTGGGCGCAGTACTGACCCCTGTAGGATGCCACTGGCCACAGGCCTCCAAGTAGACTAGACCCCATTTATCACAACCCTTTGAGCTCTGCCATCCAGCCAGTCATCAATCCACTGTCCACTTGTCCAGTCCACACTTCCTGAGCTTTCCTATGAGAATATTATAGGAGACTGTGTCAAAAGCCTTGCTGAAATCAAGGTAGACAACGTCCATGGCTCTCCCTTTGTCCATCTACCTAGTCCCCTCATCGTTGAAGGCTATCAGGTTGGTCAAACACAACTTTCCCTTGGTGAATCCATGCTGACTACTCCTGATCACCTTCTTTTCCTTGACATGCCTAGAGATGGTCTCTAGGATGAGCTACTCCATCAGCTTTCCAGGGATGGAAGTGAGGCTGACCGGCCTGTAGTTTTCCAGGTCTCCCCTCTTACTCTTTTTGAAGACTGGAGTGATGTTGGCTTTCTTCCAGTCCTCTCGCACCTCCCCGGCCCTCCATGACCTCTCGAAGATGATGGAGAGGGGCTGAGCAATAAACTCTGCCAGTTCCTTCAGCACTCTTGAGTGCATCCCATCTGGGCCCATGGGATGGGATGGGATGTCCAGTGTAGGGATTTATGGCTGTCCAGTTTGCAAGACTTTCCCTGTGCTCCTGAAGGATAGGAGCTGGGCTTTGGTATAAAGATCTTTTATTAAAGAGATTCCAAATCAGTAGCCAAAAAGGAGCGGCTTATTTGTCTGCAGTACAGGATCACAACTAATTATGTCCTTATAATTAAGGAAATGGCCAAGGGATTTGGAACAACAGATAGAAGAACAAGGTTTGATATTTTTTTCTTGGAAGTAATGTTAGTATAAGGAATTATGTGAATGTAATGTATGTGAGATCATGATTAATCTTTAGAGCTTCATTAACAGAGGAGAGGAGAACAGGACACTGCAGAAACACCCTTTTCTCTTAAACTTTCTGTCATTGCCAATGTAATTTATTTTCTGCATAGTAGTTAGAGGAGATAATCAGAATCTTTTGCATTCCAATGGCATTTACAATTCTGTTTTGTGCTGCAATTTCATTTATCAAATGTTATAAAATTATTTTAAAAATAGACAAAAGGTGGTCTAGAGTATGCCCAGTCATTTCAAGACTGCTGCTCCAGGGAAGGACTTCAAAAAAGGAAGTATGGGAAAAATGTGTGTTTTTTTTTTTAATTATAATTGGAAAGAATAACTAATTTAAAACTGTTTAATTGAACTAATTTAAATTTAAATTGAGAAAAAATACATAGGAAAGTACTTCATTTTGAATGCTGCATGAACTTCAAATGGCATTCTATTAGTTTCATAAACATGAAAGCAAAACTTCAAATTCAAACTTTACAAACATCTCCCAGTTCTCTAATTTGTAGGAGGAAAACATAACATCTACATAATTTTGCATGCTGGTATTCTACTCTCACAAGATTGTTTAATTTCTTGATAAACTTGCTTTATTTTTCTTTATTCCATACTCCCAACCAAACTGGAAAGTTTTAGAAGATATTCTCAAAATTATTTGTGATTTCTCAAATGAATTATCAAAGGTTTATGATGCTTTGTAAAATCCAGAATGGCTCATTAAAGAGAGCTGGAATTTGGAAATGCAATGTTTTCTATATTACTGTTTATAAATACTTGTTTTCCCATGGAGTCTACAAATATTTAGTGGCTTATCTCTGGGATTATGGGACCAAAAAGAGTCACGATCCTTTACAAGTTAATGCCATAAATTGATCTTATGATTAATTGTTCAACCTGATAAGTTCGGCATTTTATTGCTCTTGCATTTTCACACATTTTATGAGTTATAGACGTAGTTGCTATCACTGAACAATGCAGACATAGTAAAAATAAACCTACTACTATTGTGGTGTCTTCGATGTTACTACAACAGTGATTTTATTTCTCCATTGTTAAAGCCTCTTTAATTTACAGACAGAAGAGCCATCACCACAATAAGGTTCAAATATAATCTGTTAAGGTTGGGGTTGAAATACAATATAGTAGTTTGACGTAGCAATTAACTTCTATACCTAAGAACAGCAAATAATGAATTACCGATTTCTGAAATTAATATTCCAATTGAGTCATCAAATTTCAAACACTCATTTTAGTATGGAAACAAAGGTTTGATTTTTTGAATTTTGCTACTAAATGCTACTTCTGCTAATTTGTCATTAATGGAACCCTTGCAAGACTGAAACTTGCACAGCTGGAGAAGGTCCATCAGGTAACATCAAGTTTTATGACTGGCTGAGTAGGTGTTGAAGAGTGGAGCATATGATGTTGACGTGTCTCATATCCTGTGAAATTGCCATGTCCTAGTTTTCAATGTAACATTCATTGAAAGGAACAACAAAATAGTTGAACTGCGAAGTCCTGCTCTCTAAATATAGTAGGCAGAAAGGGAACACAAAATAGATGTATTACAGGGATTACTAGTTAGGAGAGAGTATAAGTAGTTACATAAATAGCTGAGAGGTGTTTACTAAATATATTTGTGAAATTACTTTAAAATAATAGAGTAGAGAGTATGGAGGTGTACCCCAGAGAACAGAAATGATGAAAGTAAGGAAAGAAGAAATGATGGAGCTTGTATCTTGATAGAAATATTTGTGGCACATATTCACAAGTCTCAAAAAGAAAATTTAAAGGCAAGTGAATAGATCCAATATGAGAATTAGAACTGTAGCCCACAGGAAAAGAAATACGGAGCCTCAGGACTAATACTTTCTAAGAGAAAAATGAAATAAGAACATTAACTAAAGGATTCAGCACCGAATGGTGACATATATGGTGACAGGAATTAACCTCCATCTTGCCTCTCAGCGAGATATTTTAGCTCACAAAGTACAATTCAAACAGTTACACAGCCCTTGAGTTTTTCTCTCAAGTCACTATCTTTTTAATATGTAACTCAGGCAACTGCTTTGCATTCAGATAACTGTGCAAGAAGGAGGTGCATGTTAAGCTGGTGTTTTCAGTTCATAGTCAGGCAAACCTTTTTAAATCTATGCTGAAGCACAAATAAGTATTCTTCTAGCTATCATATGGGAATGTTTTGAAAGAACAGCAACAGGAAAGAAGACCCAGGTGCCAGAAAGTGAGTAAAATAAGAACCCACCATTAGTGCATGTCTTTGAAATGTTATAAAATGATATGCATGTGAAAACCATCATTGAAATAGTTGTCTGCTGTGAAGAGCCTCATCAAATGTGAGATTTCTTTTCTATCAATCAGCTAAGTTTCTATCAAGGTGATAGTAAAGGTGTACCTAGAAGACAGTTCAGGGCTTTGGAGCAGGACTCAGCAGGGCGCATCTGTGAGACAGAGTTGGGAGATCTGTTTCCAGAGCTTTTCATGTAAGTATGAATTATATAAATCAGAATTTCTTAGTAGGCTCTGAAGCACACAGCAAACTTCAGAAAAGAATTCAATCTAAAAGATACCAAGGCTATGAGATGATCGCTGTTTGTCTTTGCAGAATACAGCAGTGGAATGAATTGAGTTCAGATTTAGGATTTATTAAGTGTAATTAATTAGGTGTATAGTGCTTTCCACACTTGCCTCTCAGTAAATTAATTGAGAGATAAGGAAGAGGCAAGAAAGACTGAAGATCTGGGCACTTGCCAGCTGTGGATAAGTGACATAAAATGGAAAGATATGGAAAATTTATTCATAGAAAATAGCAGTGAAGTACTAGGTAGTAATAACATATTAATCAGTAAAGAGATATGGAAAGGAGATCCCTAAAAATGTGAAGACATGTCATAGATTGCTTTTATATGTCCATTTTCGAAAAGGTCACTGATCTATAAACTATACAGCCTTTTAAAAACATTTTATTGCTAATCTGAGGATTCAGAATGTGTTCCGTTATGATCCCTTTTAATACTATTGTGTTGCATGTTTCTTACATTGTCAGATAACTGATTCTAATCCATAAAGTGACTTCATTATCTGGCTAAAGTTGAAGAGAATTGGCATGTTTATAAGTGTCATATAGCTTAGAAGTCTCACTCTTATATTTTCTTAGTCTACTGACACAGCATGAAGTCATCATATAGAAGGAAATCTCCTTCCAAAAGATACTAATCCATTATTCATCTCATCTTAATATTCCTGTTTGCTCCTCAGAAGGTATCAAAACACAGTAAAATGACAACATATTTACAGGTAGTCTTTCTGTTCAAGTTAAGTCCTGTGTATTTCGATACATGTGTAACATCAATCACAACACAGCACTCAGTTTATACTTTTGAGCACATTATATTGTATTTGCAAACACTAGAACTTAAACTTGTTATGACGGTTCTTACAAAACTGTAAATAGAAGGGAAAGTCATATAGTAAAGTGCAAGAAACCAAATGAGGGTACTGCTATTGCAGTGTTAACATTAATTTCTTAAAGATGTCATGGAGCCACAGTATCAGGGATGTAATGATCTGAATAAGGATGTAATGATCTGAACCACAGCAAGGAGGGTACAGATGCTGTTTTATTTCAAATGGATTAGATGGCAGTGAAATGTAATGCTTGTTTTCCTTCATCTATGCCATTTTTATTGTTGAAATTTGATCCTTCCTTACCCTAGACTAGTTGAACTATACATGCAGGTTACACACTAGATTAAATCTGGAAAACTGTATTCCACAATTCCAGTTCAATGCACATAGACTAAGTCTCCGCAGTCTTCGGCAGTATTCAAGCTTGCACTCGTGCTTCTGGTCAAAGTGAATGCATCATCCATGTGCACCTTGAGACCATGAAGGGTGTCCTTAGACTGCACTAGTTGCACCAGCAACCATGAAAGCACTCCTGTGTGTGTATATGCATGCACACTTTGCCACCTCAGTGGACTTACGAAAAGAGGTGAAGATTATGCTCTAGATAGCAGCTTGACCATGTAAACAACTTCTAGACATTATGGACTGTTATAGGCACACAGGGTAATTCAGGTTGGAAGGGACTTCAGGAGCTCTCTAGTCCAGCCCTCAAGCAGGATCAGCTAAGAGGTCAAACCAGGTTGCGCAGGGCTTTATCTAGGCAAGTCTTGAAAACCAGCAAGGACAGATTGCACGAACTCTCTGGCTGACTGTCCCCATGAAGTTTTTGCAAATATGCAGTCTGAATATATTGTTCCAGTCTCATTTCAATTTGTGTGTTGTCGGTGCGCTAGTGTAAAGCGCCTAGCTCCACCTTAAGGGTTCATGACTTTTTTGTGAACCACAGTGATAATGTAGATTCGTATGTGGTATCAGAATAAAAATCTGTGGTACTTAGAATAGACTATGTTAAATTTTAAATTAGAAATTTGTTACATGCACTCTTTTCAAAACAGGTCTATAATTTACCAAAAAGGTATCTCACTGGTGATTAATCCATATTCTTAATAAAAGGAGACGTTTACAATAAGTTTGGATGCTGGTTGAATTGTGAAATACAAATATTCATTAAAATAAATGGAAAGACTACAGACTTCTTACTCTGCTACCATGACCCACTTTCTTCTTTTGATGTTGTGAAATTAATTGGATGAAATATTGCATCTTTCAGTTTACCTACTGCGGCCACTCTAACGTACAGGGTGGGAAAAGGCTGACGGGATCGGTTCTTTCATCTTCCTTTTAATTCAAGGACTTAAAAGCAGATCTCAAGTGAAGGATGCATATTCTCTCTCACAAGACTCAGGATGTGTCTATGAATGGAAAGGAAGCTTCTTTTATTGCTTTTCTGCCATATTGTCAGATTTTTGTGAGTTGTGGAGCAGATTTTATTATGGCTATTTTAAAGCAATTTTTTAAAGTTAATCTTTGTATTACTATTTCAGATTTCACATAGCTGTGTTTAGCGTATAATTGTGTTACTGCTTGTTTTCTTTGATAGTTTATGCACAGTGGGGAAAGTTTCATCTTTGTAAGAATATTTGCATTCTCTGTGTGCTTTTTCAGTTTTTGTAGTTTCAGTGATCCAAACTGCTGCTATAGAGTGATAGATTTTGGAAGCAATGAAACATTGCTAGCAAAAGGTAATTAAGAGCAGAAAAGAACAAGAATAAAAAAAGAAGAAAAGAACAAGAAAAGAGCTGATAAAAAATAAACAGATGGAATATGATTTACATTAAGTGTAGTTTTTTATAAGGACATTGAGGGAAGGTAAACAAAAGGATAATTTTTATTGACACAATACTTACACTCTTCATAGAATAAATATCCCAAATCTGCAACATAATACTGGATTACACCTACTGCCAGTCTTTTTCATGCTCATTAATTCTGACATAAATATTTCCTTTGTGATGGACATAAAATATATTCTTTTATAATAGTTTTGAGAAAATGAGTTCAGTAGAACCTGTGCCATGTGCTCTAGGTGACCCTGCGTGTGCAGGGGGTTTGGACTAGATGGCCTCTAGAGGTCCCTTCCAACCTTAAGCCTTCTATGATCCTATGATTCTATGATTTTCATTTCCATTGAGAAATTCAAGATGTTTCCTTCTATGTGAGCAGTATCAACAGAACACCCCTCCTGTCCAGAAGTTACTCACTTCAGTAGCCAAATTTGTGTTTAATTGTAGAAATGCATCTGGACAACAGTGTCGCGTATCATGATGATGTTGAGGATTTGTGCAAAGGAAAGAAAGATGGGAAGGAGGAAGGACTGACAAAGAATTTTTGTCTCTAAGCAGACAGAAGTCAGTCATGAAACAGAAGATAGGAGTCAACAGTCGCTCTTGAGAGAGGAGTGCAGTCACAAGCAGAGTTGCATGAGTCTGGGTTGTTCCACATTTTCATTAATAACTTGGAAAAAGGGAGTGGGTATGAGTAGACAGCATTTACTGGTGATACAATGATTTCAAGGTAGTAAAAAATGACTGCTGAACTGAAAAATGGTATTAAGTGACTGCAGTAAAATAGCACATGCAGTGCAGTCTAGATAAATTTGAAATGATGCACATGGGAAATAAACAGTCTTAACTTTACATATGTAATGATGGTCTCCTGGCTGAGTATTATCACATGGAAATGAGATCTTCAAGTTATGGTAGATAGTTCTATGAAAATGTCAGTTCAATGCTCAATAACAGTAATGGGAAAAAAAGGGCAAATCAAATATCATTAGAAAAGGCATATAGAACAAGAGAAAGAACATTACTATACATATATGTAAATCTCTAGTGTGGTAGCATTCTTAATGCTATCTGAAGTTCAGTCCTATCATTGCAAAACACATAGCAGAATAGGAAGAAGTCTAGGAGAAAACAATGCATACAATAATACAGAAAGATAAACTCAAATGACGATTCTTCAAGCATGAAAAGTGATGGCCAAAGGTAGATAGAATGGAAATCTATAAAACTGTGAATGGCATGGAGTTTGGGAAGACTGCTCGTTCTGGTGATTCAAGAAATAGGAAACATCTAGTAAGCTTCAAAAAAGAGAGGTGTGCAGGGGAAAACAAGCAAACAAACAAACAAAAAAGAGCCAAGACAAATCAGTTGTGTTTAATAAGACTGTGTGATAAGGAATGCCTTATCACAAGATCTCATTTCCAAAGTTGATTAGACAAATTAATGGAAGACAAATGCCCATGACATACAAAGTTGTACTTCTTCAAGCCTGTAACTTCTTAATTAATGAAGATAAGGAATCTGTATTAAGGAATTAGCGTTATATTCTTGCACTTATAATGCATTCACATACTCACGTTGACCATTGACATCTGCTGGAGGCAAAAGCTACATGGACCTTAATAGAAACATTCAAATTATGAGATAAGATTTTAGGCAAGATGCACATAAAACAACTTTTCTGTTTATGTATCATGTGGCTTTTTTGTCTTCTTCTCAGATAAGCACAAAGATCTGGGTTTAGACTTAAAAAAAAAAGGTAGCTTTACTATAGAATTGATTTTTTTTCTGATGCCATGAAATAATGTATGTAATATTTGTCGGTGTGTGTGTTTTTAGTGATATCTCTGTTACACCGGGTCTCAAAATTGATAAGTCTACCTTTGCTGGTGATGTTTGCCGAACATATTATCTGATTCCCCCTCCCAACTCCTTTCTTCTCTACCAAACTGAAAACTTCAAAAATTAAAATTCATTAAAACAAATATTAAAAATGACACGCTTAAATGGGAGCTCTTATCATTACCAGGAACCAAAATAATTTCCTTGCTTTTCAGAAGCACAGACTCCCTCAGTAATTCTGAGAACCAAGACTTCCATGGGAAGTTATATAAGGTTAACCTTTCTGGGCCTCACTCGGCAGATTCCTTTGAGTTCTCTCTTCATTGTGTTTATATCACCCATTTCTATACTAATTCTAGTTTGCATTTATATTAACACATGCAGTTTGCATTTGATTCTGCACAACTGAAGTCAATAGATATTTTACTCCAGACTTCAGTCAAAGCAAAAATGAGCCACAAGCAAAGAATATGACAACACGTGCTTCTCGGTATGGGAACTGACTATTTTCTTTATCTATGATATAGGCTGTAATTATTAAGGTCTGTAGTTTGCAACTTGGTAGTCTGAAAAGTATTCTGAGCTAGTATAAACTGATAAGAATAGAATTATAAAGGCAGTGCATTATTTCATATTTCTACTTCTCTCTCATAATTTTTTTAAAATTATGAAACCTATCTAGTTAAACTCATTTTCTTCTTCTCTTCCACCATTATTTCTAATAACTTGTGCAGTTACATACCAGTTTTAGCAATTATTAGTTCCTTGTCTTATTTTATTTTTTTATTTTCTTCAAGTGATATGCTTTTCAGATCTTCAGGAATGTTCTTAGCATTTTTGCAGCGTATATAATAAACATACATGTCAATATATATGTTAAGTATTGTGTAGTGCTTATTTATGAAACAAAAAAGTGAGGTAGAAGTGGGTGGACTAAAGAGTTGTTCTCATGAGGTCACTTACAATAGCACAAAAATAAGTTTTCTCCACATTACACATATTAAAACAAGTAGGAAGATATGAGTGGTAACACGAGTTATCATCTTTAGCTCACATATACAGCTTCAGACATCTGAAAAGCATATAGGGAGGGCTCTTTTCAGACAGAAGGTAATCATTCTGTGGACGATGAGGTGGATTAAGAACTGGCTGGACGACAGAGCTCAGAAGGTGGTGATCAGTGGTGCAGAGTCTAGTTGGAGGCCTGTAGCTAGCCGTGTCCCCTAGGGTCAGTCCTTGCTCCAGTCCTGTTCAATTTATTCATCAGTGACCTGGATGAAGGCACAGAGTGCTCCCTCAGCAAGTTTGCTGATGACACCAAACTGGGAGGAGTAGCTGATACCCCAGAGGGCTGCGCTGCCATCCAGAGGGACCTGGACAGACTGGACAACTGGGTGGTGAGAAACCTTATGAAATTCAACAAGTGTCAGAAGACACTATTGCATTCAGCAATATTACTAACACCAGTTAGTATGTGTTGGTAACTAGCAAATATTCTTGCATAAAACAAGCTCCTATCTTCTTGAACCTGACTGAGGTGTCTTTGGGAGTTCAAATGAATTGCGATGACTTGCCAGTCTAAGGTAATTCTGGACTTTTTCAGAATGTAACTCTAAATACCCAAGAGAATGTTAAAGTCAAATACAGAAGGAACTTCATTTATTCCACTCTAAGAAGATGAAATTCCACTCACCTGAGTTCTGACTATCTTAATATATCTCCCCAAATCTTTTTTTGGGTAAGTATCTGTGTTTGCATCTGAAAAGCAGATCTAGTACTGTACTTCCTAATGGAAATGCTATGAAGATAAATTCATAAAAGAGTAGTGAGGAACTTGGGGTATTATGATTATTCTGGGATCTGGCTCAGATACCCTGATGCAGATTCTTCAGGAAAGTGCAGTACCTTATTCCTCAATGCAAATAAGAAATAAATTTTCTAGAAGATTACACTCACCATGAAGAAAAAAAAAAGAAACACATAGTAAAAAAGAGCAACAAAAAATTTAAAAAACCAACAGTTGTTTCAGACAAGATAAAAATAAGCTCATGCAGGTGGACATTTTCATTGGACTTACTTTCATAAGAAAATGAGTTTTAAAACAAGACAGAATTCTATTAATCACTTTAACAAAGCTGCCATTTGCTCACTTGCTGGCTCTGATAGATTGAGTTTATTTTTGTGTATTTTTAACAAGTAGTTTCCTTGATCGGTTCTCTATGCTGCATTTTGTAGCCTAGATTGCAAGTTAAAATTATTCCTTCTGTAAAAATAGAGTAGCAGGTAGGTTATATCACAAGATAAAAAAGTTGTTTGCGTAACAGAAAGGTGTAATCATTATATGTCAGTACCTCTTGGGTATATTTCTCATCTTTCTGTCATAAAATTAGTGGAGAAGGAACACGTCTATTTCAGGAGAAGATAAATAGATTGTTAACACTTTAGAAGTTTAAAATTATGCACAATATATTTTCAAAAAAAAAAGGATGATGCATTTACAAATGTATGTTTTCTGTGTTTTTAAACAAGGATATAGTAGTAGTTCAGAATATTACATATAGTTCCGGATCAAGTTCTCATCTGGTGTTTTATAAAAGGCAATTTTATAACATCGTACATTTCAAGCTGTGTTTGTTTGTTCACCTTGTGTTTTTGATTTAGTTCTTTGTTTTGCCTTGTTGGGGAGGAGAGATTGTATTAAAGAAAAGCACTTCCAGAATATCACTGTAAATAGTTACTAATTGCAGTGCTTAAAGATGCTAGTATATTCTAAGGATATGTTACTTGTACAGGGCAATTATTGCCTGGGCCTGGTAATCAAAACTCTTTTGAAGTTATTGCAAACAGAAGAGTGCTTTGTACTTTTGTAAAGTTGACTATTTCTTAAAGATAGGAATTTATGAGCCTGATTACACTCTAAATAAAAATCAAAGCACCCCCTCACACACACACACACACTTCTTACCATTTAAAATACATACATACATACTAGCTCCATAATAATTTCAAGAATGATTTTCAGGATTGATGGGAAAGCACTACCCTGAGAAATAATTAACATGATGCTTTTAGGGGAGAACACTCTTCCTGAAGAGTAAGGCTCTGTTTAGGGTTTACAAACTAGATACTCTAAAATGGAGGCACAAAATATTTGCCACATCTGAAAATTTTGGCTTCACTTAATAGTAGTACCATGAAGTATATTTGTAAGGTTTTGCTACTAAATTAATGATTAGAAAAGGAACATTCCTGGCCGCTGAAACTTGACAGCCTACTTTGATAAGTAACTGGAACAGACCCTAGCAGGGTTTTGGCATGGGCCAGCCTGCAGCCCAAGCAATTCCCAGACATGATTCAGGAGTTAACATAGGCCAAAGGACATTCCCTGCAGCTTTAGGGCAGCTCCATCTTTTGAAGAGTTTACCAGCATGGACATGGTTTGTGCCATACCAGATGACCTCATTGGGATGTTTAGTTCAGTATTACAGCCACAGGAGAATGATGAATCTTAAAAATTGACTTTATACCATTACTTAATCAGATCTGATTCCTGAAAGAAGACATTTAAACTTTAGAAACATCTAATATTCATCAAAAACCTAATTAATACTATTCAAAGATCAATGTTAACGTGAGTTCCCAGCGTGACTCAGATAATGGTTGCATGAAACAGATGTTGTCTGTAGGTTAGCGGTTACTGGATCAGAATGGCATTGCCAGATGGAGCAAAGCAATGACAGTGTAAACTTAATCTGACAGAACAAATTCATTTTGAAAATGAAAGGAAATTTCTTACAGGAAAGAGTAAATATTTTCTAGCAGTTTTTAGCTGCAGCAGTTGGCATAAAGTCAGCAGGATTGTTGTGTGCTTAGGGCAAATACACGGTCAGAGCTGATATGGCTCTAGTTTGTTCAGACATATGATCCAGTACTGCACAGATCTGGTATTTATATTGAACTACAGTTGTTAACTTCTACATTTCCCAAGAAGGAAAGAAAAGTGGCTAAAAAAACTATATCTTAAACCAGTCTGTATACAATCTACTAAAGCTGATACCTTTAGGTAGGAGCTCTGTTCTCACATGAGCAGAAGCCTCCTAAATTTCTGACAGGGTTTTCTGTTTAAATTCGTTACCAAATCAGTAGGTGAACTTCAGTAAATCAAGCAGTGCTTATATATATGTGTGAACCACTTACATGATGGTTCACTCATATCTGCTAATCTCTGTAGGTTCAAAAGGCTAACATCTTAGATTTCTTATTAAAGAATGGATTTAGCAGATTCCTCTGTCATTATAGCCATGGAAAGGCAGCATTTCACCAAAAAATCCCTCCATTGTCATCTTAAACAAAATAGTTCTATAGTATTAACAGACTAATGCTTAGTAGTAAAAAATAAAATAAATGAAATTCCTTTGTGTATAGCATTTTTGTTGTATTCTGTCAACAACTGAGTAGTTTTCAAGATTTCATATAATTGATTTCATGCACATAATCTCATGTAAATAGTGTAAAATTTCACATTAGTTTTACACAAATTTATTCTGACATGTTAATGAAATGAATGATTTCTTTTGTGTTCCATATGATCGAATTTAATCCTTCTCGATTAGAGCAAGACAACAATAATGAAATATTATTTCAGTGATAGCATATGATAAAGCATCTGATAAATATTTTCATAGAGGCCCTCGGGAAAGGGCCTGAAACATGAAAAAAAGTTTCTGAACCATTTTGCTAAAGGTAGATTGCTGAAGGAGGACTGGAAAGGGAAGAG
Organism: Tinamus guttatus; assembly: GCF_000705375.1. The sequence goes on along the minus strand of NW_010588620.1, from coordinate 66,896 downwards.
GGAGTAGCTGGGTTTATATCCAGAAATCCTCTTTGCCGAATAGATGTGCCACTCTACAATCAGAAGTAAGTTATTTTAGAATGCTTAAAAGAAAGGCAAAGGTAAGAGATCTTTGGAGGCTTCTTCTGAATGGTCTGAAACCAGATTATGAAATTTTGTACATTTTAAAATATTTTAGTGTGAAAATTATTATTTTTAAATAACAATAATAAAAAAGTTTTTTTAGAACAAATGTAAAAAGTGTGTTTCACTAAATAAATGTTTCCCCCTATTACTGGCAAGTATTACTGACTCTTTCTGTCTTGTTGCATGGACAATAGCTCCCAAAGAAAATATCAGTAAATGAGCATAGGTAAAACATTCAGACATTCAGTGATCGCTATTCTAGGCTTGTATACACAGTGCTGGTGCAACTTAGTTCCTTTAATACTGCTATGCTATTTTTGGTTGTTCTCTAAAGGTGGATGGTAATATTTCCCTGAATTATAGGTGGTATTGGTAAATGTGAGAATAAATTTAAGACCTTTAAAAGTCAGATACTACAATTATTTTATATTTCTGCATAGGCAGTTAAAATCTCGCTCATGTTAAATACATAACATGAAGAATGTATGTTATATTAAGTTTAGCAAAAAAAACTTGTTGAAAGATGAATTTGTAAAACAGTGACGAAATGGCTAGTTATTGGTGTTCATCCTTACACTTCATTATAATGACATTTAAACTTAATTTTCTTACAGGAAAAATTGGCCAGTGAATTAAGTAAACTTTGATTGATAACTTTGACATGTAATGCATTACAAAGAGTACAAGGATCAAAAGTTAGCTATATACAGTAACTTCCATGTCTATTACAAGTATTTACCTTAGGATTGCAAAAAGGGAATTGATTTCACACTTACTGATTTACTGTTTGTTTTTCTGCTGAAAATAAAGCTTTTTCATGAATGATAGGAAATCAATTGATAACTGCTGCCTCTCTAGTCTCTTTTGAAGTTATCAAAATATGGAAGCCAATCCAAGAATATATAGCTGGATGTTAAAAATAAAGATAGGTTGACTACATGCATCAGCCTGGCTTAATAAATTTATTTCTTAATAGATACATATGATAAGAGAGTAAGTTCCGTAAGTTCAGGCTTAAAGTCTCCAGAAATACACAACTGAAGTAAACAAACACATTATTCATTTTATTTTTTCTCAAGTATCCTGATATAGCTCAATTGCAGCTTAAGTTCTGAGTCTTGACCAAGCTCTGAAAGAAAGAATAGATATGCTCACATAATGCTAAGAGTAAGAATATTGCACAAACAAGTCCTTGGTATCTTTGTAACATTTCCAAGTCTGTGTGTCATTTTGAGCCAGTATTTAATACCTCTTTCTCATCTATGATTACATAGAACAGACAGCGATAAAACATTCCCCTTCATATGAAATGTCAATAGACCTGAGAGGTTTTCTTATTTTTGCTAGTAATCAAAATGAGATTAATCATAGTGTTTTTCTAAGAATATATTTTTAAAATAATCATCATATTACTTTAAGAAACAGCTACCTAGCAGATTTTTCACATTCATTCATTTCTTTCAATGTTTTAAACATAATGAATCAATAATATTTTCAGTACATGTTAGTATTTGGAGAATTTTCCTTCTCATTATACAGTATCTGCTATAACTGTTACTGAAATTTCTGTTAGTTGTCAACCATAATCCTTTTATTCTATGTAGATACAGCATTTAATTATCTCATTACATGTTTGTATGTATATGAATGAATGTGCTTTATGGATATATGTAAGTACAATGTCTATATGTGTGTGTTTATATGTAAATAGGTATATTTATACACAGACACATGTATATTTATATTTTAGAATGACTTTCACAGGGTTGTTTAAAAATTAAAGTAGATCATTAAATGAGATGTTCAAGAATATAATAAAGGAAAGAAAAAGATGTCGTTTTAAGCTGATGAGAGGAAGTAATATGAATTGATGAAGTGATGTACAAGCAGATTGTGTAGTATCTCTGTCAGAATTACTGAGCTTGAAATCTGATCAAAGATGAAAAATATTGCAAGACAGTGTTTTAGAAGTGGAAATTCTTTGACAAGGTAAGATAAGACTGCAATAACCTTGGCGTAGACGTGGAATCAGCATGATTAGAGTCAGTGCAAATTTCAGACCCACTTCCTGACAACAAATAAATGGAGGTGTCGAGTCTCATTTTGATCACCTTCAGTAATGACCTTGAATGCATGCAAATGTGAAGCTTACTCAATGGGGACTCGGTGGCAATTCTGCGACTCAACTGTGAAATTAGA
>NW_010588620.1:0-64554 GCF_000705375.1 Tinamus guttatus | reverse complement strand
CTTTGATTTAAATAGCAAGAAAAGAAACATTTTACAAAGCTGTGTTTCCATCTTTCTATCTGAAATGGTTTCTTTTTCCTCAATTATGATTAAAGAAACTAAAAGTAATTTTAAAACCTTTAAAATAATTTTAAAGGAACCTGAGACTAAAGCGTCAGTTTTACCTTAAAACTATATCCACTCTATTTATTAAATGTTTTTCATTGATGGGATAAATATGATGGTCTTTTTAGATGCTGCATCAGAGTATATCTGTCTGATGCGTTAGCTGTTAGGTTTATTAAAATTGGTCATGTTGAGAATAGTAGATATGTACTTGCTTTCATATAAGTTTAAGTTATATGAGTTCATATAAGTATGGACATACATTTATAGAACATTAATAGGGTGGAATGAAATACTTACTGGCATGGTGGCAGTCAACCCTATCCCAAGTACTTTGCAAAGTCGTCAATTGAGTATTGTCTGTGTAGGCAAACAGTGCTTTCACAGGACTGAATCTTGATAGAATTGCCTATTAGAAAGTGTACAGCTTTCTTCCATATGAAGATAGCTCTTTCCAGTGAATCATTTGCTGTGTACATTTTCTTGTCTCATAAATTCCCTAGTGCAAGAACTACTTATTGAGAGAAGAATTTTTAAAAAGAAAGCAGAAAAGGGTGCACACTTGCATAATTTAACGGTTGGAGCATCTTTCCAATCTTGGGACTCTGTTCTAAAGAAGCTTTGCTTCTTTGGAAAATATTGTCTGTTGCTACCATCAGAATGTAATGCCTGGAGCATTTCCCTGAGAGAGAAAATCTCTTGGTTTGAAAATGCTCAGACAAAGGGTAGGCTGAAATGCTTGTAGTTACTTTTCTGCTTTGGAAACCAGGTCATTATAAGAAGAGAAGATGTCCACTGTGACAGCCTTATCCTTTCTGAATCAAATCCTGTCTCCAACTGCAGCTGCCCCCAACCTGCTGGGTAAATTTGTTTTCTTGGATGTCGCTAGAATTTAAAACATAATTATCAATATTACATATGACTAATTATCAGTACAGAAGTTACTGATATGCAGATCTGATCACTTTTTTGTTTAGGAGTTTTCTGTTCTAAAAAGCTGAAGCAAAAATTAAATGCTGGCACGCTGTGATGTTTAAATTGGATTCGGCCCTCATGGAAAGATTTATTCCAAAAGCCATGTCTATTTCTAAAATCCATAAATTGGGAAAATAGCTTGAAAAATTCATCCTCTTTTTCCTTTTTCAGAATAGAAATCAGTTCTCTCCTACTTAGCTTTCTAGATTTCAGAGATCATACTGCATGAAACAGTGCCAGAAACATAAATGGCTGCATTTTGCTCTAGTGTACACTTTCTTTTGAAAGATAGTATATATTTATTGTTATTATCCATGTATATGTAGTATTATAGTTTTATATAGATGTGTGTTGTGTATATATAGTTATTGCAAGGTGAATGTGTTGTTTTTAGTGTAGTTGTTCACAATTCATAGCCCCAAATCTAGAAAACTCCTTAAGCAGATGCTTATCTCCAGGCAGATGAAATCTGTTAACTTTGGTAGAACTAAACTTTTTCTCTAAGTGGTTTGCTGGATTGGGGCCATGGGCTCTAATTGAGTTGGATTTTTATCTTTAATCTTTCATTCTTTTATTTTTTTATGAATTTTGTTCTTTTACACAAAATTATCTTTGTTTAATGCTACTGGTTTCCTACTGTAATTATCTTCTAGGCTTCATTAATAACACTCAAAATACTTTTAGAAATTGGTGCATAATTTGTGCATGTTAATTTACGTTGTTTATTTGAATTTACTTAGTGTACTAAAATCTGTTATCATCTCTATGTGTGTCCTAGCTAACTGCCTGATCTGATTCTGAATTGATTGTGATTTGTAGTATCTTTATATTTATATAAGTTTATCTGTAATGATTAGAGAGTTACTTTTGGCCATTTTTTTTTTCACATTGGACCTCATAGTGCATGCCCTTTCACCCTTCCTTCCATAAGGCAGATTTACTGAAACCTGTAATTGTAAAAGTTTCATATGTAAGAGCAGATAGAGCCTATTTACTTGTTTGTATTTTAAACAAGTTTGTATAGTGACATAACTGAGAAACCAATGATTGGTAGACAAATAAACAATCGATATTAGTAAATACAATATACTCATATTTTATAAGCATGTAGTTTTGTTATTTAATTCTCTAAGTTTCTTTCTTTTCCCTTTTTTTTTAATGATCAGTTTGTTTTTCCTTTCATTTAGACTGTGAGTGCTGTCAGGCATGGAATATAAAACAATTATATATGCTTGTACTGTATCTATTATAATGATTTTAGTTAATGCCTGTGATAAACAAATAGAGCCTTGAAACAAATAATTATAATCACATAAAAAAAGGCCTAGGACTTTTCCATTCAAGAGGTAAGAATATCATGAATCCTATTGCTTCTACCGGTACACTGTAATAGTCACTGGTGATTCTCCATGAAGCTAATTAATGCAGCTTAGCTTAAGGAAGTTACCCTTTGAGAAGTCTTGGGATAATGTACCTTGAAAAATATTTTCATTATTTCATACTTTTTCATTATTTCATAGACTTTCAAAAAAATTGAATTTACTTTGAGAATCTTTGCTTGTCAGTTTTGATTTCTGTTGCTTCGTGTCATTTAGTATAGTTTTACCATTTACTGCTTAAAATATTCCTTCTTAATTTTAAGAAATCTTTGCTTTCTTATCTACCAGTTTTCTTGGCCATGGTCCATATCTTTGCTGGTTCACAGGATTATAGATTGATATGATAACTATAGTTGATAAGAGATTAAAAACATCTTTCTAGAAATTGCAAATATACTTCTGTTTTCACCTTTCAAAGGCCTTTAAACATTCAGGGAAAAAAGAGGGGCGAATTCTCACTTTAGGCTATATGTTTCTTCATATCCAAAAGTATGCTGGGGGGGAAAACTGCAGACCAGTGCTCCTTAGGAAAGGAAAATCAAATATATTAGGAAATGAAGTATAGAGCTGTGTGGATGGTCCTAGTAGTTCTGAATATTTCCTGTTTCACCAGTAATCTACTCAAAGACTCCTTATATGAGTTGTTTCCTAGGATCGGTCAGTGTGGGAGCTCTGCAGGATTACAGTAGATTAGATACCTTGATCAGAGTATGCTCATTTTATAAATTTTGTTTTTGTAATACCATTTTCAAGCATTGTAATTCTAAATACAAAGAGTGAGATTTGACTCACGTTATTTTATTTGTGCACTTTTATATAAAATACCAAAGTAAAAAAAAAAGACATTTTGTATTGCATATGGTTCTCTTAAATTATGACCATGTCTGGGTGAGTGGTTCATCCCATCAAATCTGAACCTACCTAATAAAAAAGAAGATACTTTCTTTTCAGCAAATGCTAATGCTTTGGTATGTATTAGATTCAGACTTACCCTGGTGAACTGTTCACCTCTTCTTAATCATTAATCAACTCAGTGACAGCTTAAACATATGAGCAACTTTTATGTGACATTTGTATCATGTCTTTAATAGCAGAGATGAAATGTTTTAGTGTGATGCTTTCTGGAAAATATGCTGTTCTGTATCTTCTATCTTCCTCTCATTTTATACATTTAAGGCTATATGGTCAACCTTGAATAATAGGATATTTAACTGTCAGTCCTCGTAACTCAGCATTAAGGACATTATGGGTCTCATTTACTGCCAGGGAATTTGCTGATGGAAGAAAGCTGTTGCTATTGGCTGTGTAGCCAGAAACTGCTAGTAACCTTCACATAGCTAATAATGCATTAAAACCCCCTAAGTTTGTGTCAGTTATTACTTTTTTATTTTGGACATAGCATAAATGAACAATCACATTTTCATTTAAAGATCAGCACTGTTGCGGTCATTTCTGTGGGATAATATTAGTTAAAAGAATTTAGATGTGGGTCCAACTGTTAGAAGAAGTATCTACTCAAAGTGTGGTACTCCTTTAATTAGAAAATATACTCCTTATTTGCTTGCTTCTGGAAGTTTTCCAACTTTTTTGTGTGCTCGTGTGTGCGTGCCAGTGCATGTGGTGGCCAGCAATATCTTCTTAGGACTCTTTTCAAAGGCAGTAGGGGTGAAACATGCAGATGCAGCAGCAATAGCTGTAACTATGGTTAAGTTGGTGCTGAATTCGTAACTGTAATTATGATGTAAGAAAAGGAATATGGAAAAAGCATGTTTTGTTACAAGGAGATGAATTTCTAATACTTTTAATAAAGATGGGTGAATATAGTGATATTCTGAATGTTAGAATTTAATTCTAGACAGGAACACACACAGCATTCAGTGTATCTGGGAAAAGCTGCAACGTGGAAGGTCTTGACATAAAATATTAGTTTTATATAAAGCTAGGAGCATAATAACATCTGTTCTGTATTTTGAATAGAGAAAGAAAACATGCAGGATTTATCAGCTAGGTATTTTTGTTCTGTGTAGGCCTAGTCAATTAGACTCAAGTAAATATTATGTGTATATTGGAGCACTAAATTGTATTGTAATAGGAAGATAATTATCGTTGTAAAAATGAAATGTAAAACCTCTGAAGTACTTCTCATGTAATTTTATTGGTGTGTATTCACTGTGTATAAAATACATCATGTTTTTAGTCACTTTTCAGACTCGTTTGTATAATTCATTTTGACTTAGCTACCCATGAGTAAGCGATAATCCCAGATGCACACTCAAAAAATCTCAGTTCCAAACCATCACCTATTCTTTCTAGTATATACCAATACCTATTATAAAGAGTAGAAACAGGAAAAATTGAAGGACCATTAAAACAACAGGTGATCTGGGATGTATAGAGGTAGGCTGAATTTATTGCTTGATATTAAAGACAGAGATACTAATTTTCCAGTTATCTTTTCTAGTTTGCTCTTTCCAAAAACACGAGTGATTTAGATATACTATTGAATTTATATTCACAAGACTCCAGCCTGGTAAAAGGATGTTGCTATTTATAGATGCATATGTGAAATGTGGAGATATTTAGGTAAGTAGTAGCTATTTCATGTATATCTCCACTGGAGATGTCTTGGAGATGGCTTTTATAACTGTTAAAGCATTCAGAGCACATTTTCTTCAGCTGCAGCTGTGAGCACTGTGAGCCCTTAGCACTTTGGGAAATCAAGTGGTATATAACTGTGAATGGACCCAAATATGACTAATGGACAGAAATCACTAGTGTGAGCTCTAAGTGACTGCTGTCATGATGCAAAAAAAGGCTAGAATCTATTTCTTTCTACAAGTTTAATCACAGAACTGTTCAGTCTGCTCTTACCTCTCCACCTTATTTGTGCTTTCTAACTCTGACAACAAGGGAAGCACCCAACAGAAACTGAGTTCTTTGAGTTCACAGTGTTTCAGCTTCATCTGCAGAGTGGATTCTGTCCTTGCAGTACATGACTTGAGTCTGTTAACAAATCATTGCCCTATAAGTAATGACTGTAATAGTGAAGTTTGCACCCAGTACATACTTAATCATAGGCACAAAGGCCAACTGTAAATCCTAGTATCCCCCTAGTTTTGGGGCTCAGCTGTGTCTTGAGATACTTGTTTATATTTTCTAGATTTTTTAAAAATAACGCTTTAGCAAGATTCTAGAAAAAAAAATGAGTGTTGAATGTGATTCCTTCATTATGAAGAGCTTAGTCAGGAACTTTCCTAGAAAAAAGAAAGAGAAAATGGTATTTTTATATGCTTTTTGATAGTGTCGCAAAAATCTAAATAACACTATTTTGCTTTTATTTGCAGGAAGTTTAAAAAGAGTAATGGTAACAACAGTCAGTACAAAAATAGCCCTCAATATTTTATTAAAACTTTTTTAAATACTTATAATCTAGTTTTTCTTCAGCATGCTCACCATACGTGAAGCCTGCCATGGCCTTTTATGGCAAAAAAGGCTCATTCTTCTTAGTGCATTCTTTAGGGCTATCTATACAATTGAAGATTATATTTAAATGTTACCAAATGGAATGTTTTTTTCCTCTTTTCACTGGCAAACACTCAAAAATTCCTGTTATAATCATTCCACCTTGAAGATATACTCATTACCAAGTCATAGACATAGCATTATGCTTATCACATGGATACCAAAAAGGAAAACAAGCAAACAAAAAACAACAACAACAACAAAAATCATTTCAGGAAATAAGAGTATTTGCAGTTCTTTTTCAGCATTTTAATGTTTTTTGGAGTGTGCTACCCATGCTCACAGCTGTTATGCACAGTCCCAAAATTACCTGTGTAAAAGTTATTGTGCCAAAAGCTGAAAGATTCACTTGCATTCCTAAAAACTAACAAAATAACAATAAAATAAGCCAGACCAGTTTGCAACAAGCCACATGCCAACCTTAGTTACTATCTCTATTAAGCTCTTCCTTAAAGCTTATATAGTACTTACAATGCTTAATAATATTTGTGCACCTCATTTCAAGGTTATGAATGTGTGTTTGCGAGGGTTTACAAATACATAAAAACCAGTGCATGTATCGGAGCAGGCGGTACGATGGGTCTTATTTATACCCTAAAAGGTATTGTCACAGCAACAGACTCCATTCTGAAGGATAGTCAGTATTTGCAGAATATAACCGGCAGATACATAAAATACAAAATGATTTATTAAAAGAAATATGTAAACATTTATTAAAAGGCTTGTAAAAATAATTTATTTAAGTATTATAGATTTAATATCGTTTATTTTTTAAGGAATGGAAAAAAGATTTATGCAATAAAGGAAACAGTATCTGTTGGCAGTAAATATTGACACAAAATAAATATTGAACATAAATAGATATTGAACATCAGGGTTGACACAACAGTTTGGCGTTTTTCTGTGACATATATTGTTTGCATTCTGTGTCTTCGAAATGATCACTCTTATGATGGTTTAATTATTAGTATTGGCTTCCGTGGAATGTTGTGAACTTTATCTAGAAAACTGTATGTTACTTTTTTGTCTTTTTTTCATAAGTTAAGTTTCTCCTTATAGAAGGAGAAAGCAGGCAAAATGGAAAACATTAGGCATGATGTTGCCAAGGCAACAAGCACTTGAGTTCCCCTCTGCCTCCCACTGGTGACACCTGGCTGCAATGCATGCAATGCTATTGATACCAAGGTCTGGTTTTAGTAGTTGTGGCAATTGAGACAGTTAAATTTCTAGCTGCACGTACCACAGCAAGTATGATACATTTCAGATATTTAGGCAAATATTATACTCGTACTAATCTGTGGACCAATAATTTTAGTTTTAAGATGTCCTAAAATAGGAGCAGGAGAAAGTTTGTTTATTTTGTTTTGGCTTCAGGAGTGCATTTAAGGACAGACATTGATATAAATTAGGAGGAAGGAAGTAGGAATTCAGAAATTCATACATTTCTGGTGCTTCAGTAATGCTACCTGGAGTCATCATCTGAATCAAAATTGACTGCATGAAGGTTTCCCGCCTGACTTGAAACATGATAGTGTAAGAGTTGTCCATTGATTCTTTTCCTTGCTCATCACTTGGAAATTGTAATAAAGGAAAAATTAATAACTAATACAAGTAGTTAAATCTGAAAATAGTATATAGATGCAATACTGTGCTTTAAATAAACTAAGAAAAGTTGCATATATTTTGATTTTCAATAGTTCGGCTTTTTGGTCGTATATGTAGCTTTTTTGAGTAACGTTTCTTTTTTCAGCAAAGAGAAAAAGTGTCTATTCACAAAGATCAACTCTTACCAAATGTTTTAATGAAATTTGTAGACAACTTCAAAAAGCAGTTATTTTTTGAAGAATTCTTTCTCCATTTTGACTGAGTTCTGTGATAGTAATTGCTGATACAGAACAACGGTTAAATGCTGTAGATAGGAGCAGAGTCTTGGGAACGTTAGTCTTATCTACCACAGTGTGTTTAATTTACACAGCTTTGCTTGCTTTCCAGTCCAGCAAAGTACACATGACAGTGTAACTTCAATTTTGTGGGGAGATTACTTTGGAAAAGAGAACAATTTCTCAAATTATTCTTTAGAGAAGGAAGAAAAGAGACAGGAAAATAAGTAAAGGTGTTATTAGACAAGTATCTACCCTATTGCAACAGAGGAACAACCATAATTGGTTTGGAGTTCATTTTAACTTGAAGAAAACAATTCACTCATCATTTCCTAGCATTTACAAAACTAGTTTCCAAACCTTCCAAATCCTTAAGTGAAAAGGAAAAAGGAACTTAAATGGGTGAAGTGAAAAGTAAATAGATCAGAAGGATTGTTCTTTTTCTTAGGAGGCGCATGTAGACTAAAAATGAAAGGTTAAGCCAAGGATTCCCTGTAATCAGAGCCATGTTGTGAGTAGAATTCAAATTGACATGTCTGATGTGCTAAGAGAGGCAGAGCCTGATCTTTCTAGGCATATATATCATTATTGCGCTTTAGTTTTGAACAAAAGGAAACTCTTAAAAGATGTTCTAGAAACATGAGCAAATGTGTGACTATCTTCTGTACTTACTTGTATAGACATATTTACATATATAGGCTCATATAGTTTCTCTGTGTATATCCCATGTCAGTATTTTTGTTTTAGGGATACTTGTGTTTGCTTGGGGAACTTTGAAACAGAGCCAGATATTCTGCCGTAAATATTTGTTGTGTTAAAAAATGTTCATTAAAGCTACTGCTTTAGGAGGGAGAATACTTGCTGTTTTTCTATTGGGAACCACTTTGGCTATTCTTTGCCAAACTCTGCCCTCTTCTCTGAATTTTTAAATGATCTTTCTCTCAATATTTGATGACTTTTTACCAAACAGTTCTTTAAGGGAAAATTACTTAACTTACAAAAACCCATTCTGTAGGGTGAACGAGCAGACTCTGCAAAAAGTAAACAAAAAGTGTGCAAATCCACTTTACTGTCTTTAAAGTTTTCGTTCAAATATATATATGAACATTTCTAGTTGATCTGTAAATCTTATCATATCTGTTATTTAGCAGAGGGGTAACAAAGCAAACACAGACAAGGGCTTTATTGTTTTTTAAACAGTTACATGTAATACATTTGAATTGCACAGGTAGTTTATTGTACCCTGATGTTCCTTTCTCCTGAGTTACCAGACACTGGCCACAACATGACTGGTTTTATGTTGTGTGGTAAATGTTTAGGCAAGGTATTCGTTCTTTATAGCAGGTAAAAGAACATAGGAGCAGGAAAGGTCTTTGAGTATGTATTGTGGGCGTATGTCTAGAAAGTGTGCAAACCCTAACGCCAGGAACTCCTTAAATACCTTTCCTGGAACAGGTCTAAGATCCCTGCTACTCCCTCTTCATGGTCCAGGTAGACCAGATGAGAAGCTGTTGAGGTCACGCTGCATGTCTACATCAAGGATTTCTATAAATACAGTCTAGCAGGTTAAACCTATGGGTCACACAGGCTTTGAAGGGCCAGGGCCAGCCTTCACACTTAGTGTGACAATTTAGTATCAAAATACTGCTGTCGTGTGCCTCTCCAGTGTGCCACCATGTAGCTTATGTAGAGCTGCAGTCCTGCTGGTGGTTTTCTGTGTTCTCTTCTAAGGAAGGTGCAAGTCCTTGGGTGAGGGAAGTGCAGTGAGGCACTCACGGATTATTTCTAGAGGAACCAGCGTGACTTCATTATGGCAGCCCTTTAGCAATGATAGAGTATACAACTGCCATAGATAGACTACATGATTAATCCACCTTCTGTGCTGAGTCCAAACCCTTGGAATTTCTGAGGAGATGAAAAGAGTTCACTCTCCTACCTTAATGACACTTGTTCTTGCATCTGTGTTGTTCCAAGCTCCCACAAAGGGAATGCGGGTGCCTTGCCCCAATTCAGAGCAGACTGGAATAGTCAAGAAGCTGTTCCTACATCTCTCATGATTAAATTTTGTAAAGCAGTTTTCTCTAATGATTTGTTTTCCTCTCTTCATTGTACATCTTTTTTTTTTTCTATTTGACTATTGACAGCTGGTGTTTGAAAACTAGAATAAATTTCATCTTTCTTGAATTCATCATACACTAGACAATCTTGTATGAAAGGAGGAAAAATTACTTTTACTTTGTCAGATATACTAATTCTGGCTACATATGATATATATGCATAACCTCAGGAATAACAGTAATTCATCTTGAATCTTTCACTAGCAAATGAAAAATGACGCTCCCCTCACCTTCACACAAACACACACCCTCCCCACAGGGTGTAGAGAGGAATCAAACATAAAAAGACAGGTGGCCATAAAGTCTACTTCCACACTGGCATAATTGATAATTTGTGATTATTTTTTTTTTCTGTGAAGACTGCAAGACAGGCAATTCCTTAGTGTATTGCAGTAGCACACAGTACAGATGTAAGAGAAAGCTGAGTGTCACTCAGTAAGGAATTCTGTTGGTCTGATTGACACATAAAGCAATTTTTTTGCCATTCTGATGTGTGCTTTCTTGCGGAGGCATACTTCGAAGACAAACCATTGGAGTAAACCCTTTCTATTGTCATAGAAAAGGAGATTTTTCTTTTAATGAAAGTGATCTCTTGCGTGCCTTTGCTGTTTGATATGCACAAAAATTCAATCAGATGCTTAATTACTTCTTAACATGAGTTCCAAACAGCTGGCTAATTCCCTTGTTCCTGATTAAAGAGATTAAAAAAATAAAATTTTACATTGCATTTACATACAACTCTAAAAGGAAACACTTGTCCATAAGTTTTAGTCATTTAGAAAATTCATGTCCATTCAACGCTAGGGATCAAAGCTTTTAGCATGATGAATTGCAGAGTGACAGGAGATGGGAAAAAAAATTAAAAATAGCAAATGGAGTTTGTCAAATGTTCTACTTCTTGATTTTGTTGATTTTGAGCAAATTTTAAGCTTGAGATTCTAAGTCTGTATATATATGCCGGAATTACTCTGTTTCATACTTTTCGTAAAGGTATAGAAGTTTAAGTTTGTTCACGAAACGTTCAATTTCCATTGAACTCTGAAGACTACTTTTCAAACAGAACTTGCTGTTCTGAGAATACACACTTATTTAAAGTTGATTTGTTCACAGACAGAAAACAAGGTAGAATTTCATATTTTCTGCCTCAGCTTATTTAATTTTCAAATGGCTTTTTTTAAACCATTTTAATTCATTTTTAGTCAGAGATTTAGTCATTCTAATGTCAGGTAGTGTTTGACATTTCTATGTTTTCAGCAGTGATAAAGTAAATATTATCTGATAAAAAAAAACAGATAAATTCATTTCAGTTGCAATTTTTTTATAAATGTGTGCACCAGTGAGAAAATAGGATATAGATTCCTAATATTGTCATTTAGGCCTTATTCTGTGAGATTCATTTAAGCACTAGATTGGAAGACCTATTGTTATATGAATAGAATTCATATCAAAATTTTCCTTTAATATTTGAATAAAGAACATGTCAACTTAATAAAGTGGGAAATCCAGAGAGTTGCAGATAGTGATGGGCTTTGATGAACTGTATACAAGGCTTTGTCACTGAAGATTGTGAAGAAACATACCTCCCCCTTTTGGCAATAAAGATTGAGGGATTGGAAGCAAAAATTCTGAGGCTGTTCGTAACATTAAAAGAATCACTATGTTCAAACAAGGCATATTCAGGTCTGCAAAGAGAACTGAAGTATGAAAGAAGAACTGAAAAATGTGCAGTTTCTGCTCCTGCTGAGGACTGGGAATGGCAGATATCACATCTGTGTTTTAAAAATACCTGTGTTTGAACCAAGGGACTCCTTATAAACTGTATATTTGAACCTGATATATTGAAAGGGAAGAGCTGTGAGACATAACAAGTCTAAGCAGCAAAGCCTAGGCAAAGAACAACAACTTGGTTCCTGATCTGTTGACATTTTGTGAACAGGCTAATAAATGAGTGTAGTGACAAGACTATAACTGGCATTTTGTTAAGAATTTGCTGAGACTCTGAGGACATCTCTTTAAACATTTATTCTAAATAGACATAGGGCAGAAGCTAAGTGAAGTTTCTCAGTTTGTCTGAGTCTTTATATAATGACAGTCTTTATATAATGACAGTTGTGCTGGGTCAGTCCAAGGGGGCATGTGGTCTTCTACCTCCCAATAGCTGAGTGGTAAAGAACTGATATAAGATGATGCTTCCCCTTACATGCAGGTTAGAAAATCTTAAATGAAAGATTGTGGTTTAATAATCCTTAAAGGGTTTTTCCTCCCACCTACTTCTGACTTCTTTAATGTCAAGAGTCCTATAAACTCTGACCAGGTTATTTTAGATATTCCACATGTGAAAGTTTTTGTGTCTAATACCAGATTTACTTATTTGCAAATGTTTCATGTTACAAGACATTTTGATTTAGCATAAGGATGCAGCAAAGACTCAGTAAGAGACCCTAGGGATATCTTGATAAGTCGCAATATCTACATTTGCTGTCAACAAGGTTTTTTTTGAGTTAATAAAGGTCATAATTTAAGAATTCATTAAATGAAGAAGCGTTCATTTTTGTTGGTTGTTAGGAAGGAGATATTGAAAGATATAGAAGTCTTAAACAGCATAGAGAAAGTTATTTTGGAAGTAAGAGCATCAGCAAATAAAATGATCCAAGTGTTCGATTTAAGCCAACTTGCAGAGTCTAGGTTGCCTGAACTCTACTCATACAAACTCTGATACCTATTCCCATCATTTATGTTATTCTTTCCTATATATTTTTTCTGTTTCTGCTATATACAGCCTCTGATGATAGAGAGTGTCCTTAGACCTGTCTTAACATGGGCTACTCTGTTCTATACTGTGGAGTAGCTGTGGTCAGCACTGCACTCAAATGGAGCCATAGCCACCTGATGCAATTTGTTCCATTGCCAGGGAGAACAGAGGAAAATCAGTAACAGTCAACTTGCAAACTGTCCTGTGCAAAGTCCCTGGCTGGTCCTTGCTATGCTGTAAAATCAATAAGCTGTACTGGTGCACATTTGTGGACGTGGCATGGTGCACGTTTGTGATATTTCCTCCTTCTGCTTTCTGATGAATGTGTACATCATCTCATAGCCCCACCAAGACCGTAGGATTTTATTTCCATTTACATATAAAAACACATTTTCCCTTGCAGCCCAGGCCACTTGGTACCCGAAAAGTTTAATTCACTGGAAATACTGAGGAAAGAAAGCAAACTGGAGGGCTTCATTCCTACCATTAACAACAACAACAAGTAATACCCTGTTCAGGTTTTCATGATTTTATATACAGTTTTTGCATCCCCACTTGCTTGTCCCTTTTCTGACCTAAGGATATCATGGCTAGTTAATCTTTTCTTGTGGACTGACTTCTCAGTGATCAAGAAATGTGTGTGTAAGCTATTTAAACATTTATGCAATAGAGCAGAGGTGTAAAATTACCAGTGAGAAGCCAGGAACTCTGCTCTGAGCCATGAAACACTTCTTGAATTATGCCACTGGCCACCAAGGAATATTCGTACATGATTCCAGGATAGTGTGAGCCCTCTAATTAGGTGAGAGATGGGAGGGAGGTGGAAAATGTGCTCTAGAGACTGATGTGGGGTATGCAGGCAGTGCAGTGTTTGAAAATACTGTGAAGACTGTTGGGCTCTGCGAATTGTTTGCTTTAGCTTCTTTACTGATTTCATAAAATCCTACTATTTCTTTCTGTCATGTTAGCAACACAGCTGCATGCATAGGGCAGGAATCCAGAGGTGGTTGGCAGATCTCCAAATTAGCCTTGGCTTGTTCTGCTTACTCGATTCTTGATGTTTGCTATGTCTTTTCTCATTGTAACTCTTCCAGCTCATTTATGTGCTCCCCTTTCCCTCCACACACGTGCTCCCTGAACTGAATGTTGGGAGCAGAAACGTGCAAGATCAGAAAAGTATCATGCACTCCTAGAAATGTTTGGGACTGTCAGTACTGCACGATTCTGTTCTAATGCATTTTAGACTCCTTTTGCAACAGAGTAAGAAGTGTGCAGCATTTGGGGCCAACTCTAAAAACTTACTTAGCAAAAGCATAGATTTATATGCGTTTCTGAATCTTGAATGTTCTGTGGCAAATGAGACCACATAATTAAATTGGGTCTTATAAAAAAACTCTGAAACTTGTAATCAGACTACAGGTCAGCAATTGGTGAGATTCAAAAAGTCTGTAGTAACTGGACATTCCAGGAGACCCGAGGATATTAATTTTTTAAATTTGAAAACAGGAGATTGTTTTATCTTTATCTGACTTTGCACTACAATAGTGAATCTTTAGTAGGATGGAAGAATAGTTTTGCTATGTATTGCTACTTTTCCTTTCAGTCTTCATTCTATCTGGTGGTGATTTTTAGCTTTGATAGGACTCCCAAGACCATCACACAGAATTTGTCTTCATTAGGATTTTTTTCCTAGAATGTTTTTTCTGGATGAAAGTTTAATAATCAAAAAACTTGCGTTCCAGTAATGGTATCCACCATGGAGAAATGTTTTCCAAATGTTTTTAAAGCTGCATTTCCTTTACTCTAGGTATTACATTTACTTATCTCTTTTCCCATAGTGGTATTAGTCATTGTCTTTGGAGATGCTGAAAGGATTTTTCAGTGGAAAGTTCCACCTCATGTTTCTTTTTAAAGAGAACATTTAATGCTAATTGAATTTCAGAGCAAGAGAGTTCATTGGGGAAAAGTAATAATTATCAGTCCTGAAATGTTTTAAACATTTTTAGAAAAAATTGCATAGCGCTGCCATAAACTTTCTGTGTTGAGAAATGTAGCACATAGCACAGTTTGCTGTTGGCTTAATTATAGATGTCTTTGTTCTGTGTATTGTATACTAGATAGATAGATACAAAATATATTTGGCAATTATTTGCCTGTTATTTGAAGGTCGTTGTGATCTGTGAATCAAGAGAACCATGTGGCTTCTGTTCCACGTCAAAGCCACAAGAGAACCACCATTGATTTCAGTGGCATTAAGATAGGGTAAATGATCTGCGAGAAGTACCATAATATGTTCCTTGAGGATTTAAGAAGTTTTGGAGATAGACATAAATTTATAAGTGTAAGAAAATCAAGATTTTTATGGATGCAAATGATATGACTGAGTTTCTTGGAGTATAGTCCCAGCTTCATAAAGAAATGAATAAATTGCAAGCTTTCTTACATAGTGGATAACCTCTAATTCAGACAACTTACAGTTTAGAGTAATTAATTGCATTGATTGTATTTTTATCATAGAATATATGAAAGTATATCACAAATGCTGCATAACAGTGACAAATTGCATTATTATAGATGCCTACATATTTAGTTCATTTTCAAACTGAAAAGATGAAAACATATGGCACATAGTTAATATAATTGTGAAATTTAGCTTTAAAAACAAACTGCAGCATTCATAATCTGTCTCCTCCAAAGGGCATTTTTGGAGGGCTTTGGAGGTAAAGTAACGGCTATATGTAGAAGACACTGAGAAAAGTCTCAAAGAGCATATCATCACATCTGAGAGCTGACCAGTAGCCAAGAAAGCTGAAATGTTGACAACCACATGATGTTTTATTTCTGTGTCATCTATATTGCGTGTTATAATGCTATCTTCTAATCTTCTTTCCTGTATTTAAAAGGAATGGGGAGAGAAATCATAGTTGTACTGCTTTAGAGAATAGTAAAAAAAAAAAAAATAGGTATTTTACATATGTGTGTGTATATATATCTAATTTAGAGAGAAAGAGCAGTAATTTAAAAATGTATCCATTCGTTAGGACTGTTCCCTTCCTCCCCACAAAATATGTGCACCAAGCTCACTAAAAGTATTGGAGAGAGTTGTAAAATCTAAAATCTGAGATAAATCATTGCTCTGAAGTCTTAGCAATTTTTGCTCTTGCCTTCAGTGAATTCACTCCCAGACTATCCCAATTCCACGTCTCCTGTTTGTCCTATTTATTTCCTAGCCTTCCCTCATTTAAGGTATTTACTTACAAAATGTTCAGCATCGACCTAGTCTGATGCTGACCTAGTCTGAACATAAAGCTTTTATGTTCATTCGAGAAAGTATAATTTCCTGCAATTGTTTGCATAATAAAGTGTGCAGAAGTGGTTCTAATTTGGTAATATGTATATCATGTGAGAGCAGACACAGGTAGGAAATGGGAGTGGATGAGAATGTTTATGCAGTTCAACCTAATCTACGTTATAGAGCTGACCTCCTGTCTAGCAGGTCATATACACTCTTTTAGGCAATGTATATACTGATCCTTTATGTGTATGTGAATTTCAATGACATTTTACATCAAGACTAGAATAAATACCAACAGGATGCTTTGACAAGGGCTTAGTCAACAGTCTTCACAAGTACAGAAAATGAAATTAGAGAGCATATATAAAATGCCTTAGTGTACAAAAAATTAAAATTAAAATTTCAGAAGAAGAGCTGAGAAGTGTACATATCAACACTTGGACTATAGGTCTTTCAAGAGTATGACTGAGAATGCAGGCATCTTTGTAATGCTGAACTCTGAAACATTTTTCCCTAGAACAGATATAATTGAAATATGCATATATAAAGAAGATGTATAAGAGACGTATAATATATATAAAAATATAACAATGGTAATGTATATAACAATGGTAATGTATGTCTGCCAGAGTTGCGAATTATATTATTGTATCAAACTGATACATTAATTTAGAAATGCCTCAGTAATATCAAAAACTTTCAACCCTTTCACGTAGAGGTTAAGACATAACATAATTGTATTTAAAACTCAGACAGTAAAAGCGTGTTAGAACTGAAATTACTATATTCATATTCACTTTGTCCTGAGATAGGATGTATATTGAGAAGTAGCGTATGATGGTTTCATAGTAGAAAGAAGTCTAGAGACACTGATTTATTCTATTGCTCTTATTCTATTGCTCATTTTCCTGGGGTGGCTTTCCAGGCCATAAAGCAAAGAAAACATACACATCTAAATCTGCCCTATTAACTGTATTTGCGAAGTAGTGGATGAATGTAGGGTGTAAATGTTAAGTGTTATTACCATAGTAAGTAGTCTATTTGCGATATTTGCAGGAGAATCTAACCCTTCAGTCTTTTTTTCGTAATGATATTGCAGTGACGAATATGACAGTTCTACTGCTGAAGTAATTATGATGTGCTTAGGACTTAGAGAGTAGGAAGAGTATGGATCCATTGACCTTGTGTGACTAATATGGCATACAAATTTTTGTCTTATTTAAGCAGGAGAGAAGTATCTTGCATGAAGCTTTTGCGTCAAGTTCAGAATTGTCTCTAATTTTCCTTTGTTGCAAGGAGTATTTGGTGTCATTAGTAGCAGTTATCAGACAGCATTATACAGCTATCAGACAGAAATGGCTTTTTGTCTGTGTGCCTTGAAATTCCTTTTTAAATATTCCAGAAGTCTGCCATGAATAGTTATTATTTTGCAATTATTAAAAACATGGTTCTGCTGCTTCCTAGTGGTGAGTGAAAGAATATCTTGTTTGGTGAAAAATTCATGTTTCGAAAGTTTATGATCATGCATGTATATGTTTCTATTTTTAAGATTTTGAGTAAAACTATTAATGAAGTTAGTGTACTACTTTGTGTATATCCCACTGAAATAAAATAAATTACCAAAACTTCATGTTAAAATCACTCATGACAATGGCTATGGACTGAAATTTCCAGTTGCATGGCTCCTTGACTATTCCTAAACAAGATGACTGGGGACAACAATATAGCTTTCTCTGTATTTTGCAGTCATGTTATAGTCTTTATGTGCATTTTCTCTAAGGAACAATGGTAGCTTGGAAAAAATAACAAATTCTGCAACTTCACAGTGTTCATCTCCAATTTAACACTGCTTATAGACTTTCATTAACATGCAGCATTACAAACAGACGGTGCACAGATACTGTGTATATTCGCAGCACCGCCGTGTTTTTGGCTGAAATAAAACTGTGATTTGCGGATTCAGCCAAGGTCATACCACTGCTTTGCCAGGAAGGAACAGATTTTGACTTTCAATATTGTATAGCTCCCCAAGGGCATTTAAAATGGTTAGGAAATTGAGTTACTATCTAACCCTACCCTGAGGTAATTTTTTAAAGAAAAATAAAGGTATTTTAAAAAGTAAGACAATGCTCTATTATAGTCACTTAAAATATGTGAGGAGCTGTGAGTGCAATGCCAGAATATTTAGAGCTTGTCTCCTTTTTTCTTGCATAGGGTGAACTAACTTCTGTAGTTTTTTTCCTAGTTGACAGTGATATGAGGAAGAGAATATCATAATGCCATACTGGTAGAATGCCATAGGGTTTTATAGGGGATCTTCACTCTCAAGTCTACAGCATACTGAACATCATGGAAGAACATAATTAGACTAGGCTAGCAGGCTTGCAGCTATAATCTCCTCTAGATGTGGACATCATATTTTTTTCCATATCTTGATTGTGAATTATCCATGTTATATGGCAGCATACACTTCTAAGAAGAAGAGAGAGAGAGAAAATATAAGTAAACTATCAGACAAATAATATGTGAATGTTCATTAAAAACAATTTGGTAGAGAGAAATATTTGTAAGCTTTTATTTGAAATATTGAAATATTGAAAAATTTGAAATATTTGAAAGCTTTTTGAAGCTTTCCTTGGGAGAGAAGTGACACTATGCACTGGTCTCTCTTGGAGAAGAAAGATGTGAATACCTTCAACAGATTAATATTAAAATGCTATTTTGCATTTTGACTGAAACTAACAGATCTGCATACAGCTGTGTCATCAATTTCTTTCAAAAATTTGGAGATGAACCACTCACTGGAGAGTTCAGCTCTTGCATGCCATTATGAAATTTTTCAAGCCCTCCTATTTATTGCCTAGGCTAGACATAAGGCTAGACATAATCTAACTACTCATGTTCAACTATTATGTGAGTATTCCCACTATTTATAGTGAGATCATTGATGTGATGAGATGCTACTCAATGAGAGATGGTAGTGCCTCAGCACTTTAGAAGAGAACACCACTGTGTTTTCTGTTTAAAGAACATTCAGAAATAGAGGTCTCAGTGTCTGTTGACATATGCATGTCCCTGGGAATGCAGTTCGAAGTTTAATTTTAGTAATTTTTCTTCGTAGTTATGCAAGCTGTATAATTGTCATTCACTGTATCATTTGAATATTCATATAGAATCCTAAATCTACCCAGAATCAAAGATAGAAACTTTATCATAATCCACAATATTGTGTATTTTAATGTAATTCAAATTCTAAAATTGCTTTCCAGCTTCAGTGATTTTTCTTCAAAGACTTCAAAGCTCATGAACTAGCCTATGAACTGACCTAATGGCTAAACTGTAGTGTCTTAATTCAGGTGCTGAGAAAGAAAATTGCCAGCACTTCTCAGAATATTTCTGACCCACTTCTTACATGTATATATAAGAAATGCTGAATTTGGGAGTATAGGTTATGTACAATCATATTTTCATTTCAGGTATACTTACTTGTTTATTCATTGTAGTATGACAGCTACTAAAATGTAATACCATGTCAAAAAAGTTTAGAATCCATTCTCTATACACAGAATATTTTCCCTATACTTCTTGCTGCTGTCGGGGGTGGTTATGTATACGACACTCCTGTGCATTTCAGCGAAAACTGATTCCTTGTGTTTAAACAAGGATATATTCATAAGCAGTGTCAAACAGTGTTTAGAATTTCATTATGGAAAATTAATTCACCCTGGAGTATGTCATATTTTAGATATTTGGTTGTCAGAGTTCAAAATAGAGTTCAAAAATATGTATTGTTGTGCATTCCTGTTATTATCCATAGAGTGCAAAAATCCTGAAACTACTCTGATTCTGTATTGAGTAATTTTAGGCGTAGGCCCATGCATTTTCCTCTTCCCTCCTCTTCCCAAATGGAACTCTATTAGTAGTATATACTCCAATGATAAAGCCACTTGTAGCAATTTCTAATTCAGGCTAAAATTGCCAAACCTAAGTGTGCAAATGGTTTCAGCAGACAGTCTCTGGCAAGCCTTGCTGAAATGGCGAAGGTATGAGTTATCATGGGAAAAGTCTCAGCTATTCTGCAAGAAATTATGTCTCTAGGAATAGGGATAGCAGAGAAGAACATATCACTCCAGCGATCGCAGTCTGGCATATTAGTATAAACTACTGATGCTCTTGCAAACACTTAAGCAAAATTACATGTTTTCTCATTGATCAATTATTTTTGGTTAGAAACCTGTTATTATTATCACTCTTGAATTCTTATGTTTCATGCCTACACTAGCCCCAGCGTTATTAACGAGATTAAGCTATTGGTTTTTTGTGAAAAGCTCTGGAGAATCTGACTGTCTGAATTCCCCTGTCAGGGTAATACACAGGATTTTGCAAGGGATTTGTGTCTTTATTGCATTTATTTATAGAAAATGTTTTAGAAGTTTAATTGGACCCAAATTTTTTTACAAAGCTGAAGGCTGTAGGCAATTTCTGTAGCTACCAGTGACAAATGATTTCCTTTCAAAATAGAACAGTAAAGCTTTTAAGTAACTAACAAAATGATTTCTTACTTTCAAGTCAGAAGCTGGTGCATCTGACTTGGTGTACTGCAGCTGAAGTTATTGTCTGTATATTAAGAAAGGCAAAATAAAAATAGTTTGAACTAGCTTATACAATGAACAATTCTGTTATGTTTAATCAGTTTAAGCAATATTCTCAAGGAAGTCTTATTTAGTTTGAACTAAGGAAACAATGAAGTAATGAAACAAAAAGCTGTTTCTTTTCATACTGATATTGGTGAGGCTGAAATTTTTACCCGCAGTTACCCAGAGTATTCGCTGTGTTCAGCAATAATTGTTTTCAGGAGAAAGTCCTAAGCTCAATGAAAATGCTTTAAAATGCAGGAAAGCAAAGGAAAACTAGTGCTTTTGCTAGAATTTCTGATTAACCAGAGGTAGAATTATACTCAGAATTTAATAATTAAATCTTTCCTTTCAAATTATTAACTTATGTTTCTTTAACTTAATTCTAAGGTATTCCTTAAAATAACCAATCTAAATTAATATGTCCCTTATGAAAATCACTGTAGCTTAAGAAGAATATAGAAAAAGCTCTGGGAGAACGCATCAGTGGTCTATCCTGATATACAACAGTGGGCAACAGCAAATACATGTAAAAGAATATAAAAGAAGGAAAGCCCACCTCCCCAATATACTCCCAGGGATTTCTGAGCACAAAGCAGGACCTTTTCCCCCTCTGTGTGGGAGTTAACCAATGATTTGTCTATACGTTTATATATACATAGAGAGAGAAAGAGAGAAAGACAATAAACGTCTAGAATATTCTCCCTCTTGTGGCTATGAGTTCAATGATTTCATTAATTGTTTTGTGAAGAAGCATCTACTGATTGCAAATATCCTACCCACCATACCCCATTTTTGATTCTCCTTAGTTCTTCCTGTTCTTGAGGAATCTCTTCTTACCCGTTGTTACTAATCCAGTCAATATGCTAGGCAGGTAGGATTTGCGACTATAAGAGAGGGCATTGTGTTCGGTCACCTTAGTGGGTGGTAATATATATTATTTACATGTTGGTAGCTCTGTGCTAGGCAATGCATAACTGCATAAAATGCATAAAATGTCAAAACTCTGTATATCTGCTCAAAGAGAAGTTCACATCAGAAAGATTAAATCAGCAGCTCAAGAGAAAGTTCAACCATATTCCTACCATTTCTGCTACTTTGGACTGAAATTACTACTTAATTCCAGTTAAATGCATCATTTTAAGAAAGAGACAAACAAGAACAATAGAGCAGACAATGATAATATATTAATCTAGCTTTTTTTACCCTTTCTTTTCTGTCTTGCACTTTCATCTTTTCATTGGTAGCTTACATACAGGTATGTTGATTCTTAGGATGCTACAGGATTTCATCCTCCCAAAGCAGCTGCCTCCAGTCTGCACATTAGTGCATGTTACCTTGAGAAAACGGTGTATTTCATTAGAAATGGTAGGTACATTGTTGCACAAGCCATTCCTTAATGTTTACCTCTAGGCATATGAAGACATACAGTATGGCAAGGAGAAGGTTTAGGGTAGCAGAGAGTGTATGTGTTCCTTTTTTTTTTTTCTGATCCTACGTGACATGTCTAGGCTGCGATGGATATGTTGCTGCCTGGAACAATGTTTATTATGCATGAATCAAAGGCAGAGTTGAAGTGCCACCTCCATGACATTTACTGTCTCATCTTGAACATGCCGTTAGTGCTGTTATCAGAAAATCAGATTTGCAACCCTGCTCAAGTTCAGCCATGCTTAACTTGCCTGATAGCCAGTACGTGTTAGGCAAAATATGAGCTGTCCCACTGCTGTGATGCAGTGGGATTTGTCAAAGATATGTTGGGGTACTGAAGTCCATAGGCCTGACTATGAACAAAATGCTAACTTAACTGCCTTCACTGACAATACAACTAAATCTCTCTGCTTCTATTCATTTGTTTACATGCATTTTGTTTATTTTATTACACATGAAGCTGGTCAGGTGAGCCAGCTGTTAGTCTCTTTCTGTAGCTAACCTTGCTTTCATAAAGAGCAATGTAGAATTTCAAAAGAGGTACTAACCAGAGGACTTTTTACCTTTTTTTTTTATTTCTGCATTAGAGTGCTTAGTGTCTTAATACTGTTATTGTGTATCTTACCGTTACTTTCCTTCACAAGTTTGAAAGATAAATCCCTTTCTTTGATCTGCACTACAGGCTAAATCCTAAATTCTACATTCAGTTCTTGCTCCTTTTTTGCATAATCATGGAACCCTTTGATGTCAATATAATTTGCCTTCAGGAGTTGACCTTGTGGCTTAGCTGTTCGTGTTCTGCAGGCATCCCATGTACATGGATTGTAATGTCTGTGGTTTCTGCTTCTGCTGTGAGTGCCAAGAGCATGATAAAAACAGACACTGAATGAGAGTGTCACCTCTTGAGTTTCAGGGAAGGAAAAAAAAACATGTATATGCATATATGATTGCAATATAGAAGATATTTTTTATATAGGTCCTGACAACTTTCATGGGGGAAAAAAAAAAAAAAAAAAGAAGTAAAATGCAGTTCAATTTGTAACTTTGAAATGCTGAAGTGGCTGGTTTGGGTACAGTTTCTCAGATGCTGAGCTTCAGCCTTATTCTGCCATCTAGTGTTTAAGGTATCAAATTTCAACTTCACCAAAGCTATCCTAGTGTGTTTAGGGACAAAAACATTAAAGAAAAAGAATGAGAGGGATAATAACTTCTTCAATAGTATGAAACAAATGAACCAAAATTTTATCAGAATGTGAATAGCATTTTTTTTGCATTCTTAAATAGAACTGCTGTTGTGGACAGTAAATCATCTGGTCTTCATTGGGACTAACATTTTTCACTAGGAGTTGTAAAATTTTTACTGCAGTCCACTGATTTTAGACTCTCCTTTGTTTAGTTAAGAGCAAATTTGTTCAAGAGAGAAACCAGATGTTCTGCAGAATGCATCTGTTGCCATAAATAGTCACTGAGCACTTTGGTAAATTACCTCTCAGAGTTTTTTATTTTTCAGACTGTTTACTTTTGCATATTTGATACTTCTTTCTGTGTTGTGTTTGACTTCATATGTGTCTGTATTTCTGAATAATTATTTGCTTACAGACTTTTAAAACAACAAAATAACTCATGATTTTTCTAATCTTACCAGCTGGAGTCATCTTTAACATACAGAATGCTTTTGCCTCAGGACAGTGCGGAAAGTTATTTAATCAGAAATTGTCTTTCTGCAGTCGTTACAAATACGACACAGCCTTTTGTGATGGTAGTACCCCTGTTAAATGAAGAAAAAATGAGAAAAAAAAAAGAAGTCAGTTAAATATGCTGTATATTGTATTTGTTATTGCTTACCCATAGGTAATTTCATCTTCTGGTTAAGAAAGTGATTCTTAATGATTTCTAAAAATAGTACATGGTCATTGTTTCCTACTGTGAAATTCTACTTAATTGGCTGGACTTTTTTCTTCCTTTTTTTCATATTTGAGTCTAAATTATAACCAGAGGCATGCCTGAGAAGCAGAGACACCGTTTTTCTCTTCTATAGAATGTAAACAGTATGACAGTAGGCTCTTTAAGAGCGAATGTGAATCTTCTTGATACTTGTCTTGCGATAAGGGGAGAAGATAATAGGAAGAGTAGAGGCTTCACTTGCAATAATAATTGCAATTGAGGTGTTGAAAATGAAAGGAACTGCATTTGCAATAAGGGGACCTGAATGCGTTTTATCTCAGAAACTGTCCAGTTATTGATTGGAAGACTGCTTGCAATTACAAACATATAATTGCATGCAAGAAATCTAAATCAAACTGTTGATGAACATGAGACCACAGGAACTGGAGTTGCCCAATAATTCTGCTTTAGTGGCAGGCAGAGAAAATGACAAGAAAGTAAGGAAGATTAAAAGACATATGGGAGAATATACAAGGGGAAAGAAATATAAATCTGTTAAAACATACTTTGTATCTATTTATGTTGAATAAGGATCAGATCCATAACCTATAAAATCCATTCCAAACCCTTTCACTTGGCTAGAATTACACTAATTATCAATTATTGCAGGGCCTTTACACTTAAGTAGGCTCATTTCCTACTTCAAAATCTAAAATTCTCTTTTCTTGTATTATAAGCTTATTAAAACTCACAGATGAGGTAGAAGTGCATAGAAATGCCATGAAATGATTAAGATTTGTAACATTCGATATCCAGATTCTCCTTTGCGCTCCCGATCTTCCTTATCTGAATTTCATGTTACATGTGATTGACCCTATCCTCTAAAAGCATTGTCTTACATAAAAAGCCATTGCAATGAAGAAGACCTTATTGTTATTACAGATTTATTAATACCTCTGACAAGTGTAATATTTAGTGCTGCCCATATTTCCTTTGTTTTGATGATGCTCATCTTTACTCCACCTTCATCTCATCCTTAGCTCCCATCTTTTCCTTTCATATTACTTTTATTTCTTTCATTTTTTCTTTTGCCTTCATTCAGCCGTTTGTTTCTCCTCATTGTCCTTCTCCTTGCTCACTGCAGATAGCATCTAAAAAATATTTTTTTATTAGTAAAAATAGGGTAATGTTAAAGGAGGACTCGCCTAGAAGTAATATTTTTTTTAGTCCAGGTTCTTTGGGTTTTTGCTCAGTCCTCTGATCTTCCCTGACCTTTACTCAGAATCTTTCTTTCACTTTATTCTTCTTCCTTTATGATTTTCCGGCCCTCATTTACTGCAACTGCACTTGTAATTGCTATTAATTCAGGCCAGAACTTTCTCTTTATTGGCATTCTCAGAGCAGGACCGGTTGCGCACTTCTTGTTCACAGAAATGAAATTTTGGAAAATACTGTGTCAAAATGAATAAAATATTACCATTTTAACACACCTTCCCTGCAATGGGGCATATACGACAGTGTAAGAAAGAGAGCAATTTCAGGAGAGCACCCTAAAATTAGCAATGATAAGCTCTTTAAAAGCCATTCTCTCTTCAAAGACTATGTAAGAAGTAAAGAAAGTTGAAGATGCTGAGAGTAGCACTTAATGCCCCCTTATTTTCTAAAGTTAGTAACTGGTGCATTGAAAAGACAGTATGGTCACCAAGGATTTCTCTTACCTTTCTCATCACAATTAAAAGTGTTTATAGTTTGGGGTTTTTTTTCCCCCCTGTTTTAAGGCAAATAAATTATCTTTTTCTATACTTCGTAACATTTCCACAACTAGAACTACATTGACAGTAATTTTATCTTTCACACACTTGCCTTATCGAAATATGCCACAAGTTACCATCTTTCCTGTCCTTGAATACATGAATTGTCTGTCCTCAGAGAAAATTTTAAACTGCTGCCAAGGCATTTTTCAGTAGTATACCTTTGAACTGTAATCCACAGACACTGATTAGTAATCCGTAGTGCTTTTACTTTCTGGAAAATGTCATCATTTCTGCTGCTCATGAAGTGCAAAAAGAAATACATTGTTTTAGTTTTGTTTTCTGTGTCAGATGCTTCCAATAACATTAAAATCTAACTTTATGTTTGAAAAATAGAGTGGTTACTCATGTTTGCTCTGGCATCTTTGTTTTAATAATGTTACAGATATATTCCAGTTTTAACATCTTTAGTTAGTAAGATTTGGTGCCAAAAATAGATTATGTAAAATTCAAGGACAGAAAGTTCATTTTGTTTCCAATTGCAATGTTCATTGCATTTTCAGCAAGGTATCTGAGAAACACCTACTGCTAGTATAATAGGCCCGCATCTTATATGCCAAACAATGTATTTTCAGCCTTTAAACTCAATCGGTTTTATCCTTGTCTAGCCAGCCAGGAATATCTTGTACAATCTGGATCTTAATTTTTCTTCCTCCTT
Source organism: Tinamus guttatus (assembly GCF_000705375.1). The sequence goes on along the minus strand of NW_010588620.1, from coordinate 38,111 downwards.
GGTGTTTTTTTTGTTTTTTTTTTTTGTTTGTTTTTTTTTGTTTGTTTGTTTTTTTCATAATAATTTCTCAGCACCCAGTCATATTTGTATTTTTCACAGATGAACAGGATTATTTAAGTCAAAAGCAACTACTTATTCAGAATTGTCAGCTATGTATACATTATTCAAGCAATAGTAAAAACTCGGACAAATGAGTACATTCAGTTGTGTGCTAGAACGGCACAAAGGAACCTTGTTATTCTTCCATTCAGCTGCAGACATAACTTACCCATTTCATGTGAAAATTTGCTTCTCATAATCAGGAGATTTTATGTTTGAAAATCAGATTTTGTTTCATATATGCAGCTTGATAATTATCCACATTTATAAAAGGTGAAATAAAAATGATTGCATAATTATCACTAATGGAGAGCAGGAAAAGACGCTGAAAAGTAGTTTTCAATTTCCATTTTACATAGGCTTAAAGATGTTTTGATAACTTTTTTAATTATGGTAAAGCAATAGGCTTTTATCCCATTGTGTACCTGCTGCCCGTGAGACCAAACTTCCAGAATAAGAGGAAAAATAAGAGCAGAATTCCAACCTTCTTTCAACATTCTGATCTAGAGTAAGCTGTCTGTGTGTAAGAAAACATATAGGGTGTATTTTGCAGCAAAATTTAAACATTACTTAACTCTGAATGAGTGGAAAAATAAAGAAGGAAGGGAGTATTTTTCCCTTAGTTCAGAGCAATAGATGCACTTAATGTGAAGCAGCACAGAGAAAAGGAAGTTTCTGCAATTAAAGCTGCCTGACCCAGATTTCTTTCTCCCTTCTCACCTCAACATACTGGTCTTCCAGCGACTACAAACAAAGAAGCACATTGAATATTTTTGCATATTTTCCCCATCTTTATTGTTCCTTTACTACCTCCTCTGTTGTACCTCCTGGTACAGCTGACATTTGCAGACATCCATATATTTATTTTCCTGTGTTTTCCTGGCCCTTCCTCCCATAATATGTGGTATATTTAAAGAAAGAGATGTAAAAGGTGTTGTCATCAGCTTGTATTAGCTGATTATCTTCAAATTAAAAACTTATTTATTGCTATGACCTACTGGAGTTATCCTCTTAGCTGTAACATACATATATTAAATAGAGGTATAGATTAAAAAAAAAAAAAAAAAGGGTTCTTGATGTTCTTACCTCAATTTCTGTTGATAAGTCTATGGGGAGGGATGAGCAGCACTCTAAATCACAGAACAAACAGCGATTTTCTTTATTCCCCCAAGTAAGCAAGTGAATATGCATCAGGGCTGTGAGAACCATCCAAGGAGAGGCAATGAAAAATACATGACAAAATGTGATGGGAGGGAAAAAGGAGATGGGAGGAAAAAAAAAGAAAAAAAAACAGATATGAAAAATTTAGATTTCTTCTTTTTCTTAGTAGAGATTGTTCTTAGGGGAAAGGCAGGTCATAGAGGGTGTGAAAAGAGACTGCTAAGTACCTTTCCGTATTTAGTTGGTTGTAATTAAATGGCCTTATTAGCCTCTGCAGGTGAATACTATTTAAAAGACAGTGGATTCAGAGTGTAAATTTTGTTTTGTTTGTTTGCTTGTTTTCAGTCCATGTAACCATTTAAAATTCATAGTCCAGTTGTAATCAAATTATACAGTCCTACCTTGCATACTGTATGTTTTCTATTATAGTTTGTAGCTACAGCTATTGAGGAGTTTCTGTTCAGAGCTTCACAGACTATGGTCACTCTTTGGCTGATTCAAGCCACCTAAATGTTTTATTGATTCCAAATTACACTTACAAAACTGAATACTGTAAATAAAGATACTTCTTACTATATTCTTTGATTGTTTGAAGAAAATATGCTTTAAAATCTGTTAATCATATTGGATTGTATTTTATATTTTTCCAATTGTAGAGATTGAAGACTAATGAGATCAATTTTATATTCAGTATGAAAACAAGGCATTTTTATAACTGACTCACCCAGGCTGTCAGCAGTGCATCAGTATTCAATCTCTGCTACTCTAAACAGCTGAAATTTCATAATTTATAATATCAATATTACTGGCATCTTTTTCAGTTGTCAGAAACATTTTTAATGTTAATTAAGCAAAGAATAGTTTTGAAAAAGTTTTTAGTTTGCAGTCAAATTATTCAATCAAAGAGATGTAATCACTTCTGAAAGTGTGAAATTAGCTTAATAGTGACAAAAATTGTGACTTGTGCTATTGTTTTCTTTAGTAAGTGCCCAAAGATAAAGTGTGCTGCTAGTATTTATAAGAAAGGGTGTTCACACATTGTTTGTAGTGTTTTCTGACATACTGAGTTTGCAGGCATGTGGATCAGTCAGTCAAGATAAAAATATATTTTGTGCTTCACTAAATATCATAGTTTGTTTGCTGATATCTCTTTTGCTATTATTTGTTATCTTCTCTGAAACTCTTCTACTCTCTACGAGAATTTCACAGATCAGTAATCGGAAATTAGATTTTGATGTGCAACTCTAACTTCGCTGCTAGACATAAAATACTCAATGTGAAGGTCAGGTTACAGTTGATTCATAGTATCTACTTGGATGTATTTCCATTTCGTCTAGCCTGAAGATTGTCTCCATCCCTGTTCCTCTCACCTGGTTATAACTGCACAGAGAACTAGTTTTCTTATTACTTTGTTTGAACGTAATACATTTAAAGATGCTTCTCTTAAAATACCTGAGCTCTATACATATGGAGATAAAGCCCTACTGTATTATTATTATTAATCCCTGTTTATATGTTTAAAAATGTATTAAGGCAATGAAGAGAAGAAGGGGATTCTTCTCTTCTTTCAGTTCATAAAAGTACATTTTTTCATAAGCAAGTTAAAGCCCCTTAGTTTGAGGCCAGTTGTACAAGGTCTAAGTGAGATGAGTAGACAATAAATACCTGCCCAGGCAGAAAAGCTTCCAGAACTTTTCAGGATCTGTTTTTTTCATCAAGTAAAATGCTTATGATATGCAAAAATAGAGTTTTACAAGATGTTTTTAGCTCCCTACAAGGGTTATATTTTTTTCATGTAATGTAACCATAAGTCAGCTAGAGGTTTGAGAGGAATATGTCTAGGCTTCTTACAGTGACTCTCAAAAGAAAATCAAATCACCTTTGAACCTTCCAAATAACCAAATTCTATTAGAATATAAACTTGAATAACTGAATATTGAATAATTGAATAAACTTGAATAAACTTGAAAACATTTAATAGATAAAATTCATATTAGCTAGGCTATACAGAATAAAAATAGAAAGGTTCTGTAAAAATTATTTTCAGACCACAAAATTCTTGCAGGTGAGTACTTGTACCAGGCTTGGATCCAGTTACCTTGGCGGTTGTTACTGGGGGTCCTCTTCGCACAGAGCCTTAGAAAGCTATTTCCTGCTGCTCAGAAGGTGGCCAGGCAGCTCCCAGTGCTTCTCGCTGTCCTCTTGCAAAAGCTGCAGGCTCACTCATGGGCTTCCCAATGTGTCTTTCTCACCTGCTGTGCCCTCCTTCCCTGCTTTCTTCCAGGGGTTCTCACCCAGGTGAATCACATGTACAGTGCAACACTGAAAACTCTCATAAAACAAATGTCACAGAAGTAGGAGTGAGCTTGGGATTTGTTCATTAAAGATTTTACATGCATTTTTAAGGAGAAACGAGAGAGTGAACCTGAATTTGCTTTGCTATTTTTAGCAGACATAATCTGCTAATTGCAGAGCAATTTGAAATTTCACAAGAGGCTATTTTGGAATATGACGTATTCCTTTGGAATGAGTATTTCACCGGCCTTCAATATCTGCATGTAATTTTGGATAATTCTGATATACCGTTTTATTTTGACTGTGGCTAGTGGAGTTTTAGCAAAAAAAAAAGCAGGAATCTAAAGGACTGTCCTGACTGCTATTAACTTTTATATCATCTCAGAGGAGCGTCTGGTGTCACCTGGGCATTGATCTAGAGTTCCCAGATTCCAAAGGCAAAGAGAGGTGAATGGTGAATTACTTTCTATATTCTTTGTGCTACTCATGAACAAGTAACATATTTAAGCAGAAATTGATAGTAAGATTTAGAAATATGTTGCTATTTAGATCAGTTTTTCTTCTGTTCTGCTTAGATCTCAGAGATCACAAAGTTTTTGTCATTGTTTTTGTTTTTTAATTATTCTTGAAAGGGAAAAGTACAGAGATCAAAATGAAATACAGAGAAGTCTCTAGGAAAACTGAATAAAATATTTGCATCTGTTTTATGAAGGTATTTCTAGGATATTGTGCTAGAACAAACAATTTATTTTAAATATTTCTTTAATGCTACCAGAATGCAAAATTTCCTTATACATTAAGCCCACAAAATTCTAAAATGAACCTAGTTGAAGTTTTGTCACTGACTTCACTAGGGCTGGTTTTACCTGCCAGGAAATATGTTGTGTGGCTGACCCTTCTCTCCTCCAACCATGTAGAGCTCTTGCAAAGACAGTGCTGATGCAAAGCTCTGTTCTCTGATCTGTATAACTGTTATATTGTCAGCCACAATTTGTTGATACCCAGCCTCCTGTGGCTTCAGGGGGTATTGCTTGATTTCCTTTCTTATTTCAGAGACAATTTCTATGCATTTTTTTTACCTGATTGTCCACATTTCAACATCTCTAGGTGTTCTCAGCTGGTGGTGCTATCTTATACAACTTCCTCCTTCACAAATTGTGACTTTGCTCCCATTAAAGAAACACTTGATTAAAACCATTCAGTGGTTTGCCTGGTACTTTAAAAGTCAGTGGTCTAAAAATATTTAATAGAGGTCTAGAAATAAAGTCATTATACTAGATACATATCTTTTGAGAGCAATGACAGAGGATGCTGAGCAGGATTTTGGGAGGTTATGAAATCCATTCAGGAAAAACATAGTGGTGAGTGAGGAATGACATTCAAGGGGAGGAAGGAAAAGAGAGATACAGGGAGATAGTGCAAAAGATGTAATTTTTTCATCATGAGAGATCATTCTAGCAGAGCTGACTCAGGGCTTCTCAGCAATATAGGCAAAAATAAATTATGCTGTCCCAGCATCTTAGGAGTAGAGCTTTGGCAGAGTGCTGGCTGAGGAGAATGGAGAAATCTCTGTATTTCTATACAGAGAAATCTATAGGTTTAGGCTGGCCATGCCAGCAGCGATGAGGTGGACAAAAGGCATATGGGTAGCACCTCGTTCTGTGGCAGGTAGAGAGAAGGAGGGAAGCATCTTGCCAACCGTATCCACTACCAGTACTTAGCCTAACTTCTGCCTTTAACTAGCACCTAATCTAATTTCCCAGCAGTGTAAAAAGGCTAATGAGTCAACAGGACCACTTCCATTCTTGCCAGGGAGAGGAAGAGATAGACCAGATATGCACTTTTCTGTCACTTTTGGATCTTTCTTGGTATGACTGGATAGAACTTATCACATCTTACATAATTATTTTAGCATTTACATTCTGGGGCCTATGTAGATAACTGTTGTATTGCTCTACAAGATGTTCCTGCAAAGAAGGGTTTTACTTTAACAGACTAACAAACATTGATTTTAGCTACAAATTTACTATGCATTCACATTCATTATGAAACAAAGTTAGCACAGGTACCACATAAATCTTTCACTAGCCAGAAAGGTACAAAGAATGTCAGTGGCCTCTTTTCCCTTCATACCGCTCATGAAGTATGCCAAGTAAAAACACTTTGAGTTTTGCATGTCAAAAATATGATATGTCAAAAATATGATATAAAACTGCATGTTTTAAATATCAAACATTTTGGCATAGTATATCATTGTATTTTTGGAATGTAGATTACAACTTATTTGGAAGAAGAGTCCTGCATATATATAGACATATACACAGATATGTATATATATAAAAACTATTTGAAATAGACAGATAGATAGATAGATAGATAGATAGATAGATACATAGATAGACAGACAGACAGACAGACAGACAGATAGATGTATTTTTAAGTGCAATAGCTCTTGGAGTCAAAATGTTTTAAAGCTATTGATTTTTGCTTAGGAAAAAAATGCTATTTTAAAGGCTTTTTAAAACATCCAACCCTTAGAAGCTGTACTGAACTAGGAGCTTTTTCAACCCGGCTTTTGTAAAAGAGTATAGCTGCTAATCTAAATTTACCAGGGTATGAAACATTGATCATGACCCATAAAATCTTTTCTCCAACTGAAAGTACTTCGTGAACACAGAATAGCTTTTATTTGTTCCTCAAAGGGGCTGTTTACAGTCTTTCTTCATAGACCATGAGGCTGCTCATTGTGTTTATAAAAGGGGATTGCAAGTAACAGCTTGTGTAGCTGAAGTGACACAGAAAACAGAAAGCACGTTTACTTGATGTGTTTGAAAACCTTTTTTTTTTTTTTTTTAAGATATAAGATGCTAAGGAAGTGTTATAAGAGCAAAGCAGGAAATGTTTTTATCTGTTTCACTCAGTCATCACTTCTTCAACACTTCATCAATTACTTACATAATCATCAGTGAAAGTCAAGGGAAAATTTTGCAAGCCACACTAGAGTTACTTCTGCACTGAACTGTAGTAAGTCAGATTTTATATGACTTCTCTCTTTACTCCTGTCTACAGTAGGCTTAATCCCAACTATTTATTTTCTAAATATGAGTTTCAGAATTGAATGCCATCTTTTTTACTTCTCTTTGCATACAAGTGCAAGACAAGTTTTCCAAGATTTACACTTTTCTTCTGAGACAACTGTAATGAATTCAGGAAACTGATGTAGTGACCATCTCATATGTTTGTCACTAAAAGTTGTGAGGAAATAAAGGAGGCACCAGGAATGCTGGAGGTTAACATCCTCTCCCAAGATTGACAGCAGTATTGAGTAATGTCTGAGTAATTTTCCTTTGAGCATTCCACATATCTGTGGTAGAAGACTAGATTTCTTCAACCCTTGTTTTCTGCAGAAATAGGTGTCTAAATCTCCTCTGCAACAGTGACCCCCTGGCATGGTATCCCCTCCAGGAAGTAATAACTGTGCTAGAGCCACAAATCTTTTGGCTGATCAAACTGTCAGGCTGGTCAGGACCCAAACTACTAACATGTTTAATCAGTGTTAGTCCACTCATTCAGATCTGTATGCATTCCAGGCTTCCAGAAGACACAAAGGTTATTTTAGACAACTGTTTTTTTCTTACGAAGACCCACATTGAGGTGCTGTATATGGAGAACTAGGTTGCACTTGTTTTGTTGTTGTTTTTCCTCTGGGTATCTGCTGCTTTTTCATGGACAAAATGCTTCTCACTGATTATTTTAATTTCTGTATAAATCGTTTATCTGAATCATCAGAAATATCAGATACCGTGGCTTTTATGAGTCTGGATTGTAAATGGTGCTTCCCATTTACAGGAGTGCTAATGGTGCTTCATTTAGCAGGTACATAAGAAAAAGGTATAAATGGCAAAACGAGAGAGAAAAAAAAAAAGGGGGGGAATATGTTATGCCAAATGGGAGAAATGGCCTCATTTCCGGTTGCCTCAATTTTAGAGTTACTATTCCTGTATTTATGTCTTGCTTTAAGCAACAGTAAAAAAGCAGTCACCTGAATATATGTTTTCATTTATTCTCAGTTCGGATGTTACAATAATTGCTCCTAAAGTTTCATGATCCATACCTTTCTGGTCTGTAGATTAGTTCTGCTACATGATGCTCCTTCATGAATAAACTTACAGTAGCTAGTCAAAAGGGCAGGGGCTATTTCAGTACTACTGTTCTTTGTGAGCACATGAGCCTAATGCTTTGTGATATATGTAGGTGGTTTGGGGTTTAAAGTCTGGACATTGCTGACCTCAAATCACTAAAGCCTCAATTCACCCAGGTCATCTAACTGATATTGCTTCACATCTCAATCAAGTCAAAGTAAATTGCCACTGTTGACTAAAGAGATAGTTCTGTTCTCTTCAGCATTCTCTGTCAAGCATCTCCTCTTCTTCCCTTGAGCCAGCACTAATATTTGTGAAACTACATGGCCAGCCAGCTCGAAGAATTGATCAGAGTAGCCTACAAACAAATTCTACTTCCCCCAGCAACCAAAATACTCCAGCCTTTCAGTTAGCTTATCTCATACAGGCATTAGCCTTACACAATATTTTATTTCTATTTTAAAAGCATTGAGAGTGTGTTTTATTATACATTTGCTGATGGAAAAGTCAAAATATCTCAAAATTTGTGGGTGCTATGTGCATTTAATGCACTTTCTGAAAATGGGATACCTTGAGAATTTAAGTCCAAGAAGCATGTGTGTTTTTATGGGTACATGTTAGAATATATGTAAGTGTGTATAGTAAATACACACTTATTTATATATACTTATAGACATGCATACATACACATATACATTCAATTACATAAAGACACAGAAACTGGATTTAAGGGGTGCTATAGGTAAAATACTAAAATAAAAAAAATCAATAACTGAACTCTCCTAAGAAAACTGAACTACAAGAAAAGCAAGATAGACATCTGGGGATGCTAGTCAATTCTTTAGGACTTTATCAGTCAACCTAATCTCAATTTACAGGATGATCATTAATCATTGTTTTCCTGTTGTTGGCAGAAGATGCAGCCAAAAACTGCAGATGTAAGAGGAGGAGGGAAACAAAACAAAGTTTGAGGACTTAATTCATCCAGTTCTTGTTAGTAAGGACATTGTTGCTCGAATTACTTCATAATTTTCATTAATCCAATCTATTGAAATAATTTGAACATCCTGTACATTTACATTTTTGTAAGATGATCCACAGATACCAACCACCTAAACTTTGAACCCCTTGCCCCTTGGATCGATTTCATAGAGGCAAATCAAGGTAAAGTGTGATAGTTTGTGCCAGCCCTAGGAAAAGGGTCACAGGACAGGGTGAACTGAAATGTGCTAGCTAATCACAACCTCCCTTCAGCGTTTTTTTCCTAAACTAAATAGAACCTGAGTGTGTGTAGAATAGAGCAATCACACCAAATCCATCAGATTCTGCAGACATATCAGTAACACCTAACTGTCAGCAGTATCGGAGGCCATTGATAACATTAATATGGACACCTGACCTTTGTCCACTGCTGGTGGAAATCTTTGATCAAGGGTAGAAGTGTATTAAATGGACTCACGTCTGATATTAAACAGAAAAGATAAAAAAGTCAGAGGTATCCAAACTTTACCTGAAAATAAATACAATATAAGCACGTTAAATATAGGTATCCTTTTGCTAGAGGAAGTTCTAAAGCAGTTAAAACATTTGTACTTTTATGCAACCAGATTCAGTACAGTTTTTAACTCTTCTGAAAATATCCCGATAGTGTATTAAACAGTCTTTGAAGTTCTTTATTCTTCTCTTTAGTTTCATTAAAAACTATTTGCTAGTTCTTTAATGTCTGATTAATACAGACTTCCCGGTTCTTAACAAAAATATTTGTCTCTTAAAAATCTGTTGAATGAAGATGACTATCTCAGTTACTCTGAATACAAAGGATATGAGTGAAAGAAGAAACTGCTATAAAGCAGAAAGGGCAGCCTTAATTAAGGGATGTCCTAACTGTACTTCACGCTGCAATTTTCATGTTTTAAGGTAATATTTTAAGGTAATTTTCTAATTAAGCAACATTTTCAAAATTGGGCTTTTTACATTTTTGAAAATGGTTTCTTCTAAAACCAAGAGACCTAAAGGATTTAAAGAAGCCATAGTCATGATAGGGGTCTAAAAATTTAACATACTGGTAGTTTCATTTTGGCTGGCTAAGGTTAAATACAATGTGAACAAACATTCAAAGGGTTGCTTTCAACTTGACAGATACAGTGACACACAACTGAGCAGAAAAAGAAAGGCATTTTTTGCACTGAATGAATGGATGCATAAACTCTGAACAAAGTCACATCAGCTTTTTGTGATTTTTCTTTTGACTTTAATCATTTTTGGTTTATTAAAATATGCATTCTAAGATAATATTTGTGCAGAGTTACCATTTAGCTATGACAGGATTTCAAACATTAGGAAAATTAGGAAAATATAGTAGTTCTCTTCTGCCCCTCAAATGGACATTAAATCATTGACTAATACCTTAAAGCCTTTTACTCTTTGCAGTACTTTGGCATAATTAACTACAGTCAATTACCTTGGTTTATTTTTCAGATCTAGATATATGCAGAACATATTCAGTGTTCCTCTTGATAAATTATTCACATAGTAAATTTAATAAGTCATTACACTCCAGACATTAAAATATAACTGCAAAAAATCATGGAATAAATAAAAGGTAAATTGTACTTTATCATGGTTTCCACAAGAGGGCAACATGTACCAGGCTTTTAACTACAACAGTATTACAAAAATCCCTTCATTATTCAAGAGAGTTGGATGGAGTTCATTGATTTTGTATTTCACATTCTTCAGTATTAATTTGTACTGTTATCTAAACCTTGCACATTGATAAGTGTTAATAGAAAGCAATCCTGTTTTATACGGTACTGAACATGGGTGTTGTCATGTATACTTCAAATTAATTACAATTAAGGTTTAATTTGCTTTTCATTTATCACTCTGACTGTCTTAACAGAAGGATTGTTTTATTCAAAATGCCTTCATGGCTAACAGAAACTCATAGTGCCTCTTTAGAAGGTCATACATTAGCAAAGTATAGGTAAATAACCATATTAGAGGTTTGGTTAAAGACGGTGTTGGGATGTTTCTTGATTGGAAGAAAAAAAGCAGTATCGTGTCACACAGCTGAAGGTTTTTGATAAATATATAGAAAAAAATAGCTTGTAAAGGCAGAAGTATAATTTTAATCAGAATAGTCATCTTCCTTAGCAAAACTAGAGTTTGCATTTCTTATACACACTGGATAGGACTGCAAACAATCAGAGTTAAATCAATTAGACTCTCCATGGAGAAAGGGTGGTCCAACCTAGCGCAAAATAATTAAATCAGTTCGGTCAGCAGTGACATCTGATCAATGGCATCATCATAAAACTCACAGTCTCATCAGTTTCCTGAGACTTGCAAAGCTCCAGTCTAGGCATTTGTATTTCTTTAATTTCAAAGAATGAAGAAGTTAGTTAAGCTTCTCAAATGTCTGTGAATGCTGCACAGTAATCTAACTTTGAAGTGTTTTTGTTTTAGAGAAATTGATACATCGATATTTCAGTGTCGAAATGAAGTTGTACTGAATCATCATAGAGCCCAATCAATATCACAGAACATTCAAACTAAGCATTTTTCAAATGAATGTGGGATAATTCCTTTTTTTCACATATTTATCTCTTCAGCCTGAACAAATTTCTATAACTTTAGGGAATGTCTGATACTTTAAACATGTTCTTAGGAGTAGAGATTACCAGGCACTGTCTTCTGCGCTTCAGCCAGAAGACACTCAAAGTTATTTCTTCCTTCTCTATACTCTCTATAGTAGTGTCAATGAAGAGAGCAAATTTTTTTCTTTTTTTTTGTTTGGGGCGGGAGGGCAGATGGTGCAAGTGCCTAGAACATGATACAAAGAATACTGCCTTTTTATTTATTTATTTAAGTAGTGCTTTATTGAACAGTAATAATTTCTGCATTATTCAATATGCTAGGAAGTGGCAACTTTAATCAACCATGTCATAAAACAGGAAAAGGAAGGGCACTGTGAAAAGTCTCGCCATGGAACAGGAGAGGCGGTGCATACCTGAATATGCCAGTATATACTTCAATGGCAGTCACGGAAGTTATTCATATATATCTATAAGAATATATATATTAGCCTATATATATAGGCTTTGACGACTCTACTGACAATTAAACCGGATAAAGATGGACTACTTAACTCCATGTTATGGAGCAGTGACTACTGTGGAGACATGATTTCAACTCTAGTATACTTGTTTTATTATATTTATCTTTGACTACAGAACATCTTGATATAAACTTTTTTCTTTTTTTAAATTTTAATCTTTTTTTCCTTCGCTTTATGGTAGTGTGAATCCATGGTACTAAGGGTTCTTTCAAGTGGCAAATATCTGCTGTTGGCCCAGCCAGCAATTCCTAACAGCGATCTTAGCAAAAGTGGGATGACTTCTATCTGTAGGTCTTCCACATATGCCTCAGTTGAGTAAAAGACTGCATTATCTTTATCATACCCTTTCACAAGTTTTTGATACCATTGCTATAAAGTCTGCCTTTATAATATTGCTCAGAATAAGAATGTGGGTGAAAATAAATCTAAATAGTCCTCTGGATCCAACTTCCTTTCTTTGGTCACATAGGTGGCTTCAGGTTTTGTTTCTGTGCTAATTCTCTGTTCTCCTGTGACAGATAAAAGTCAAAAGTCAAAATTTGTCTTTTCCCAATAAGCTGGTCTTCCAATAAGTTCTTTTGTAACTTCTAGAAAATCAAGATAGGTCTGTTTCCAAACTATCATCAGGAATGTTTTTTTACCAGGGCTATAGAATTTCTAACAACACTGGAAGCAGGATTATGTGGAGAAACTCTATTAGGTTTGTTTTATTCTAACTTAGGAAGTTTTTAAAGCCAGTGCTAGTAAAATTTATCCATTGCTAGGAAAAGCGCTTCTTGTTGTCCATGTATGACAAAGTTCTGTTCACTTTTTCACACACATTCTATGCACTCCAAGTGTCATCTTGAGTAAGCATACGGTGAAATTAAAACCCTCTTCCTGTGGCCTTGAAAAAGTTAACATATCTGCAAAGCTGCTGGTCCACCTAGATAAAGAGCATAAAAGGAATCATCTGCTCATATCACTGATGCCATTGACTCCTTACTGTTTATTCCCCATTGATAGACTGTAAGAAGTGCCTGAATGTGTTTCATATCATCCTGTAAAACCTTGGATTCATACTGGAGAGGGAGCAACTGCTCCTGTATCCTGCAGAATGCTTCCAGCTCTCAGTGCATCACTAACCCTTTCAAGGTTATAGACAGCCTGCAATATATATTGCTGCACTAGGGAAGGATATGATCCTTTTATTTTTCTTATCTCAGAAACCTTTCCTGGCGACAGGTCACGGGTGTCCCAGGAGTAATACAATCTCCCCTGGAAATTTCAAAGAACGAGATGATTATCTGCAATTGACTGAGGACATCTGTGCTGGCACACTGACACCCTGCCTAATTGATTATCCTGGATTCACAGCTATATTATAAACCAAGGGCCTCGCTGAACAGATGCCATGACTAACACCCACTTGCATTTCATCAAAATGTTCTACAAGTGGTTTGTTATCTGTCAGAGTAGTGAACATTTACCTTTGCAGATTGTATTTTTTTAGCTTTTATTCCCATAGTAGGCAAAACCTTATCCAGCATCAGCTAATAACCCTGAGGCATAGCTAATTGGTTATTAATATAAGTCATGTTCTGTGGCAAAACTTCCCTTACTCCAGATTATGGGTGGCAATACTAATTCTTCGTGCACATCAGAACACAGAGAAAGCTTGAAGACTTTTGTCTGGACAGCCATCCTCGCTCTTGCCTCAGCAAGTTTCTCTTAGAAAGGTCTGAAACGTTTGGGAAAACCTAGTATCTGATTGTATTTGTGTTTCTGAATGGGACAGTTACTTGGACCTTGGCTGCCAGAGGAATAATTCTCCCTGTTTGTCTCTCCAGTGGGCTACATGTCCTGACCTTATAAAAATACAGATAATTTATTTTAAGCAAATTCTCATAGCCTGTATTCAATTGAGTCCCTATTCATTGCTGATTAATGTTTATCATCACATCTGCATGTAATGAAAATGCTATTTGTCCTCAATAATGACATATGGGATACTTCTCAACATAGTTTTCACAGCAATCTGTTGAACAGATAAAAATTAAGTATGCGTTTGTATTAAATGTCTTATATTTTGCTAGTGTTTAAGTGATAAGTCCCTTCATAGTCAATCTTTTATCCTTAAATTTGGTAGCATCTGCTTTGGTTGCTTAGGTCATGCATTTATGGAATGGAACTTGATCAGCTGTAAGTTTGATTCCCACAGATAAAAACTCTGTAGTTTGTTGAACTTATGGACTCAGAAATTCTCTAATAAAAGGAAAAACAACTGGAAAAAAATATTTTCCAGCTTGCCTAGCTCTCCTTTCACTTTGCTGACTAAACAAAGGACTGATCCACTTCTGGCTTTACTGAATATCAGTACTGACTATGAATATTGGCTGAAAGGTCTTTCAAGGTTCTTTGTGTGAAAATGCTTAAGCGGGTATCTACAGACTAACAGGAGTTCTTTAAATGTCATTACAATTTGGACTGAATTTTTCAGCTTATCTTTGCTTAATGTATTCTGACTTCCTGTCCTGATTATCAGAACTTGGGTGATTTTCGCATGACAAAAAAATTATCATCTGGCTAAAGTGTCTTTTTGTGGCTTTAAATGTCTTTAATTTCTGTATTTGCAATTAAGTTGCAGTACTGTAGTTAAGTGCATTCACTGCACACAGCTGCTTTCTCCCTACCTGCCTCCACCTGTAGGTTACTTGTATCATTGCTTGATTAACAATCCATCCCACTCTTTCAATTATACTAACAGATAAGAACTAAAATGAAGTTTCAGGGTCTTTCTTTCTTTCAGTCTAAAAACTTTGTGCTGTGACATCTGGCCACTTTGGCTATTTGATATGTAATAACTTTAAGTTAATTTGTTTTAAAGTTATGAATTACTGTTACAAAAATGTCCACAGAAGCAAGGCAAACAGAAGCCTCTTAAAAGTGGCTTAAGATTTTGCTATATTGGTAATCTCCACTCTATTTTTCTCCCTTGGAACAGATTAAATTGTAGTCTGGCAGAAATGAACTTGGATTTTCTCTTTGTAACTCAAATCAATCTGTCTTGTGGCATATTTTCTAGACCATTTCCTATACTGAGGAATATTCAGTTAATCTTGTAGTTCCACCAATTTAATTCATTTTTTGGTGTTGTCATCCTATTAGGAAATTTTAAGTGTTCAGCAATTTTACTTGACATTGGTATGTGTTGATACAGAGAAGCTCTGAGGAACAAGAGTAGAAGCTGTCTTCAGAAGATGGCCACCTGGGAACTTGTGACCTTCTTCAGCTACACTGCAAGAGAATGGGAAGGAAACTCCCATATGTGCAAGAGAAAATAAAAAGTTAGAGCATGGCATAGTCCTAAATTACTTTGGAAAATGCAGTTACAACTCTTCTGGCTATTTTATTGTGCTGTTTGTACTCCAAATGTCGTCAAATGAATCACTTATATTACTTTTTTTTTTCTGTCCAAAACACAAAAGAGGATTTTTCTGTGTTTTCAGGAAAAGCACCGAAACATTTCAGAATACAGTAATTTCTCAGTTTTAAGTTTTTGAACACAGATGTCCTCTACTTGCAACTTTGTTTCTTATGTTGGCTTTGATGAAATAGAAACGTAGAATTTAATATCATCTGATGCTCCTACCCTGAAAGCAGTTTGGTATTACCTGTAAGGTATACTTGTGATTTGCCGAAAGAGATACAATGGGCAGTTGTATTTCCTCAGTTTTTAGTGCACTGAAGAATTTACAGGATTGGCCAAGGACTACGGAATTCCCTGTCAGCCATGGGTTTTCCTCCATTTAGCTACCTCAAGTCCAGGTCAGTGCAAAGAGAATGAAATCTTTAACACATTGTGTTAAAAGTACATTGAAAAAAGAAAGGTGATGTAGTGCTTAGATACTGTGGAAAAAGGACCTCTGAAAGAAGGGAAAATAGGTAAGTAGAATTCTAGGTAGAGGGAAGGATAAAGAGATATTCTCAAGAATCTTCTCTAACTGCTTTGTGCTGCTCTTCCACAGCAAAACAGTGGCATAGTGGCAGTTTACCAGTCAGTGCTCTCCAGGATGCAGTCACCTGTCGGAGCATTCTCCTGAATAGGAATTGTCCCCAAACCCAGAAAGAATGAAGGCGCATGCAAAACATTATCTTGGGGTGAAAGAATGTGTTATTTGGTCAAGACGCACAGACGACTGAAAATAGACAAAAGGGAGTAAGCTTTAATTTGATGAATTTACTTCAGCTGTCTAGAGCAGGAGCTCTGAGACAATAACTGTTATCCATCCTCCCTGACGAATTCAGTTCAGTATGAGAGGGATGAATGCTATATGATTCCCCCTTCCTTAAATAACAAAAGATCCTCTAGTGAAATTGCACAGCTACCTGGCCTGCTTTACTTTGTCTGTTTCGATATCACACAAAAATGGGAACAAACAGGACATTCACATTCAAAGTGTGATTTGTTACCTACCTGTGCTACATGTTCTGAGAAAGGTGAAAGCGTTCACCAAGTCTTTGTCAATTTTGACACCCTATGAAGCCAGCATGGTTCCCTCAGTAAAAGGTCCTTCAGTAAAATCTGGAGCATCCTGCAAATGTTGATTTTATACTGCAGTACAGAGGAAGGGCACTTTGGTTGTAGTCAAAATATTAGAGCCAATACCTATATTTTAGGAAAAGCCAGTTCCCCTCACACAACCAGGGGAATGGAAGAGCTATCAGAAAGGAAAGATGCTTCATAAGAGAGTCTCCTCCCAAATTGTGATTTGCACTGTAATTAAGTCTTTCATCTCATGATAAAATTGAAGGATATTTCTATTAATATCAAAAGGAGATATCAATACCAATATTTTTTTTGAAAAGGCCAAATAACAGTGTCCATTTGTACCTAGATATATTTGTATGTACTTGATATATTTGACTAGGTTTCCATTTTTTATATATGATAATGGCATTTAACTAAATCTGGATGCAGTAAAATATTTTAAGAAATTAAAAAATATATACAATCCCAGCATGAAATATTTAAAGCTATTTGTTCAGCTCTATGTATTAAAATGAGTTTCAAAATAAAAACAAATTTAATTAAAGATTACTAACTGATAATGTTTTCTGAGCTTTTCCCAAAACCATCAGTCAGTGAAAACTCCACTTCAGCAATATTGAACAAAGGATTATCCCAGGGTGTACTGTAAATTGCATTAAGATAGCAGAAAGGGTTCACCCAAGCAGCAAAGGTTGCTGCATCCTTGACTATAATCAGCAGAAAGGAAGCAGTAGCTAAGGTTATGTTTGAATTTAGCTAGTCTGTAGTAGAAAAAATCCTGTTAGTTATTGATTTGGAATATTCAAGTGCAGACTGTGTTGGTTTAGTTGAGAGGTAATCCTGATTTAAATGTTAAGCTTCTAGGGCTGGTTTAATTTAAAGTAGATAAACTGTGGGATTGTATAAAGTATTTACCTCAAAGAATATGCTCTATAATTGAGATAGTACTTAGTAATGTAAAAGAGACAGAACAATTTGAAATTCAGAATGCTATAGAAATGTCAGCTAAACATTTTTACATATTTTATTTGTGCATATTTAAAAAATTTTGAAATATATTTTGTGATTCTAATTCAGGCATTCAGCAGTAGTTATTAGTAAGTATTTAAGTGTATAATAACAAAGTTTATGATTGGTTTGAAACCACTGTCCATGGAACTAGACTTTACTATTTTTTAATATAAAAAAACTATTTGTTTTGAGTCAAGTGAAAACACTCATAGTGTCTAATGTTGTCATTTCAATATTACCAGTGAAGTGGGAAAAAAAAAGCATTCACATAGTTCCATTTAAAAAGACATTTTTTTTAATTTTAGTTAACCATAAGATTCTGGACATAAATGAAAAAGAATATTAATGAGGTTGAATCCTTTTCAAAGAGTTGCAAAAAAAGTTGGCTAAATTCCATAGCCAGAGCAGAAATTTTGTTTGTTTCTCCCAAGACCTTTTCTGTTATTGTATTATTACATACTTTTGCTTGGACATAGCTGAAAGATTTCCCAGTAATTAATCCTTTTGATACACAGGTTGCCCTTCTAAAGCAGTTAAACATGTACAACAGATACAATAGATAATACAGAGCTTACATATATATATATATAATAGGTATATATAAACTTATATAGTTTTATATTTTCTACTATATTCCAGTGCAAATTTGGAATTCAAAATGCTGACCTGATATAAAAGACAAACCATACTGGGACACTGAGGCATTAAAAAGAGAAATAGCAAACATAAACACAAAGCCTCATCCAGATTCCAATTGCAATACATCCCTCACTCTCCATTTTTTTATATTCCTGAGGAGGACAGGGATAATACTATTCAATAATGTAAGATGTGAATTTATAGTTGGATATCCAGTTCTAGTACACATGAAGAATACCTTTGGACAATATAGTTTACTTGATAATATCTTGACCTCTGTCAGCTAGATTGCCCACAAAGGGAATTATTGAAAAATATGTAATATTCTGTAAATTCACAATTTAATTTATTGTGTGGGAAGATCTTGCATAGACTCAATAATTTTCCAAAGTAGCACACTAAGCAAGAAAATAAAATACCTCATATTAGTCAAGGGATGATAGCAATCTTTCTAAGCTAATCAAGATGTGCTTATTTTGAGATTAGTGGAAGTCTGTTCTATAAAGACAGGTCTTGTGACTTAAAAATTTCTCTAAATCATTTCTAAGATTCATTTCTGATTAAAGCAGCACCAGAAGCAATCTTTTTTTCCAGTTAGTGCAAGAGTACTATAGCACAAATCAGAGAGTGCCGTGAACATCATAATGACACCAAAATGAAAATAGGGCCAGTATTTATAAGAACGGTTAAAGACTTAGGCAGTCACAAAGTTCAAACTTAGAAAGTGTGATAGGAACATGATAAACACTTCCGTAATAAGTAATAATATCAAAATATGACGAAGAAGAAGTTGAAGTGAACATTACAGAATCTTAACTAGTTATACTTTCACTTCTCACCTTTCCTTTGTTCCTTTTCTCTCTTTTGCCATTATTTATTAGCTTATCTTTAAATGACCTTGATCTGCTGCTGCCTTTGACTTTTTTTCTTGTTATCATTGCACCTGAGATTTGATTTATAAAACAACTTGTGGAATTTTGGGGAGAGCTTTTTGTTAAACATATAGTTTCCAGATGGAAACTATAGCAGTTGTTCTGTGCAAAAACCTAGAGACCTTTACCTGAGATTTTCTCTCTCCTCACAACTCTACAGGGGAAACTAAAGTGACTGATTGCATCCTGTCAATATGATACTGGAGTTATGACAAGAGAGGTGATCTGTCAGGCAGGGAGGTTCATGCCAGAGTGCTCTTGGATTGCAAAAAAAAGCTTCTTATTTGAAATTCTTGAAGTAGCCCAAGACCATTACCCTTTCTGTACTGTTGCAAAACACACTCTCTTGATTTGATATTCATAGAGGACAGGGAAACCGAGGATTTGGGTGTGCATGTGTATATATAGAAGAGATATTTTCTCAGTTTTCTAAGAGGTGGGAACATCTTGAGTCTGTGATACAATCTTGCTGTAGATGTTTTGCTTCTCTTAGAGATGTTTGTGTTTATGTTCTTCTAAAATTTTGGCAAGAAGGCCCAAAACATGAAATAGAGGACCTATATTATTTCAGATAAAGCTAATGAAACAACCTGACTTGTTGAGTTATTCTGTAAGGCTCACAACCATTGATAATTTTGTTTGAGTTAGTAAATGAAGCTAAGTTCTTATTTCATAAAGGAAAAGTCATCTCTTGAGACATATCATTTGTGTATTAAATTGACTTGGAAAACTTTGTGATTGACGTTTTGGAGGGAAAAAAAAGTCCATTCTGAAGATATGAAAGAACATTTAGGCAAATGAGAACCATTATTTATGGAAACATGTGCTTGAAATGTTTATGGAGAAAATAAAACACAAGTAAGATAAAACGGTATTCAAGTATAAAGTTCTCAAGCTAAGCCTTAGGTTATATAAATGTTAACTACATATTGATCTTTCAGCAAGAGGTTTTAAGACAGAGCAAACTATGAAGGGGAAAGAGCTCTAGGTAACTAGGTAGAGCCCATACTACTAAGCTGATTGCTTTTGGGGACACTAACTAAAATAGACTTTCAACTGGAAACAGAATATCTTACTTTTGTAACATAAGTCTTACAAACTTATTTATTTCCTTAACTTGGTGATAAACCAAGTCAAATTTCAGCTTATATCTTGATTATGATGTGCTATTTGCTTTATTGTCTTTTACTTTCTTTTTTCCCTCTTCTGAAATTAAAGGGAGTGTATATGCATTGCCTGAGATAGATAGCTGGGCCTGAACCGTTTGAACTCTTTCTCATGTGTCAGCCAGTCCCATTCCTGTACCTGAATTTTCTTGCCAAGCAAGCCGCAATGAGAGGCAGCACGTGGAGTGAAGATACCCTGGGGGTTAGGGCTGCAGTGCAGGCTTGAGTCCCAAGCTAACATGACAGGACAGATACAGTTTTGTCTTGGTTCTCTACATTGAAAGAGATTGAAACTGGACTCTTACACCAGGGAAATATGTAACACGTTAAAGCCAAAGGTTCATTCTGAAAGCCTAACATGAAGAATCAATTCTAATCCATAACCACTTGTCACAAGTAGCTCTTTCATGCATGAATAATAATATTGAACCCAGTGGATGCTCAGATTGGTTTCTGCAAGGTAGCCAAGCGCTATTGTTTTTCTGCTTTGTGCTTCATAGTCAAGATAGTATATCATATTGTTGAAAAATACATGACTAAAATATTATAAAAACAACAGATAGTAACAAACCAACCCTCTGACTATAAAATTGATAATTGCTCGAATATTTACAGCCTGATATGGCTCTTGAACATACACCTAGCTCCTGATATATGCCTTGTGACCTTCCAGCATAAAAAGAGTTAACTGCCCTTACCAGTAGTAAATGTGTTCCTTCATTTTTGTAAGCCCCTTTGGCAATTCCAGTACTTATTAAGGAGCACTGATTTTTATCTAGGGCTTGGGTTGCTTGCTTAAAATACATTCTCTTCCTAAGCCAAACATAATACGATTGTGCAGTGAAGCTTCTGCTACACCAGCATTCTGTAGGACCTAGAGCAGAGCATGATACGAGTGTGGCTGGCATAGGTACCAATACAGCAGTTATGAAAATATATTTTTCAGAAACACACATTGGCCTGCAGTGTTTGTTGTTGTACTTCTCTGTATTACCATTGATTTTAAATGACAATCATTTCTTTTATTAGTTTTCACAGAGAAATCACATGATATCTGTTAATATGCTGTCTGCAAGATGTTTGGGATAGCTGAGCTTAGTATTAGCATTTCACTGACCTTACATGTTTTTATCTTTGGATTTATTTGTGTTTTGTAATGGATTTTTTTTTTTTTAATATTTAAGCTGTAAGTCTTGTTTGATGTATGAGAGGACAAATAACCTCTAATGAAACTGATGGGTCTGTCCCTTTCAATTACAAAGACAAAGAAATCAATAGGACTCATTTCACACATTAAATGAGGCTGGTATTATTTAACACTACAATGAAGGACAATAATTGATGATAAATTGCAAATGAAGTTCTATTGGATTATGCATTACTTTACTCATGGCAGTGTGAAGGATTAATTAAATTGTGCAGGAAGCTGCAATATGTGAAGGTTTTTCAACTCTATCTCAACTATCAAGCCATAGGAAGGGGGCCTAATAAAAAGGGAGCCCTTTGAAGGTAAAAAGTGTGCTAAGCATCCTTTTATTTTTACTTTTTCAAGGGAGAAAAGTCAGATAATGCTTTTTGTGTTTTTCTATATTTTGCGTTTTTCATAATGGTTCTTTAATTGAATATTTCAGCAATGCAAGGAAAAAAGAATTGTAAAATTAGGAGAGTGATCATAAAAAAAACTCAGATCCTAAATGTGAAAAGCTAGCATTTACTGAAGGCAAGAAAAAAATGATATGTATTTTAGGTGTTACTGGGCACAAAGTTATATGAGATTATCCAGTATTCATGCTCAGTCATTGCAAGCAAGTGCTAAATCACAGAATCACAGATTAACAGAATGGTTAAGGTTGGAAGGGACCTGCAGAGATCATTGCTAATGCAAGCTTTCTTTGTGAGGAAAAGAATGATAGTCGTTCTCCTGCAAAAAGTAGCATGAAAGAAATGTGTTTACTGGAATACTTCTGTGTCACTTTTATCTGCTTGATGCAAATGGATGGATCACAGCAGTAAATGATGATTTATTTATTCATTTAATATTTATTTAAGAGGGTGAAGGTATGAGGACTAATAATCATTTCTTAAGGATCCACTTTATGCATTTCTACTTAATTCCCACCCCTAATCCCCTTGGGCAGCCCATGATTCCTCCTGCTGCCTGGATGAGGAGGGGCCTTAGGTTAGCACAGTTTCTGCAACTAGCTGTCCAGGAGGGAGTTCAGATTCTCCCCTATCCCGTTCTGGGGGAAGTGCAAATCTGCAGTTCCAGCAGCCAGCGGTGCCTTTGAGCGTGAGTCTGGAGAGAGGCTCATGTTAGCATCACTGGATCAGTTGCTAAGCTGTTTTGTTCCCATATCCTATTAGGTTCTTGCAGAGAGATTACCTCTTTCTTGTCATTGTTGTTGTTTTTGTTTGTTTTGTTTTGTTTTGCTGGTTTTTTTTTCTCCATGCTGACTGTGCTGTATCAATCAATAGATAGTTTTTTGAAACTGTAGATGTCAGATCTTCTGAAGAACTCAGCTTCATTGAAATCCTTCCTTATTCATAGTGGTAACTACTTTTTTATGACTTCCATGATCTTCAAAAGGTAGATGATACTGAGAATAGGATAACATTATCACGTCTCTCCTATTCGCTGTGAAATACAGCACATCATTGCTTTCTGGTGAGCTAAAGGCAGGCTAATCAATACAGCACACACTGTAACACACACTGCAAGTGCTCTGACCAGTGCATGCTCATTTGAGTATTCATCTGAAGAAGTTATGGGATGCAATTTTATTCTGTGATATATAATCTTGTGAAATGTGGTATCAGAGGGTTAGCTTACAGTTAAAGCAAACTTTTCACAAGAGCAGAGTTTTATGAGTTCTTGTCCTGGAAGATGCTTAATTGTTTCCCCTTCTCAATATGACAAAAAAATAAGTATGAAATAGAGATGTTTCTTCCCCTGCCCCTCATAATACCTTTCTATGGTCTTGTGAAGTAGTCACACTCTTGGGAAGTAATATTTCAGGATTATGTACAACCTGCTTTGTAGTCTGAAGTTTCTTTCTTTTAATGTTTCTGAGGTAGTGATGACATTAGAGCAAACTGTCAGTCATGATTAGCCTATACTGTCAGTATGCATGTGGAACACTGTGTAGATCTAGTGGAGAAAAGGAACAAAAATCAGATGGCAAAGTCATCCCTCTGTGACTTTGAAAAGTCACTTAACCTTTTTGAATAGTAGCTGTGACAACTGGACTCCACAAAATAGAGTCAGACAACTGACTCTGTTACGTACAGGAAAAGGTTTGTGTATGCTGATCAAGGTTTCCACCTCTAGTGCTTCTGTTTCAAGTCTTGAAATTCCCATCAGTTCCTAGGCTATATTAGTATTAGAAATGTTTGTTTAAAATAAGTTTTTAGGTCTCTTGCTTGTAGAGGAAAGCCTAAAAACTTCAAGAGCATGCATTGTAAAGGCATAGAAACCAGAAAACATATTAAATCACATCTGAACTGTGTTTTAAAGCCTTGTTATTAAGGAGGTCTGGTTATTTAGTGTTGTACATTATAGAATAATTATCACTAGATTTATGTTTCTGTTGACAGACAAAATTTTAGTCCAAAATGGTATTTTATTTTCATAAGCATAGAAAGTGTTTAGGTTCTACATGCTGCTAATTAATTTGATAATTCCATGAAAAGAAAAATCAGATGCTATTATACCACTTAAAAGAGAATCAGCCTAAGAAAGGTTAATTGCACTGTTCTTACTTCAGGCCATCTATCATCATGTTGACAGAACATTTTGTTCACTGGTGGGAACAATGATAGGATGTAGCGATGATGATACAAATTGAATAATCACTTTTTCATGCAGATGTGTGCACTTGCAAAAACTATTCATTGGGATTCCCAAGCTGTGACAGTTTAGGAACTAGTGATTAAAAGAAAAAAGATGGAGAAAGACTTTAAATGTTGAAAGGTATTTCACTGACATGAAACATGGAACATATTGTATTTAATAACCTCCTTTTAAAATTATTTCTAATTAGTGAGACATTTTAGCACATCTGCTTTCCTTTTCAGCTTTGAAATTTTACCTCAACTTTTATTTTTTTTTTTGGAGGGGAGTTGGGGGGTTGACTAATCTCACAAAAATTAGGAAAAAAAAAAAAAAAAGCTAAAGTAGGTAGATCATCTAATTTACAATTAATTGCATTAATTTTACGGAAAAAAAAAAGATTAATGTTAAGTGTTGCACACTATCTGATTCCTCAAATGTATTGTTAAATCTTAAAACTAAAACTTTAGGGCATATTTATTCTGCTAAAGATGCTTCACTGCAAGATACATCACTTTCTTCTTAAAAATAAAACCCTTTGTGTCATAAGTTAGCATGATCATTAAGATGAGAAATAAAATCCAGCTCAGTGAGGTGTCCCTAGCCACAAAGATGTCAGCCCAAGTGAGAATGCTTTTTGCTGAAATTATATAACTGTGGTTCACAAAAGAAAAAAAAATAAAAAGAATTACAAGTATAAAATAAAGCCCACAAAAGAAAATCATAATCACACTGCCTGATTCACACTGAACTCTGACTGCCAGCTGCCTCTTTTACCATTTCCTTGGAAAGCAGGGATACAGATAAGAACAGGGGTCCACACCAAGAATGATGTTTTCTGTTGAAGAATTCTCTTCAACCAGAGAACACTAAGAGACCACTTCTGTTTATGTGGAAGTAGCTATAGATATATACCATACAGACAAAAGCAATTTCTCCTTTACACACATCCTAAAGCATTTTAAAACTTTTTAAACTAAACCCCAAACCTCTAACACCAGTGTAGATCTGCCTAGAGCACTGATTTAGCATTCCCCTAGGCATGAGCTCTCACAGAGGGAAAAAGTCCCAGAATTCTTTGGTAACATAGTTTGTTTCCCTTGATTTCAGGGTATCACCTCACCTAAAATAGGCCTTTTTTTTCAGCCAGCTTTAATTGCTGCTGATTTCACACTGAGTGCCTCTGAAAATTCTATTTTAAATGTTCTAGATGCATCTGCTTAAACCTACCAGATCTGTTCAAGTCAAAGTCTCCAACACTTAATGCTCTTGTGAGCTTTTTTAAAAAATCAATTTTAAAACATTAAGCTTTAATTTTCCATAGTTAAATTAATATTTATGTGTATGATGCTTTATCTTTTAATTGTTCAGCTTTTCCTGTTTTCTGCAAGAGGAATGAAAGGATTCCATTTTTTTTCACTATCGTCTTTTCTTAGATTCATTGTAACAGGAGAATTGTAATGTAGCACTGAGAGCTTTAAGCCGTCAAGATCCCTTTTAAGTTGTCATCCAGCACTTGGGAATAGGATCTCCTAAGAGGAACTGCAAAGGCAGACTGTAAAACTTATCCTTTCCAATTATTTTCTTCATTCACCACAAACCATAACAGTCAAATCCACCTTTGCTTTTCCTGAAGTATTACTTTTCTCTACTCATTCCCATCAATCCATTCCATATTTTATTCAGCAGTTCCATCAAAAAAGTCAGAAAAAAACTTACCCAGAAGAAATGACTGGCATTTTTTGTAAGACACTGCTTGTACTAGGCAGGTTAAAAAAAGGAACCTTTACACCAAAACATTTTCTCCTTATAATGTAAAGAAACATGATTAGCGAACACTGGCTGTGGATAGATGTTTAGACTTTAAAGTGGAGAATGAAAATGTTACCTGAGAAAAAACACAGCCATTTTTTAGGGACACTGTCTAAATTACAAGCCTGTAGCTATCGATCAGTAAGAGTTTTGTTCTTGGTGTGCTGAACATTTCCATTTCTAGATTTTCTAAAGATATTTTTTCAGAAAATTATTTTCAAAAATGAAAATTTTACAAATTCTTGCGCAAACATATATTGGTTTGAATATTTCTACCAGATATCTTTGTGCGTAACTCCTATTTTTTCCTCCCTTCTCCTATTTAAAAATTCCCCTGAGGCACACAAACAGTACCAAGCAAATTTGGATACAAAAAAAAATTGGATACAAAATACTTAAAGATACATTATGGCTGCCAACAATTCATAAAGGAAATAGTGCTTTTATAATAACTATCTTATGTGAACACTGCCAGTTTACAGAAAATTTCCTGAAAATAGGAGAAATCATTCGGCAAAACATGACACATGCACATACACATGCACACACACAAACAGGGGAAAAGAGCTACAGATGTTAAATAAAGGGGTATCTCAATCAAAGTACCTCAAAGTAGCTACAAAAACAAAAATGTTAGCTGGAGGTCGAATAAAATTTATTTACTGCTGCTCATTCTTTTTTCATTTGCTGGCCATTACTGAATAGGGATTAGAGATTCTGGCTGCAAATTTCAGAACACCTTTCTATTTTTCCTCTACCACTGTGTGACACATTTTTTATCAGCAGTGGAACATATTCCAGTGCACTTGAAGCAGTCTGACAGCTAACAGGCAGGTTGAATAAATTGTTGCTGTGTGCCTGGGGATCTACATTTCCCTGACTCCTTTTTTTTCTCTCTCTTTTTTTTTTTTTTTTCCTCTCTCCCTGTCCTTCTTCCTCTTCTCTTTTTGCTGTCCTGTCAGCAGTTGTTCAATTCCATTTTTAATGTGTTGCATGTTATGTATACAAGACCATGTCTGCAAAAAGACTCCTCATACTTCTCACTTCTGGTAGTACATATCACAAGAACAACAGCAGTGCTACTTTAGTATTCCTACCAAAGTATTTTGCATGGACAAAGCGGGTAGATATTGTGCTGTCTAATACTGTTTTACTTTAATATTCGCTGAAGTGAATGTGACATTAGTGAACCGCAGCAAAGCAGTCGTGCCTTGGCTTTATCCTTGATTGTCCCTTTGATCACATCGTGCTTTAAGGAGGCCTTTTGCCAGTAAATCACACTCACCTCTCTGACCTTGAAATAGTGTATAGTCGCCTCGCACTGCAGCAATGACTTCTCTTTCCCACGTGCTTAGAAGGATAGAGCTTAATAACCCTACTCCTAGTAGGTTATACTGACAGGCAGTATTTCTGTGGTGCATGTCTGACAGATTTACTGGCTTACGATTATTCTTTTTGTTTCCTATTTGTGCAAATATAACATTTACCTTGGTTTCTATTTGCTGTGATATGATATATTCACAACTTTCAAAATTCTGGATGTGAGTATTGGAAAAAATTTCCACTTCACTACTTGCATAAGGACCTGTTAAGGTCTACTAAGGTCTAAGGACCTATATAAGGACTACTTGCATACATGACCTATATCATGTAGCTGCAACTGCATCACTCACAGGCAAAGACCTGTTTTTTGTTGTTGTTGTTTTTAATTATTAGGAATGTCTAGGGAAGAGTGGGGGCCAGGATGGATACCATTCAGGACAGGAACATTTTGAATGTCGAGGTATTTTGTGCAGTGTAGTTAAGCACGGATAAGGTGTAAACTCTCAGCTCTTTTGCTTGTTTGCTTTAGCCCAAAACTGCACAAAGTAATTAGGAAAAATGAAGTGGGGTGGTCTCTTCCCAAGATGGAGGAATGAGAATACCCCTTAAGGTGTAAGGAAGTATAATTCATCCTCCAGAGGTTTCTCTTCCTTGGTACATATATGGGAGTGGTGGGATAACCTGGGCTCAAGCATGAATCCTGACAGAAGTGACTGACTGAAGATGACTAAGCAAAGTGGTCATAGAGTTTATTTATCATAAAAAAATAAAAATATGCAAATAATAATAATTAAAAAAAAAAACATTGCAACCAGCTAGCAGAGGAATTTCTACCATCTTCAGTCTTCAGTGTACTCTTGTGAAGCTTGATTAGCTGAATGTTAAACAGCTACTGGACTGCTTACTACTCAGTTTTATATGGAAGCACTGGACCATAAGCAGTGCCAGTCCGGATCTGAATCATTTTCAGTTTACATGACAGGCAGAAGAGATGTATGAAGTTCATGGGAAATTAGCTGGTAAGCTTATCACTAAGCCATCTTCACTCATAGAATTCCTGGGCATTTTCTTGTCCAAGTTGACTAATGAGTGGACAAAGACACTTCTGCGTTCTACAGACCGATGTTGTCTAGTTCACTATACCCTCAAGCTATGCATTGTAATGTAATTTCTGTAGAGCATGAAGATTAATTTCAATACCAGTTACATTTCACAACAAACTCTTAGAAAATAAATATTTTACATCTTTGACTTGTGCAACATGTCAGTCCAAAAGCACCTTGGCTGTGTTAATGGTATGTGGTAGCATGAGAGAGATCATTTCTCCTAATCAGCTATGCTTTAATTACCTTACTGGCCCTTTACCATCTTATCTATTCTGCTTTGTAAATTATATTGGAAACAGAAATTTTATTCTATAGGATATAAGTTTATTTCCAGCGTTTTTGTTTCATTGTTTGTTGGACATTAGATCAGATATACACTAGGCGTTTTATGAGATTTGAGATTTTTTTCACAGCTGACTTTTACCAATCTACCCTAAGTTTCTGTTTATAATTGTCTGAGGACTGAATGTACTGTATGTACTCTATTTTGTTTCTGGAAAGATATTTTAAATGATTTGGTGTAAAACAGGCATTTGGTAACTTTACTATAGGAATTAAACAGCCTACTTCTCACCTCTTCATGGAATCATGTATAAGGATTATATTTATCTATAATAGAATTCGTAATGAAAGAGAACTCAAACTCCGAAGGGGATATTTAATATAGTTGTAATAGTAGTGTGCTTTGTTCCTGTATTGTTCATTGTACACTTCACTAAATTGGAACTGGAATTTGCTTTAGGTTGTAACACCTTACCCTGTGTTAAACTAGTTGGGGAAGGGAGTTATCATTAACGAGAAGCAAAGGTAAAACTCCTGGTAGAAAAATTAGTCTGAGTACGTAGTAAATATTCAACAGTTCAACTAAATAATGTTGCTTTTAAAAGTTTCTTGATATTAGATTATTATAAATTATTTAATAAGATTCCTTTATTTTCATATAAGGCATAAGAATATTTCAGAAATATATTCCATTGTAATATGTCTAACAAAATTATATTTAAAAAAGCTGCACTTAGCATGCACATTAATGAGAAAAAAAAACTATTGTAGAACTACCCTGCTTGAAGCAAAAGATACAATGCAATTAATAATGTGTTGCAATCCTTTCTGTAATTATGGTGCTGTTTTTATAATTCTTTACAAAGTACAATAAATGAATTAATCTAACAAACACTAAATTGTTGAATACATTATAGTGTAATATCATTTAATTTATAAACTTATAAATTCCATGATGCAATTTTCTAATGCTTTAGTTTCATTACTGGATCTCTCAAAATGAATAGAGATTACATAAACTTCTAGGTATCTTCATTTAGATTAGAAAAATGAAAACAGAGAACACCTTTTTATACATTACTTAAGCTTATCAAAGAAAATTATTTTTTTTAAGAAATATGTTAGGATTCTGGTAGCATTGTATATGTTTATATTAACACTTCAGCACTAGCGAGAATTTCTGTTGCACATTTATTTTCTGGAACTTATTTTAAGCAGAACTTGGTTTCACTTTTTTCTCCAGTCATCCAATGTAAAATATCTTTTTAAATCACTGACTCTTTTTTTTTTTCTTTTTCTTAAGAGCTGTGTCTACTTTCTGTAAAAACTAAGGGAAAATTTCCCATTGACTTCAGCAAAGATAAATCAGATCTAAGGCATACTATTTTGTAAGGGTATTTTTGTGATTGTGGGCTACATAATTAGGTATGGGACTTCACAGCTTTGTACCATGATGGTAATACAGCCTCTACTTTCATAATGTTTGTCTAACACCTTTTAAACAAGAAAAGGATAACTGAAACAAAACAAGATTTTCTTTAACAGGAAAAAAATCTGCATCTGATTCCATAATTTTGGAATTTTGACATAGTTCCTTTTTTTGAGTTTATAACTCTAATTTCTTTAATTTATAAAGAAAAAGAGAGAGAGAATGAGAAGAAAACCTGGAAGAGTATTATTTTGGAGGCTGATTGAATTGCTTTTTACATTACATGAGGTATAAACAGCTTAAAATATGACATTTGAACATTTTGTGATATTTAAATCCTACTATCTCATCTAAAAATGTCACTAGAGTTTTATTATGTGCCTGAGCACCATAAGATGTCATATCAACTCTGCAGATCTCTGACGTCTGGTTTTGTTTTAGTGGTTATGGGTCTAGCAGCAGCCCCTATGCCTAACTCAAGATTTGCTGTCTTCCCATTCTACAGAAAAAAGGTTGATGACCCAACTTTCACTGCATGGCTAGAGCCGAAGAATAGAACTAGTCACAATCAACATTATTCAGCATATATGATATTCTTATAAAATTAAGTTAGAGAAATATTTTGTAGAGCATTCACTGGAGTTTGTGTTAGCTGCAATAATGTATCTTGTTCAATATATACTTAGATGTTAGTTCCTAGTACTTTTACGCTAATGAAAATGGGCAACATGTAAGTTTTGCAGTCTTCATAGTTGCTGGTATCCTATCTCATAGCTAAGCAGGGATTACTTAACTGTGCTCTGGAATAAAAATGACTGCAGATCCAGAACTTTACTTTGGAATAAAAACAAATTTACCATTTTTTTTTTAAGAAAATAAATGTCATTTTCAGAATAAAATGTGCAGTGAGGTCATAGTGATGAAAAACCTTAACAGACTTAAGCTTAAACTTCTGCAATGTCTTTTTATACAATAAACCAAATCAGAAATCTTGAGTAAAAACTAGGAGGGTGATTTTGAAGGAACTACCTGTTGGCACAGAAATACAGAATAAAATATTTGAATCCTGGTGCTTTTCACATGAAAGAAAATTTAAAAGTATCCAGAAAATTTAAAAAACATTAGGTTTCCCTTTCAGTGGTTGGAATTACTGGGAATGATTGACTGTTACCAGGTGCATATGTTCCTATTTGACAAATCATATCATTTGACCCTGTTTAAATCAGACTTTTATTCTTGCAATAAAGTGAATGGGGGACTGCCAATAGAAATGATCTATGTGTTACAATTATAAAATGCTGATGCAGAACTTCACAAGTTAATTCAAGGCCAAATATTTATTCATCGACCTGTGGTGATTCAAGTTCAAATGCACATTCTGTATTGGAACAAATTTTATCTAAAGACCTAAATCAATACTTTTTCAAATAATAATTATGAATTGTTCCATGCTACACAAGAACAAAATGTACCTATATATCAATGCATTACTTGTAGACCTGGTGAATCTTCACCTCTGGAATTCAAATGGATATAGCCAAGTCTGTATTTCATAGCAAGGGAGTTAGAACGTGTACCTTAAGCCTTTCACATCTCAGCACTTTAGTGTGAAAAAAATGTTTCATATTAGGTATGAAATATGGTCTTCATACGATCTATAGTCAGTGCTTACCACCTTCATCTCGGCTGGCTTGATTATTAAAAGAATTTAAGAATAACTGGATTATTAAAAGTAAATATTGATGAAAATTATTTAGTATTTGTGTTAAAATTCCTTTACTTAAAATCCATCTTGTTATATTGTGTCCTTTATAATTTCTTCTGTTTGAATTCACAATATTTTATATTGTGATTTTGTGTAGTGATATATGTAGCCTTAGTATTTTAATCAATGCATAAAAAAACTAACAACTCCTCAAAGTGTTTTAAAAATATATTTTTTGATTATTTTTTCCAGACTTTTGTTGTTGTTGTTGTTAATTTTAAAAGACAGTATGATAAACTCAGTTGAGTTGCTCAGGGAATAAAATACAGACAGTTCCTAGTAGCTGCAAACTTAATATACTGCTCCATTATACTGTTAAACATTGAGCAACATATGCTTTGGTTCTAATACCAATTATTTTGAGAGTGGCTTTTTCCCACTTCTGCTTCCAAGGCTTTTTTTCTTACTCTCCTTATCATTTTTAATATATCACAGAGCATGTTGCAGTTCCTAATTTCTGAGCTCCATAGTATTACATGAAGAACACAATAAACGTTCACTTATGAAGCAGTTGACATATTACATCCATCTCAGAATCAGACTCCAAATGTAAAGTACTCTAGGGACTTGTGTGTGTGTATGTTTTGCTGTATGCTAACACTTTAGCTTCAGTAAATGGACCTCACAGAGTGAAACTGCCAACACATGTTGTATACAGGGAATTATGTCATGCAGTACTAAAACTAATAGCCTGTATTGCAGATAAATGGTAATGGATCCCCACATGGCCTTACAGTGCCGATTACAAAGTGTAGCAGCTACTTAGAGAATAAGTTATCACCTCCGAAAATAAGATGTTAGGTGTTTTCTTTATTTTATTATCCATGTATTTCCTTATTATGAAAAAACAGTGTTGCATAAATCACATTAGGAGAAAACAAAACTAAATTGTTGAAGAATTTCTAGGAATCTAGAGCAAAGCGAATATGTTGGTTAATTCCATTGTGGACTACCTTTTCTGTAAAAAGATATTTTAAATGTTTACTTTGATAAACAATCAACTTCACATTAAATGAATGAACTATTTCAAATAAACCTAATTGGGAAACAAGCTGACATGTGATTTGTCAAACCGTGCTATATTTTGTGTGTTTTGGGAAGAAGTGTAGAGGATAGAGAGGAGTGATTTATGTGGGACTAAAATCTACCCTGTAATAATGTTTTTGTTTTCACTGGAGTTCGTTTCAATCAAAATTAACTGGCTTTTCTTAGACTTATTTTTTAAATTAGTTCTGAATTTTGGGATGTTTCTATCCTGAGTGGCAAAAAAAGCCATCCTTTCCATTTCATGGATAACATTTTTTGAAGAAAGGTATAATTTAGCCATTTAGACACTTTGGAAAATGGTCTGCTTTTATCTATTAGGCCTTTAAATAACTGAAAAATAACTTTCAGTAACTGAATATCACATTATCTCATTCTGAAAATCTGGGAATTGATGAAGTAACTGAATAGTAGGCCTAGAGGCAAAGACCAAATAGGAAGTAGAGAGATGCTTATAGTTAAACATGTATTTGGTTTAAGAGAATTTAAGTGAAGTAATGGATGCCAGAATGTGGTCATGAGGTATGAGAAAATGCGATGAAGGAATAGAGGTCAGGGCCTCTCACCCAGGAAGTGGAAATCCACTCTGTGGAAAAAGCTAATGATTGGTCTTAGAAGAAAAGCTGTTGATGGGTCCTAATGAGTGATAGAAGAAAAAACACTTTTGGAGACAGGACTTCACTCCAAAGCCATTGTGCGTGTTA
Source organism: Tinamus guttatus (assembly GCF_000705375.1). The sequence goes on along the minus strand of NW_010588620.1, from coordinate 4,721 downwards.
CTCATGTTCTTGATCAGCAAAAGTTTACATTCATTTATATGATAATTGAGTGTATCTAAAATCGAAAAAAATACCTTCAAGCCATCCATCAGTTTATTACATATTAGATATTATACCATCTATTATTAGATTAGATATTTTGAGCCAAATTATAGCTGTCTAACAGTCACAAAATAGCAGAGATTGGAAGCCATCACTAGGGATCTGGCCCACCTCCCTATTACAACATGGTCATCTACAGCAGGTGGCCCAAATCCATATTCAGTCAAATTTGGACTGTCTGCAAGGATAGAGACTCCAAGCCTCTCTGGGTAACCATTTCAAGCATTTGATCCCCCTCACAGTGCAGAAGTACTTCCATATGTTCAGAGTTTTCTGTGTTTGAAACTGTGCCCATCGTACCTCATCCTGGCCACAACTGTAAAGTCCCTGACTTCTTTATGCCCTCTCTTCAGCTATTTATAAAAATTTGTAAGACTTTTCCAGACCCTTCTACAGATTGAACAGTGCTAGCTCTTGCAGCTGCTCCTTGTGGGAGAGACGTTGCAGTCCCGTAATCACCTTCATGGACCTTTGCTGGACTTGCTCCAGTAGGTCCATGTCTGCCTTGTGCTGGGGAGTCCAGTACTGGACCCAGCACATCAGCCGTGACCTCACTGGGGCTGAGTAGAGGAGGATCATCTCCCTCAACCTGCTGGCAATGCTCTGCGTAATGTAGCCCAGGTTGGCTGCCTCTTCAGTGAGGGCATCTTGCTGGTTCATGTCCCTCTTGCTGTTCAGGATGCTCAGGGCCCAGGGCCTTCTCTGGGAAACTGCTCACCAGTCTGTACTGTGCAGTGCAGTGTCTGTGCTGTGCGGAAGGAAGATCAAAATGAGATTCTACCAGGAACTCCATCGTCTGCCCTCAGGGCATTGTTAAAAATGCATGTTCATCCTTTTCATAGTGGGAGCTCCCATCAGAACATCTGCTGCCCCATGTCAGCCTGGAGCCTGCACTGGTGCCTGCCAGTCCCAAGGACTGCCACTCATACTTGGCATTTAACTCATTTCCTTCATGACATTGCTGGTCTTTATTTTTTTTCTGTCATTAAGTCCTCAATAACTAGTTAAAAGTTCTAATACCTAGAAAAAAAGACCAGGCTTTCTGTTGGAGGCAGCACCTGCAGGCATTGAAACAATTTTGCAGCCTTCAGGGGGCATTCTTTTTCATATACAGGAATTATATTGATACATTCAAAAGGTGGCAATAATAATCCCTCTTTTGAGAAAGTATGATAATCACTCTCTCATCTTGTAACTATTAGTTCTGAATATACCATGTATTATCCTTCCATTATTAAGGTTACTTCTTTTTTATTTAGATAATTATTGGTTATTTTTATGCTATCCAAAATAAAACTATCTTATCTGTAAAAAACTTCCTGGAAGCTTATGTTAATACAGAGCTCTGTCCCTCAAAAAATCATCTTTTTCATAGCACAATTTAAACATGCTTCATCCCTGCATTAGTAAAGACAATTTGATTATTACATTGGTAATGTGTATCCAATGTAACTTGGATATTACGTGGTTATTTTCACATGTGCTTTTTTTAATGATTTCCAAAAATAATGCTTCTGTTCATAACAGATAAAAATGATAACATGATCTCAAGTCTAAAGGAAGTCTTATGGTGACATATAAGTAATTTCATCTAATGAATAGCAAAAATCTCTAATACATAATTTAATCAGAGTTTATACTGGAAGCAGTTATTAAACTCTAGGAGAAAATATAATTTTATAACAAGGAGCTCATATACTTTGGAATGTTTATTATCCTATGTCTTATTATTTTGGTATTATTCTAAACACCAATACAGTGTGCTGGTGACTTTCTATATTAGAAAATGTGGAAATCATTAGACACACATACTTTTGCCACTGAGCATGAGCACTGCCATTAACATGCGTGTATAAGGTGTAAGAGCATGCAACTTCAGGTAAAATGCTACCCTGAATCAAACAAGAAAATAGGGTTTTTTTGATATGTAAATAAAAGTTAGTTACAGGGGTCTTTGTTCTGAATATCTGTATGTCCAAACCCACTGAAAAAAAAAAAAAGTATTTACGTTATATTTCACTGGAACATAAAATTAGCACATGTTTTTTATGATAGTTTTTTTTTATATTTTTTAATTTCAATACAGCTGTTAAGGGGTGCAGATTTTTTAGCATGGTTCCATCAGTTAATGGCTTAAATTAGCATTTAAGGTAAATGTTTTGATTTAGCTTATTGAATCTGTTCCAATTTATGAGATTACCCCATAGCTCTAATTCACCCAAAAAACTCACTGGGGAGATTTTCAAAGGCACAAATAGAAGTCAGACCATTAACTCCATTGAGTACTGAAAATTCTATTACTGCCTTTTGTCTGAATAAAAGGAAACCCAATTCCCCTTGTTATTTTAATGAGTATCCATCCACCCAATGAGTATCAACAAGGCTTTGAAAATGTTCATAAAAGGCATGGAGGCCAGATGCTCATAGTTCACTGCAGTTCCACTGCAGTCAGTGATTTTTTTCATCGTTTGAGACACAAACCCAATCATTACTAATGTGATTATAAGTTACTTTGTTCCTAATCGTAAAATTCAACTCTAAGAATTAAGTTTTCTCAGCTATAATGGAAAAAGAAAAAGCATTTTTGAAAAAAATCCAGTCATTAACACCAGTGCAATGGCCTGTTAAAGTCATTCTTGAACCTGAATTTCTTTTTATTAGACTAAGTCATTGACCTTCATTCTTGTTCTGTCTGATTAGTATGGAAACACTGTAGAGGAAATGCGCTCACTGAGCTGGATGCAGGCAGCCTGTAAGAAGCATTTTCCCATGTAGGTTTTAGGCCGTTACAGTGTCGCAAATGTCTAGGTCAGTTAGCAAGGCTCTCGAATTATTTTTTTTACTGCCTGCCATTTTGAAGTTGTCGTGTAGAAACTTATTTCATGTTCTTAATAACAGCAAACAAGCAAAGCTCGTTTACTGCCAGTTTACAAATAAGTGCTTTTTTCTTTACATCCTGATGAACTTAAAGGGTATCTGTTGCAAGGAGAGGGAGTATGTTATGTATTACAGTCATAACAATCAAGAAAGCAGTCATAAATCTTGCTCTCTCAGGCTGCTTGGGCCAACAATGTACAATTTCTCTTAAAACTCTCAGTAGCTGCTAACCTAACTTTATAGATATTGTCTAATGCCGCTCTTCTACAGTCAGTTGGAAAAATAAGAGTCACATAATATTCTTTGATCTTCATATGTGTTTTGAAGTCTGTCTTATAGCTGATGGCCCCAGACCCTTGCACTTTAAAATAATCTGTGTTATCTTGAAAGAGTAAGAATAGATGGCAAACTTTGCTTATATTATTTTTTCCTTCATAAAACAGACCAAATCTTTAAAGATTTTTATTGAGAACTTTATTCAGTGCTAGTTTTATAAAGTAAGTATGTATATATGCAAAGCTGGTTGACCTAAACCAAGGTTAATTTAATTAAATATTACTTTAATCAAGATGAAATAGTGTATTTCAAAACTATTTTTGAACACTACAAATCTTGCTATGTTTCTGTGTGAAGCTATTAATAGGAACATACATATGTACGTAAACATATACATATATATGCAGTTAATTTTTATACACCTGTCTATGCAGAATATATTTGTTTTCCTATACTACCAAGGATGCAAAGGTGACAGCAAAATATATAATATTATAGTTCAGAATTCAAATATTAAAAAATGATGAAATTAACAAAATAGTAAAGCATATTAACTCACAGAAATGTTGAGTTTTAAGACATAGTTGTGCTAGATCATAAACTTTTTAGGGGAGAGGTGATGTTATTTTATATGTTTATACAGTGCTCAATGCACTATTGGAGTTCAGTAAGTAAACTGTAACTGTAAAGGTTATGTTAGTTGGATAGTAAATTTTACATATTTTTATGCTTTCGGATCTTAATGTGTTTGTAGTTTATTGTCTTGACAATAAAAGAGCAAGTAAATGATAGTCTTGATAATAAGAGATCATAAGGAGTAATTTTCACCCTAGTTGATCTATGGAAAGACTCAAAATCATTTGCTTGGTGGTTCTGTTTAATAGTTCTATATTACAAGCAAACAAACTACAACAACAACAAAAAACTACAAGGCTGATCTGAGAGTTCTACCATTTCCCCAAATTTGGAGGAGTAAAACACCAGAATCTGTTTCTTGTGCACTGCTGAATTACATGAATATACCATTCGTTTTGCAGAACTGCACTTTTTTTTTCTTGGCAATTACAGTTGCATGTGAATTGACCACCCCAGTATTAGAATCATTGGGTCTGCAAGATAAAACTCAGGACATATTTAACTTCACTGAGTTCTGTAAATCTTGTCCTGTTGTGTCCTGGGCTCATGGAGGCTGTCTAGTAGTCATCAAGTTTTGGCTTTCTTTTAAAGTGTGAGAATGTCACAGAAGTTCATTAAAGACAACAGCTGTTGTCCTATGTGTCAGGAGTTTTAAGTACTGCTTATACTGCAGAGATAGAGACCTGCCTTGTTGCGCAAACCTGATAAAGATGCTTTAAAATCAAGACTTCTGTGACCTGGAAGTGAGTCTCTCATTACACTCTGTGGTAAGACAAGTACTTTAGGTAGCAGTTAACGCAATACTAATCAGACTTTCAGGAGGGGATGGC
>NW_010588619.1:880287-894804 GCF_000705375.1 Tinamus guttatus | reverse complement strand
ACATTTCCAAAAATAAGTCCTCTGTGCTGCTTCTGGGTAGCTTAGGAATGACTTGATGGAAGATGCAATTCGGCTGTTGATCATGGTGTATCCTATGTAATGCAGCAGATTTGGGGGTTGTAGAGGAACGTGCAGCTGTGCCAATGCAGAGATGAGACCAAAGAGCCTTGTACCCAGAGACTTGATGCTTTTTTCCAGCTTATCCAGCTTTGATGGAAGCCAGTGGCCCTGGCGGCTGTGCCCTGGGCTCGCCTCAGCATCCGATGAATTTGCTGTCCAAAGCGATGAGAAGCTTTCGGGTTGTTTTCAGAAATTATCTTAGGGGCATTTTCTTTTTAATGTGCTGTCTTAGCTTTTTCTTTCTTTTTGCTTCAATTCAGTAATTTTTGTTTTTATTTGATGTTTTTTTGAAAAGAAGGGTCTGGTTGTCTTGCAGTGAGCTCACAAAACTGTAAGCCTCCAAGGTTAAAGATCAGTCTCGAAGATCTGGAAAGCCATCTTTTGTGCCTCAGTTTCTTCAAATGAAGCAGGGATGTGCAGAGTAACATTTAATCTTCTCAGGGCTTCACTGAAGTGACAGTCATTACTGCAGCACTCACTATCCTGTGCTGCAAGGCAATACAGAAGTGCAGGGTGCTATTTATTTTAAATTTGATTTAATGCTTTTGATTAAAAAAATTAATAAAATTGTCATAGACCAGATTGTAACCCTGTAGGCACTTGAAATGGAGCATTCGTAAATGAAGCATTTACTAAGAAGTTTGAAATTGTTTTTCATGTTGACTTCAGCAAAACAAATTGACCAAAGAACAATGAAATATGCCGTAGTATTTTCTGTTATTAAAATGGTGAGTTAGTTTGGTGCCTAAGGTAAAATCTATGCTGTGCAAAAGAGCAAAATCAAAAAAAAGAATGAAAGAAACCCACCGAAGGTGAATTGGAGTAATTTTAGTTGCATTTCTCAGTGACGGATGAGGTGAGCTGCAAAACAAAGATGGAATATGAGTATGTGATTCTGCAAAACAGAAGTAACAGATCAAGCTGCCAAACTTTAAAATCTCAAACTCCAGTGTTGCAGAGCAGCCAGGAGCCTGGTGGCTCGAGCTGGGGTGGCCTGGCTGGCCCTGCACGTGGTGGGTGACAGCCCTGAGCCAGAGCTTCCCGTGCTCGGTGTCTGCAGGGCCTGGAACAGGGAGAATTCACTTTAAGAAACGCAAGCGAGGTTTCCCTTAGCTTGTGCTTGCCTGTCCATCTGTGTGGTGGGTAGCACAAAAGACCTTTAAAATACAGGTATACAAACATATTTGTTCATTCCAGTGATAGGATTTAAATCGAAGTTTCAGAAATAAACGATACATTAACAAGTGATAGAAAATGAAAACCAAAAGTGAATCAGTGTATGACAGAGAGGAAAAAACATACTTTGCTTTAAGCAAGTGATGATAGGATAGTAATTTATGCTTTTTTAATTATTTGGACTTAAGTGAGTGATTTTTAGTAACATAAAACCTAAACTTTTTAAGTTTGGTTCCCTAAACAAGAAGAAATAAAAGGTAAAGCATTATATGCTACCTTCAGACTCCCACAGAGGTAGAGACTTTACAGCACTGGAAAAGAGATATTGGATTTCAATTATATTTTTTAAAAGCAAAGCCTTTAATAAGTATTCTGACATCATCTCTTAGCAGTCCTGTGCCATGCTGGAGAAACTATCAAGAATTGAATTTTGTTATTATGATGCCAGGGTGAGTAAATGATATTTTGTGTGACAGAGAACAGAGTGAGCAGAGAACTTCTAGCCGGCCTCTAAATTGACTCTTACATTGCGTGCTCAGGGGGATCGAGCTGCTCCGTGCTTAGCTGGGCCTGTTGAAAACCCTGCATGCTGATACAGAGCTGCAAATCAAGCAACAAGGGACTATTTCAGATTAAAAAAGAAAAAGAAGAAATGAATAAGGATAAAAGAGCTATGAGACCTGTTTGAAAATTGCCCAATGACAAATTCAAGTTCCTAAATAAGAGATGCTTTTTGTATTCCTAAAAGAAAAAAAAAGGAAAAAAAAAACTCAGAAGGATGAAAATCATGGTCTTTGAAAAGGTGAGGTGAATAATAATGTATTCAGGAACATTACAGGGAAATTGTGAAGTGATTTATGCGGAATTTTCTTTCCTTTGTCTCGATATCAAGGGGAGAATGTGTGACTCATCTCTAATACATCTCTGTAGAAATCTTTCTGATCTCTAAACTTCTACGTGCAGACACGCACATTTGTTTTCTGGAGGGAAAACGTGTGTGTCCCAGTTCCAGGTATCCTTTGTCTTCTACTTTTAAAAATCATGCAGGACTTAATGACTTTCTCTTATATATACATGTGTGTGTGTGTGTGTGTACATATATCTATCTGTATACAGGATAAGCTAATTTGTCAGATTAAACCAAAAAAATATTTAAAATTCTCTTGTTCTGCACTGGTTACAATGAGGTGAACTCAGTGTGGCCCTATGTATTGGGGAGCTAATGGACATGCCTAACCACCAACTTTAATTAGGGGACTAATAGAAGAAGAAAGCAAACGGACATCATATGAAGAGCATACTTTATTTCTTTTTATCTTAAATTACATTTTTTTGCTGTGGCTCTTTAAATACTTTTGTTGTTTTTGCTGCTGTTGTGTTTCTAGATGTCTTAGTAACTCTGTGTGTTAGTGATGTATTGATGGTTTCTGGATTCTTTCCATAAACTTCTCCACTCCTGTCATAAAATAATTTAAATAAAGCATCTGCTGTCAGTGCAGTGGCAAAGTTTTCTGTATATGCAGATATTATATGGGTTCATTGGGGGTCTGTGTGTGTGTGTGTGTGTGTGTGTGTGTGTCTATATAGTTACATTGTATCAGTAACAGGAGGGATGGCAAGATATATTGTACCTGATGTCGTAAACCAGAATTGCATCTGTCACATGAATGCCAAGGGCTAGATTTGTACTGGTTCACGTGAGGGGATGTGTAAATGGACTAAGTCCTTCAATTTGAGGCAATTGAAAAAAAAAAAAAACTGTGTAAAACGAGTCCTGGCTTTTGGATTTTGATTATATTTTGACCTGTAATTGTAGCCTTGTTTCAAAAAATGCTGGTAACTATTTCCATTAAAAGTATTTCCAATGACTTTGACATCAAAGTATGACTTTGTAAATCTGTATTTAATATGAAGCCCGATATCTGTTTTACATGGGCCCATCTTGGTGGTCTGTGTGTTAGCTTATGAATTATATACAAGGAGTATATGATTTCAGAGATTTGAACATGGATGGAGTATGCAGATAAGCCTTATTTAAAACAAACAAAGAACATAGCCTTCCTTCTGTGAAACTTTTATTCCACAGATACATTTTGAATCCTGAGGACTACTAGAAAGCAGAATGAAAACTATAACTAGGCAGTCACACAAAATGATCCCATTTTATTTTTAAGACAACAATCAATTTGAGGTAATTTGATATAATCGTATGTAGATCTAAAACATCTGCTATGAGATACGAGTACTTTTCCTTTTAATGATACAATGAAAATATCTATAATTTGCTATTGATCAGATCTTCAGAAAGCAGTTTAAATGATTTGGTTAATATTGCAAGCATTGCATGTGCTTGAGTTTATCTATTTTGAATATTTAGCATATTGGAAACTAATACTTTCCTATTGGAGACTAATACTTTCCTATTGCATCTAATCTTTTAGTCAACTGTGTTTTTTCAAAAACTTATTTTATTGGACTAACCAATAGGCGGCACTATTAGCACTGAAATGTGTGTTCAAGTCATAAGAAACTTTTTTATGTATTTCTGTTTGCTTTAATTGTTTTTCTTCAAGGTTATTCTGTAAATGAGCTGTTTACACAAATTCATTATGTAATGGGTTATCTTGAATATCGTAATCCTTTCATTAGTTTGTGTATAAAATGTTTAAAAAGTAGATTTTGGATCCCAAATATTGCCAGCTGATAAGGGAAGGAAGAGGTGACCCTCATCTGGTGTCCTTGAACAAGAACACCATATGTGCATATGTGTGTGGGTCAACATCCTAAGCTGCTGTTGAGACATTTAAGACATGTTTTAATATTATTGCCTTTAGCATATTAGCCTTAACCAAAATATCCAGAGTTTGCAAAGTTCCTTTGCAAGCCTAAATAGACTATTATCCCCAGATATATTAATAGAGAAACACAGTGACTTCTTGCTACTACTGTATATCAAGTTGAGTTGGAGTTAGGAAAAGGCCCAAAGTTTTCTTTGGTATATGCTGCTTTGATATAATAGAGTATGAGATGTACCAGGTCAAGTCTGGAAAAAAATATCCACCAGAAATTCAGAACAGTAAATTACCATCCTCATCATATTTTATAATATGCTATGATTACTATGGTGGGAATTAATTGTGAACTGCTGCAAGATGGCTTACCATGGGATAGATGCTGTGCTAGGACAACACTTGAGATGTCTTCAAAATGTTGCTTAAATGTGATCTGGTTGGGCAAGCTACGTATTCTTCTTATCCACTAAATATACTTCTTCTCTGCAGGAATCCTCATATATGGATTCATTGCAGTGCTTGCCAGATGAATACAGCTACTCACTGCGAGTAGTACCTTGTAGTGTCAGGCATCCCAGGGAGCTCAGGGAAACTTTATGGAAGGGGATTCCACTCTGGAAACAGAAGTTGGTGGTTTTTAACCAAAGCAGCTAATATAGTCTGCAAAAACATAATTACATTACAAATATAGAAAAGTTTAGAACTAACACTGCTTTAAATATTGGTATGCTTTCCCTTTCTTGACAGTTTCCATTTATGCTGCTTCGCTTGCGTAGGTTTGTTGATTTTGCTCAAATATTTGCGAAATCATTTATTCTGCAATATACTTTCTCTGCTGGTGGCATAGACACTTCGGCTGTGTTATTTGACACAAATGCATTAGATCAACACCAGAAAGAGTCTTTGAGTTTCAATGCTTTTCTTGCCGTTAAAGCTATCATTTTAGGGTCACATTAAAGCCACTTCCTTTAGAGATGGGGCAGCAAGAGTAGAGCTATAGGGAGCTTGGCTCTGCCACGGGAGAGTTAGAAGCTGAGTCCGTAGTGCTTAATGCATAATTTGCATTTTGGAAAGTTGTTTAATGTCATATTCAGCCTGCTTTATGGAGCCCATTGCTAGAAAGCAGAGAGGTCCAGTTTACCTAATCCCTTGGAAAATCTTTGTAACAGCACTAATAGCAACAAATGTATTACATCCTGTTCACTGTGGTACATGCTGTTGAAAGAAATGTTTTTGGTTTTTTGTAGACTTTATTCTTTTGCATTAAGTCCTATGAAATACCCACTTTGTGCTTGTATCTCCAAGACAAGCTATGAGGAAAATACTCATGGCAAAGACATGTTGTATATGATCTTTTCCCCGAGAATGTCATGCTGTATAGTTCTCAATATTGCCATTATTCTTTTTTACATCCTCTTTTTTTGCCTTGAGAGGATAACTGTGCATGGACCTGCTTAGGCTGGGGCGGGGCTTGATATGGTGAGTACTCCACCAAAATAAAATTCTTGTTGCAGATTTTCAATTCCTTTTTAATTGATATATTGTATAAAACTTGTTTTTATTGTCCTCATTGGATATTTGGTTTTGCTTTTTTGGACAAAATAATAAAGCACATCTCTCTCAAAACCATAAAAAGCCGTTTCCTCCCAAGACAAGATTTCCTCACACTTTACAATAGAAATAGTGCCATCATGCAGGCAAGCAGTTCTGAGGCTCAGCTTGATCAGTTTATTAAAGGGAATATATGAGATGATTGCCTGTGATAGCAGGGGATGAATTTGATATTCATCTGGAGACCCAGGAAATCCCTTTCATTCTGTGTTTCTCTATGTCTATATGATATCTATTCACTGTTTTGACTGAGCAAGGCAAATTTCATTTTGGATTAGTGTGGCATATAGAAACTATATGAATATTGCAATTTTCAGTTGTTGGATGACCCTGCCTCAAAGGTTTTGAATGACATAGAAATGATTGAGATGCAAGGGGGATATTAACTCATAAAAATGATTCACTTTGTTTTGTGCTTTTTTTGGTTTTGGTTTGTTTAAGCGGATGACGATTTAATATAGTTTTTTCCTCTCTCTCCCTCAATTATTGATAATAGCAGTGCACTTAGTATGGGACTGATGTGGATTACACAAACCTCTCTTCTAATTATATGTGCATGTATATGTTTGTGTTCAAGAGGGAGAAACCCTATTTTTTTTTATTCAATAACTTTCATTATTTTCCCATGTGATCTTTGTAACTGTTCTTCAGATTTGATTGAAAATTGCCATTCTCTGGAGGTTTGGCCAGTTAATCAAGAAGTGAGAACATTAGCACAAAAGCCTGATGCAGGTATATTTGTGCTAGTTAAGACACAGGAAATAGGTCCCTTAGGAGCTGTTTCCTCCCAGTCTGATCATACAGCGAGAGAACCTACTTTATGCTGCAAAGACCAAACAAACATTTATAAAACACGGCTGCCAGGAGACTAATAGCAAATACAGGCTCGTCTTCCATAATCATTACAGAGAAGTGCTGGAGAACAAAAGCGGAGAGATGAAGGGAAGGGCCTATTTTAATAACATAAGCATTGTTTTTGTTGTGGCCCAGCTGGGGAGAAAAGAAATTGCTAGCATGCAGTCTTCTAGGAGCACTTCTGTGTTTATATTGTGTCCATTTCTACATTAAAATCCTAAACTACCTGTTAAAAACTATGTGCTGTTGATTCCTTTTTGCTATTTTTAGTACTTTAATTCTCTACACTAAGATTAAAAAAAAAGCTAGAAAACAAGCAAGCCTGATTTCTCCTTCCAAAACACAGAGGCTGTGTATTGAGTGGCTTCTATTTGTAGACATGTGTGTATCTGATATATTTACCATATATTATCGCATTGCTTGTTCAGTATAATGGTTGCAATTCCTTGCCTTTTCAAGACTCTTTTTTCAGTTGATAATATTTGCAAAAATGCTGCAAGTGCTTTATAAGAAGAGCATCCAGCCGATACAAAAATATTTGTTGCAGAGCTCTTTGCAAACTAGTAAAATTACAAAACAGGTTTAATTGCACCATAAAAGAACGTTACTTTGGATAGCTCTTGTGCATCTGTGTCAGCAAGGATTTTGTTGTGGTTGGATTTTTTTTCAATTAGCAAGTTTTAAAGTCGGAACAGTTTTTGGTTTGTGTACACTGGCAGCAGATTTACTACAATTTACAGCTGAAATTCCCAGACTTTCTGTTTTCTCCGAATATGCTGGCGCGTTTGACAACACCAGCTGACTAGGCTACACAAACCCTTTGCTGGGAGCTGCTGAGCAGGATTTTTTGTGCAAGGACTGTTGCCGTTCAGATAAGCTCACTGTGAGGCCTGCCCCTGCCCTGTGCGGTGGGGCCACATGGTGCAACCCGTCCTTCCTCTACTTCCATGATTCCCTTCCTGACACTTAGACAAGGCGGGGTTTAACCTGTCTAAATTGAGTGTAGGTTAACAGCAAAATCAAGGCAGGCAGGCGCTGTTTTTGGCAAGGTTTGGGCCTGCTGAAGCTGATGTTGGAGGTGCAGCTAGGAAAGTGGGTGATGACTTCAGCATGTCATGTTGCAGACACCAGCAAGGCAAGTGTGCAGATTGGAGACTGGATGCAAAACTTTAGTACAGCTCTGTGTATTTTGATAATCTTTACTTAGTGTTTTCCTTTTTAATGCTAATCCAGATTTGTTCCTTTACACAGTAAATGACCGCCCAGTAACTTCCAGTGTCGTGAATCTTGCTTTGCAGCATGCAGATCACTGTGAAGCAGAGGTACTCACTAATACTGTCTTCCTGCAGCCATAATCAGTAACACATCCAAGCACTTCTCAAGCAGTAATGAAATTAATATTATATCCCTATACACCGAAGAGGATTTACTCCCATTTTTTCACTTACCGAGAGAATGGCACAATTGATACCAGGTTTGAGAGATGGATCCTGTGATTGTGGGAAAACAGAGCTTTACCTGACCTGCCTGGTCTGTGCCCGTCGCCTCTGACTGAAGTTGCTGTAAGCGGCTCTTGTGCAGGTCAGAACATCCTCAAATCGGACACCTTGATCTGACAGTTCTCAAAGGCACCGGGTAGGAGTTGAAGGGACTGGACTACATTCATACTCCGTGATTGCTGTTGGCTTTTCTGTTGGTGTTTGTTCAAAGAGGAGTCTGAGGGGAGAATGTGAAGAAGGAAAATGAAGAGGTTCTTACAAGTTTTCTTTATGGAGGGTTACTTTACTTACTTTGTATATACCATCTATGTAAGGAACAACATAGATGCGAGGTGGAAAGTGCTTGTCTGAGGATAAGTATTGACTGGCAGTCATTGTAGATTAATCAGAGGCAGGGCCTGTTACTTTGGTAATGAAAGGTGGGATATCCCGTAAGATAAGGAAGGCCTGGCTGTGAAGAGCCTTGAAAATGAAGCAAGGAAGCCCTTCCTCTACAGCTGGTTGAATCACAGCTGGCTCCTATATCACATGAGGCAGAGTCCCTGAAGGACAAGTAATCCCAGGCAGCCTAACTAAAAGGTATATTTTGGTGTATATATACTGAGCAAGGTTTTGTTGGCAAGTATATTGCTAACATTTTTTAACTTGGAGGTTTTGTAGTTTTAAGACTGGTTAGGGAAATTTTCTTTAACAATACAAAACAAATGGGCAACTTTGCACCTTTCTTCAGAGCTGCGCAGACAAAGGGTGCCATGGACCTTTTTTGCATGCAGAGCTGCTAGCATTAGGAGTCCACTCAGAGCAGCTTTGATAACTGTGCGGGTTCTGAGTAGTTAATTTTATTGTAGGACCCAAAACAATATTGAAACAAAGCTTTTTTTATTTTACTTTTAGATCAATGTCTCGACTTTGTCAATAATAGTCATGGTGATGTTTTTCTGTTTGGTGATGGTTGTTGTTTTATTGTGGTTTATCTTTCTGTATGTTTTTTATTTTTGCAAGATTCAGCTACTGTCTGGCTTTGCAGAAACTCAGCTCTTATAAGTACAGATCCATCTAAGAAGGGGAATAACTCTTTGAAATCCCTGTTCTGTTAAGCTAGTTGAAAATAATTTTAAGGACTTTGTTTTTGATGCTGTTATTCAGGATTGTCATTATATTATTTAACCTATTAGGGTCTAAATACATGACAGATGGCATGTGAGCCTTATATAGGAAAGTTGCTTCATTTTCTTGTGCCACAGAAAGGCTCAGGCACTGGGTTAGTCATTCAATTAACAGTAAAATGGAACTGATGAAATTCAATCCTTAGTGCATTAGTTATGTAGAAATGCACTGGAACAGGCACTTTGTTTTTTCTCTGTGCTGCAAAAATGGAATGACATTTTATTGCTTCATTTCAATTTTGAGGGAAGAAAAATCTGTCTTTAGTGGGAGCACATTAGTTACATGAGAAGCTCTATGTTTTGATATAGCAGGTATCAGTTGTTCAGTTCGGGCAACTTGGGAGCTTGCCTGAAAAGTTATTTTGGAGAAAAAGTCTGAGATAATATCAGTCTTGGTTCTCAGAAACTTTCTTGCTCTGCTAAATGCCCTTTTCATTGGTTTACCTCATGATCGCACATACAGGTGGAGTTAGCCTTTCAGCAGTAAAACTAGTTTCCAAATAAATAAATAATTGCCTGATGTAGAGATTTTCACAGCTAGTTGCTTTTCTCAGTAAATCAGAATTTTCAGTCCAGTCCCTCTGCAGGTGTCCAATTTATCTCTCCATTCACCTCGCTGTGAATCAAATTCTGTGTTGAGAAGAGAAGCATGCCTGATTACTGTAATGTTAATGATTTTTTATATGATACACCTGTTGATTATGGTAGTGGTGCTTCAGTTGCGGTTCTGCCTGGAAGGCCCCTGTTAACTGACACGAGCATGGTCTTGGTAAAGATGGGCTGTGAGCTGGTCCCAGGGAAGGGAGCAAAGACAGGCTCAGTCCTGAGAAGTGATGGAGAGAAAGATTTCTACGAGGCCTTCGTGCTGGGCACTGCTGGCTGTGGCCCAGGAGGCCGCTGAAAGGACTCCAGCAAGGGGAAGTCCCAGGAGGGGCTCCAAGCCTGAGGAGGCAACAGCAGCTTCGTTTGCAGACAGACTCGCGTTAGCTTGTCAAGGGAAACACGTAGGGGCTGAAGGGAAGGGTAGGGCCCAAGTGCTGTCAGATGGGTGATACACTGTAAATCTATAGGTGTCTTGTAAGTGTCTAGATGTGTTTGCTAAAATGACATGGCAAAGCCAAGCAATCATTTATGAGTGGGAGTGCATCTGCTGAGAGAAAGGATGTGATTTTGGTCTCATCTTACATGTGTATGTACTTACTGTATGTTTACTTGAAAAGGGCGCACATGGAGAATTACCACATTAGCAAAGTAACATTTGGGATGACCTACTGACATAGCAGAGATTGTCTTTCTTCCATAACTGTAACATTAGACTTACAGATAACAGCTTTCAGGAAATGCAGAAAATATTTGTACCTGCCTCTGTAATCACGTGTCCCCAACTTTAACGCAAGAAACTCATGACAATGACCGAAACAAGTTGCAAGGTGTCTTATGAAACAAGTTGGAACACATATTTTTTAAAAGGAAATGATTCCAAGTGTTCTGATTTTCCCATATGTGGTTCTGAAACTGCCTATGATTTTATAATTTCTATAGATTTTTAAATATTTATAATTCTCAGCCTTGATTCATTCCATTCAGTAGCAAATGTGCAACTGCAAATGAAATCAATAAATATGACATAAGCTAATATTTTTATATTTATATAAGTGACATATTATTGTATTGAGTTTATAAGCAACTTTTACTATATGGAAAATATTTTATTTGGAGTTCTGGTTTACATTCATAATGCAGTTCTAGGCAGGTTCAAGATGCCGGTTAACCTTTGAAATGTATTACTTGCCTAGCGCTTAACAGAGATAGATGACGAAGAAGTGCATATTAAAGCCTCTCAAAACGCAGCATCATCAATCTTCAAGTAGCTTGGCTCCGTGCAGCGCAGTGCCGGCCCGGCTGCGCGAGGATGTCTGCAGCTCAGAGAAGCCTCATGTGTGCAGGCTCCTGCTCTGCCCGGCTCTCAGTGGAAATGTCAATTGGACATTACCAACTGCCTCTGCCTTGCTTTAATATATCTTCAATAATTTAATATATTGGCTGACTCTGTGTGCTGAACCCATAACCTATCACTTATCATTTTAGTGATTTGATGGCTTCGCTGCTAGAATTGAAATCTAGGCTTCGAATCCTACTTTATAACATTTTCTGTTTGGTAGCAATTAAAAGCATAAACTTATGATGAGTAACAGAAGTATACCAATGGTCTTGGATCCTCTGTCCTTACTGTTAGTTTCTGAATTTCCTTGATAAATTTGGCAATAGAGCAATCCCATCTCCCAATTAAAGTCATATCAATTGATTAGCATTAGAGCTTCATGTAACTCTTTCACGTCAACCATTTCTGGAATGGTATTAATAAAGGCCTGTCATAAATTGTATAAAGAGGTCTTATTGTAATTATATGAATTACAGTGCCTTATATTCTTTGTATTTCTTTGCAAACTGAGACTTGGTGTATTGACTTGTGCATTCAGTTGAATCTTCAGGTAACTTGAAGAGAAGTTTAGGGGAGTTTGCACATAGCTGTTGACTGGCAGCTTATTTCGTACTTTCACTTGTATACCACTAAAAAAATTTTGGCTCAGATACCTCTGTGGAATTGCATTTATACTCACAGTAAGACTAAGATATAAAACTAACAAACTCAAAGTACATTAAAAAGTGCATAAGATGACAAAAATAATTTACAACAGATATAGACAGCAGTAGAAAAATAATTCTAGTTATAGAAGGATGCATTTCCACTGGAACTGTGGTAAGAGTTGTAATTTGAAGATGGGAATGTTAAACTCCATTTGGAAATAGTTAAATTATTAAACCTAAGTTTAAGCTGTTTTTTTTTTTTAATATCTAGGATGAAGATCGAACAGAGGAGGACAACAGTAGAGTTGAACCTATTGGACATTCAGACACTGGTTTGGAGAATGCTACCAGTTTTTCCCTGGAGTAAGTTACTTGTAGAACACATTATTTTAATGATAAGTTGTGAAACTGAATTCAGACTAGCTAAAAACTCTATGGAATAAATGATATTGCTTTTAAGAAAGCAGGGCAGCCTTTGTTTGCCATGCGTAGTTCCATTTTAAACCATCTGCTTAGTGCACCTTTTTTAAGGCAGCTTTAAAAAAGTTTTTAAAAGCTTATGTTAAAGATGAGCATTGGACTCTTGACATTTTTAAGTGCTGAGGCTACAGCAGATTTTCTGCCTCACAGGAGATGCTTATGTGATGGAATTCTGAAAAGTTGTTGTAAGGAGTATGGTGAAAGCTAGCGCAAATAAACGAATAGGCAAGAGTTTCAGTGGGAGAAATCTTTATAACTCTCACTAGTCTACAGTTTACAGGAAGAATAGTGTGGGTTCAGAGGAATTGCCTGGTCAAAAAACCTCCAAATTTGTAAACTATTGTTGTTTGAGAGTCAGAAACTCCCTCCTATATTAAAGATTTAGTAAATTCTATTTCACCTAATGATGAGGCACAGCAAGTTTGACCTTTTGCATTTCATTACAAGGAACTGATCCATACCTCACTATGGAATTATTGAGAAAATATCCTTCCTAGCCTTAAATTAAACCTTTTAAATTAATTAAACTTAAATTTTAAATTATAAAAAATCTTTTGCTCCTATTATTTCTGAATTAAATTGTGAATTAACTTGAGAGTGTTTAAATGTTAGATCATGGTGATGTGTATTAAGTGATGTACAATAAAATTTTCTCTATTCCATTAAGAAAATCTATTATATTGTAAATTCCAAATGCTGATTGCTAAATAGAGCTTATAGAGCTTATGTCACATTTAATAATTCTTAATTTTCCTTTTACCAAGTTATTGACTTTTCATCATATGCTGTTTGATATCATACTGTTTTGATATCATAACTTTTTGTATGTTTGTTTGAAGTGCCGTAGGAGAAAACTAGGGTGAGAAGCAGAATTAAAACTCTTGAAATTTTTGTGCAAAGTCAAGGAAGACATATGTATTGGATCAATTAGGAAGGAATCATTTCTCTTTATTTTATGGAGTTTAAATTTGAATTTAGGATGAGTTTTTAGAAGAAAAACAGAAGAAAAATGAGCGCATAAACTTTTAAGTATATTTAAGAGTAAGGGAAGAATACTGGCTCAAGCAATAAAGCAAGTTTAACAGTGTAGGCTGGTTATGAAGAAGATTGAACTTTTAATTGAAGCTGTGTTTCCACTTACCATGAAAGTTCCAGGTGAATCACATTGATTTTACTTTTTCTTTTCCTCAGCCTTCAGTTTTCTTTTAAGCCAACAGGAAATTCAGAAAAAAATGGTGTTCATAGGGGGTCATAGGCTTACCAAGAGTAAAAGATGCCTTAGAATACCTTTTGGACATGAAAGGTATTGCTTGATTCCTGTGAGTTGCTCTGCACAGAATTTAATGAACACTTAGCCTTAATGTATAGTGAGAATGAAAAGAAGGTAGGCTACAAAGAAACCAGGCCTGGAGATATTACCAGATGCTAAAGTGCTATCAATCTTCAAAAGTTTCTCTCTTTCTGAAAAATGACACTTTTCTGGTTACTGGGAAAGGAATATAAAACAAATGGTATTGTTGACCTCCTAGCACTGTGTGGACTCATTAATCTCAAATTCTGGATTAAGCAGTGCAAGATTTCATGGTGAGCCACCACCTGATCAAGAGGCTGTTGAAGGAATTAGAATATCTTTACTGCTGTCACGGAGCATTGGTTTTGGACTTTGCTCCATTTTTATTTCTAGATTATTATGATTTCTGTGCTTCTAAGAACAGGTTTCCCAAAGGTATCCATATGCTGCCAGGAAATACAGAAAAAGTATGAAATACCAGAGAGAGACATAAGCCACAAATTCATGTTGTGGTTTTGGTTCTGATCTGCAACTTCCAGATTTATTGAGCAGTTTGGTCTGCGTGTATTATTTTTTCATTTAGGTATTTATGGCTCTTTATAGCTTATGGTAATATTCCACCTTTCCACATGCATGCGTGTTTGAAGCTCGTTACTAGGTTTGTCCAAATCTGTTTCTAGAATTCTTGTACAACTTCTGAGCTGTTTTTTATCTCTAAAGCAAAGCCTATAATCCAAAACTGGATGTGGAGCTGTTTCAGGAGGATGTATGGTAAAGTTAATTCTTGTTTTGGAAACTTTGTGCACTAAGGAGAGAGAGATGCAGCAATTTTCTCTAAAGGAAATGGAAATAGAATAAAGCCAATTGTATTAATGTGTTTTAAATACAAAATACTTTATTGAATTACAAATTTGATAATTCTCCTCTGACTAGTTGGT
>NW_010588619.1:779235-880249 GCF_000705375.1 Tinamus guttatus | reverse complement strand
AAATAACTAAAGCAAGCTAACACTGATCGGCTTTTGGGCTTTTGCTGAAAAATTGCATGCCCTGTTTAAGGAATGAAAACCTTGGAAGTTCTGGCAGTTAAGTACTATTCTTAAGAGCGTTAGATATAAAAAACATCTCAATCTTTTAAGTGTTGGTGTGGGCCAGAGAGCTTAAATTTAACTTTAGAACAAGGAAGAAATAAATCCATGTGATCATGTTACCTATTTTTATGTAAAAAGTTAAGTTTGCCAAAAATGCGTTTAATTTTTGTTTGTTTTATTAATTGAACTATTTTTATTGATTGATCTCCTTTCATGCCATCAGATTAATATTCAGGTATGTAACATTCAACAGTGTTTTCACCACCATGACGTAGTTTCTGGCCTGTTTGTGTTTTTCTGTGTCTGTTTGTGTGGGATTTTTTGGTTCCTTCGCGGCACATGTTCATACTCCCTCATTCGTCATTGTCTCACAGTGACATGGTAAAGCTCGTAGAAGTCTCCAACGACGGAGGGCCTTTGGGAATCCATGTAGTGCCTTTCAGTGCTCGAGGCGGAAGGTAATGTATTGTGGAGGCTTTTAACTGAATCAGAACTTGCTCTGTTTTATCGTAGTTCTGTTGATTCTTGTATTATGACTGTTCCTTATATGCAGTACTGTATTTTTTAAAGGAAACTTTAATTAAGAAAGGAAAAAATCAAGTTTATACACCTTGTGTACAGCTTAAAATTCATTAAAATTGCAAGTTTTATACTAGAAGTTCTATTATGATCTCATGGGAAAACGAAGTTTAAGGACTGTCTTTTGGACTTCTATAGATTATATTCTGCTGCTTTAATTCAAAATGATTTTTATGCGACATTTTCTTCCTGACAAATACCAAATACAGCAGTCTAAACCGGGAGCTTCTTACACCTGCGTTTGATATGACTGAAAAAAAAAAAAGCTTTTTCTTTGAAATGCATTTATTATTAAATATTATGCAGTGTGTTGGAGATAAAATGAAGTAGCAAAACCATTTTAAAAGCACATGAACCTGCTTTAAATTTCATTATGTGGCAGCCAGCCTGGAATTTCTGAGGGTAAAAACAACTGTAAGGAAAGTCATTTGACTTAAAGTATTATTTTGTGGATAATACTAGGAAAGAGAATGCATAATCCAAAATGCTTTCTTTACTAAAATATAATTTTACAATTTAGGGTCTGTAGGATCCGTAATTGCACCATTAATATAGTCTTAGAAAAATAGCTACTGCCAGTTTATAACAATTTGTGTTACATTTGAAGTTTTCAGATATGTTGAAGGCATGGTTCAAGAATAAGAGCAAGTTTTTATTATGGTGATGGTTTGAGCATACGCAAGATTTTTTCTCCACAAGGAAAAGAGGAACAAATACACAATTTAAGAAAGTAATCTTTGTTTAGACACACCAAAATAGAAGAATCGAAATGTTCTTACTTGTCCACGTATCCAATAGCAATTTCAGTTCAGTGATGGAAAGCAAGAGTCACTAGCTATGTATCATCTGTTAATATCTATGTCTTTTCAGAGAGAGGTATATTTTTCCTTCTGCATGAAATACCTTCCAAGGATTTAAAATATGGTGTAAAATCTTTACTTGTGGAATTTACTTTAAACACAATGTTTGATAGCCAGACTGATGTGTATTGCGAGAATTTTTGAATTTAAGGTAACTTTTCCTGAGGACTTAAGGAGTTAAGAACTTACATAATGTGGTAAATTCTTCTATTTGTGACCTGAAATTGAATAAATTCAGCATGGGAATGGAAGGGACACGAGTGAATGCTCTTTCACACGTAAGCTCAAAAGAAAATCTCATAAACTTGGAAATGGTTGGATTGTCCATACAATTACTTGGGATTTAGCCAGTGTGAAGGCCAGGAAAAAGACGTGGCTGCTTACTAAGTGTTCAGTTTAGTAAAATTGATTTTAAAAATCTATATTTTGACATTTAATAAGGATTAAATGCAAGTAAGTTGTTCCATAATGCCAAGTGTGCTTGTCATGTTTCAGACAAAGCTTATGCTATTTATACATAATGGAAAAATAATTAAAAAAAAGATGTAAATGCAGGAAAAACTTTTTTATATATATTATATATATATAAAAGAACACTATGCCATGAAATATGAAAGGCTTTCTGCCCTTTATATAAATTCTGAGATTATGATTTTATGGTTAAGTGTATACTATACATTATGTACATATATAATTTCATATAAAATGTGTATGAATATATAAGTGTATGAATATATAATTATATATATAATGTATTTTTGTAGGTATAAATATTAGCATATATTATCCTCAGTTTATATTGAGGAATGTTTATGTATTAGCACGGGTGCAGGGTCAGCGGCCTCCTGCCTGGGTTGACTTTTCGTGTCCTCCCCCCGGCTGGGCGCAGCTGGGCCCCTGCTCTGGTTCTCGTCTCTCCGAGCTGAAGCAGCAGGAACAGGGAGCGCTTGGTCTGTGTCTGCGAGGTGTGGGAGCAGCCAGAGCCAGGGAGCACCTCGTGCTTCCCGGAGGCCTCTCCCACGGTCTCGATGGAGCAGTGGGAGGGAAGGGATTGCTCGCTGCTCAGGCCTGATCCCCTGCAAACCCCTTCTCTCCTTCTTTACTGATGCTTTCAGTGAGAATAAAGACATTTTCTCCAAGCATGTTGGAAGGGAACGACATACATCCACCTTCACTTTGGAGCCCTTAATTTTTCCTGGTTCCCTAACTCTTGAGAATATACTAGGCACTTAATCCTACCTTTGCTAGGTGGGGAGAGCTAATTATCTTGATTCTTGGAAAATCTGATAAATTTGTTGTTATGGAGGAAAAAAAATTCTGAGAAAAGTACTACTGATTTTTTCAGACGTGGTCATTCTATGGTTGGGTTTCCTTGTTATCCTTTTTTTGCAACTGGGAGCTCATCTGTCCTTTACTGGCTTTTTGGTCATATGCTATGGTCGACTGAATTTTTTCACCTTGTCAAAAGGGAGGAGGCATGTACATATTCATCACCTTATGGTCAGGGAGGCTGTCAAGATAAAAGTTTTGTTTGCAAAACCTTCTTGCATATTTTGCTATAGCATAAATGGAGTGCTAAACAGAGCAGGAGGCATGAAAATGAAAGCAGAAAGGAGGACGGCATAGAAAGTGATCAGAAAAGTGTAACTAGAAGAGCAAAGAAAAAAGTGAATGAGAGAGAGGAAATCACAAAAGGAAAGAAAACTCTGAGCCTGTGAAAAGTTACCTCTTAGCATCAATCCCTTATTCTGTGAACAGTGTATTATTACAACAGAGCAGGAAAAAAAAATTGGTCATCCATCTGAAAAACACTACAAAGAACTTCCAAAAATAAGTTATTTTGATGTAGAACAGTGGGTGCATAGGACTCTGCCTGCTGTTTCTTGTACCAAAGCGTGACACAGATTCCCCAATAAATGGTATATCTAAAACCTGTGAACTAAAAATAGGGTTTTTTTTTTTCTATATTATATGTCCTAAACAAATGGAAAAAAAAGGACGTCATAGAAGAATGGGTAAAATAAGAGCCTGAATTTTCTTTCTTTTCAGGAGCTTGAATTACAACTTCAGTTTTTATTAAAAAAAAAAAAGAACAAACAAAACAAGTGATGGTAGAAAATGATACCTACACAAACCCTTTACTAAAAACATGTTTATACATTGTTCTGTTCCACAGTTCTTACATTTTATTTTACTTTCAACAGAAGTGCTTTTTAATTTCCAGAGTTTATACATCATTTCACTGTAAAAAGTTTTATTCTTTTTTTTATTAAGATCTAAAGGAAACAAAGCTATCTGTACTGAGATTCGTATATTCCACCTTTCTTTTTGCACTTACGTGCTATTCTAAAGATGATGCTCTATTTCATTGTACAGCGGGTAGATGTTATCTGCATCTCCCCTTACTCTTCTCCTGCATTTCCAGCCTTTCAAGCCTCCAATGTAGCCACAGTTTAAAAAATGACAAGCGTTGCACAAAGATTTCCTGAGGTGTGAATGTACCATTCCCTCGGTGTTTTCATTGAATTCCAGGCTTGCTTGGTTTGATCTGACCCTCTTAAAAGTTATGTGAAACTTGATTTGAGCTATTATCCAACTCAAAAAGCTGCCAGGCAGTTGCCAAAAATTGGAAATTATTTCCGGAGTTCAGACTTGAAAGCTGATAAAGGCATTTTAATGCCTCCACAGTAGTGCAGTGACGTAAATGATGTTCATAGACGTTCTTGTATGTACAATTTAGGGTTGACCAGTCATGATCCTTCAATTTGAACAAAGTTGTTGATTTTCCTACTCCGACCTTGTTGTCTCATGAGATTTATACCACGTTTGTGTTCTGGTAGAGTTTTCTAGAGATCTTTTGACATCGAATGCCTTGTGTGAAACATCTGCTGTTACACATCTGTTTTCTAGCCAAGCATTATTTTTGCCCCTGAAATAGTTTTTGCCTTTTCATATTAGTGACTTTTCATAAACATCTAAATTGTTTATTTTCTGTCCTGTCTGATGTGATTACATTGCAGTTACTTTGTAGGTAATAGGTAAATAACTTCAGTGCAATCATACAATGGGCAGTGATGGCTGCATCATCTTCTAGATGTTCAGTGTAATATTTTTATTACTCTTGTAGTATTTACACTGTCAGTTTTTATTAAGACAAATTATCATCAAACCCATGCAGCTGGGTGGCATGTGGGGAGTTCATATTTTCAAAGAGCTACTCTGACTAACTCAGCCAATTTAGATGTCAATAAAACATTTGCTGCCTGTTTCTAGTTTTACCATTGGTTCTAATTTATACTTAGAACTGAAATGTTAACACATGTAGCTGAGTTTATTTTAATTGTATAATTAGACTAATGAACCTTGTGGAAATATAGTGGTGCTAATGCTAATATAATCTCAGCTGTTTACATTCCCAATTATGTATTTAAAACAAATAAAAGATAGATGTCTGTAGTTCGATATTCTGTTCCTCTTCCATACCCATGTCAGTTAGTATTAGTCTAACACAGTGCAGGTACCAATTTCCACTTACAATTATTCTTTCCACAGGGTTACAGACTTGTGTAGTGTTTTACCGAGATTCACAGAGACTTTTGAAGCTTTTAGATATGTTGACAATCCCATTCTTGAAGAAATCATAGTTTAAAGATATTATAGTGGAAGAATTTAGAAGAACTTAAATGTGTTGACTTGAACACATTTTAACTGACCTGATTAAGCAAATACTGTTGACAAATGTGGCCTTAGATTTTATCCTACAAGGTCATATGTAAATACACTACACACACGTGTGTGTATACACATGGTTACTTCTGTATATTTTACAAGATTAGTCCACAGACTTTGTAAATGATACTTTTCCCAAATGTAGAAAGTGGAATATTGAAACTGTTCTAAAGCTGCATCTCCACTTATCAGAATTAATGCTGGTGGCACATAGCTGAGAAAAAAAAAACAATAATTTTTTAAAGTTATTGCACGGTGTTTGCTGTGTTTGGTGTAGTCTATTTATCTTCAGTCACTGCGACAACAAACAATAATCCCCATAATGCCATTTATACCATAATATGCCTGCATGTTAGCATAATATGCTGAAGAAATATCATAAGAAACTTTATAATTTATTATTATTATTATTAAAATTTTCAGGGATGTATGTTTACTGGAAGATCTAGACGAATTTACCATGATGCAGAACTGTACCCAGGAAGCTATCAATGAAATTGTGTCAAAAGTAATCTTTGTAACATGTGTTTATTAAAAAAAAAAAAGCTGTGGAAGGATCCTAACTTCAAATTTGATAAATTTGCTTCAGATTGTTCACCCAGCCATGAATCCCCTCTTCATGATTATAACTTTCTGGGCCTTGGTTAACCTAGCTCTAACATTTGTTAAAAAGCAAGGTCTGCATGAGCACCATATGTTGTGTCTGAAGTGAGCAGTCTTGCATTAATGGACCTTGTAGTCTTTGTTTAATGAAATTATTTGCAATTTTGACATACAGTGTATGAATGTGTTATGTTATTTTACCAGGGGTTAGGATTAATAATTTTTATGAGATTTGATGGCTTATGTGAATTAAGTTAAGAAAAAGAATTAAGCTTAACAATTCTTGTTAAGAAACAACAAATCACGCATAAAGGCGAGTCCTGCTGTGACAAGGTACCAGAACCATTTAAGTTACCAGAATCAGAAACATTAGAAAGTATTGTTTCTAAAAAAACGTTTTTCAAAAGCCATAGCTCACTTGTACTAATACCTACGTGGAGATTTTTTTTTCATATTTAATCATGTAAATAAAGGTCTGTTGCAGTTGCTGTATGTGCACATACACGTGAATGCCTAAATCTCACCTCGTCTGCGAGCCCTGGAGGGAGGCACC
Organism: Tinamus guttatus; assembly: GCF_000705375.1. The sequence continues at coordinate 873,823 of NW_010588619.1, read as the reverse complement.
CCTGCATCAGAGGGCTCTTGGCTGTGAAGTGCAAGAAAAGTCAGAGCAGAAGCTGTTCTTTCCCTCTCCAATCTAAGTGCTTTTCTCTCAAATGTACTGTCCCCAGTTTTTATATTTGCTTGTCTTATTTCCACCCTTTTTAGAAATCTCCTCTTCAGTAACTTCACTTTGGGTCTCAAAGGTATTTTTCCTCACATAGAGTCAACAGCTCAGAAGTCAAAAAGACATAAAATATTTTTCAAACTTCTGTTTGTTTGGAAGCTGTTCTGATAAAATGTAATGCAGCAAATATATAAGTATTTTTCCTTGTGTTAGAGCAATAGAAACATTTTAAATATTAACTTTCATGAATGTTAGTTGCAATATCCGTTTCAGCTAACAACTGCCACTTGTGCACAGTGATTATTCATAATGTTTTAAAAGTCTAAGACTATGTTCGAGCCCTATTATGTTTTTTTCTACCAGTTCCCTTTATGACAGTCTAGCTTCATAGTTGTCAACTAATTTTAGTGCAGTAAATACAGCAAGATTTGATCGTTAAGTTAGTCTTTGGCTGCTGTGTACTTCTGTGGACTTTTTTTTTCATGTAAGCTATTCAAATATTGTAGGAAAAGCAAACAGGAAAACACTTAATCAATATCTATGTAACTATTTCTCAGCTCATTTTCTAAAAGAGAGTTTCTGCTAAGTTCCAGGTATTTCTTGGCAAGAGTTACTGTAGCCAGGTAATCAGTAAAGGCACTGGAAGAATTATTTTTGCTTTAAAGAAAGGAGAGCTTTTTTAGTGAGAGATACTGGGATTTTGGAAGGAATCTAGAAAGAGCACGATGTCCCAAACCTGAAGAAGAGCAGCCCATGGGGGAAAGATTAGATGCATGCAAGTAGCTGATGGGTTTTAAAGGTGTTATTTCCTGAAATGTTTGGATTGTAGAGGAGCAGCCCTTTAGATTTAAGGAGACTTTCTGCTCGTGGCACTTGCTGTTTTTTCTGCAAGAGGCACCATCCTGCTGGTTGCAGATCTAAGGCCCTGGTCAGCAGGCTGCCCCCGGGCTGCTGGGGGGTTCCTTGGGGGCCGAATGCGGCTGCAAAGGGCTCGCTCAGGGGGACGGGGCTGCTCGAAGGGGCAGTTTCCCTGTTAACCTGACATCAGGTTAATGCAAGGTGTGCGTTAGGTGGGAGCAAAACGTCCTGCCTCGGCTGCAAGCAGAGTAATGTCAGTTAAACGTCACTGTCTGAATCAAATTCCATTTGATGCTTTGTGTTGTCTGGATCCTTTCTGTTGTTTTTCTCTTGTTCTGGTTGTATGTATAGATCCTTTCAGCATATCTAAATGTCTTTAGGAGGTTCCAAAATTGAAGTAATAATACAATTATTTCTCTTACTCTTTCACCTGCCTCGTAGGAGACAGATTTTGATTCTCTTCTAAAATAAATAATTTATTATTTAATAATAATTTATTATGAATTACTTTATTATTATTATTATTTGCACATGTTAGTGATAAATTGGTAAAAGAAGAATTTAAAGTGAAAGAATAAAGATAAATTTAGTTTTGCCTTTCTGGCCCATTTGATGGAGTGCTCAAGTGCATATGTAGCTGTCAGATGCCTGAGGAGTCCTTTTAAGCATCATTGACTGCTCATTTATTTCAAGCAATTTGTGAACTGAAGTGATATGAAAGTTTTCTTCTAATAAGTTGCATCTGGTTTTATATCTGCCATTCATCTGAATATTTGCCATACCATACCATGTTTTAGAATGACTTTTGAAAAAGTCTTTAAAAAAAAAATTGAATGCTGTGAATTTGACAATGTTGTGTTGATGCAAGAACTAATCTTGAAGGTTGACTCCTTCAAACCATGGCTTCAGGTATAGAAAGAGCATTGAGTTTGGCCACGCTCCTACCAGTGCAAATGCTCTCCTCGGGAACCATTCTGTAAGGCTGGGTTAAACGTTTGCTTACCTTTTCTCTCTGAGAATGTCAGTAAGATGACACTGCAAGATGACAGTAAGATGACCAACTCATTCCACAGAGGCTGCCAAATAGTAATTATTTTCAGGCATTACTGAGCTGATTCATTTTAGGTAGTATGTTGAATTAAAAATGGTATTTCATTTTTTAATTTCTTCTTTGCTACTTTGCGTGTAATGCTTCAAGTAAGGTTCACAATAAATGCATTTGGCTCACATGAAGTTCCTCTGTACTCTATCTATCCCCTCATTGTAGGCTGCTTATTAGGTGAGATGACCCAACATTTCACTTGCACCAAAGCAGTAGTAAAGGCTGAGGCATTTGGTGCTAGTTCAGAAGTTAAAACTGCAAGTTGAACTTCTTGTTCAGCTACTTTCAACTCACAGAAGAGATACAGGCTGTCAGATGTGCAAGGCTTCTTTGAGCCACCTTCTACATTTCACAGGTTTAGGCCTTTTGCAAGAAGGGTTATGGTGTCACCACCCTGCCTCCACTTGCTTGACACGAAAAGTTTGTTTTGCTAGGGTCCTTGTTTCCTGGATTCAGGTAATGCTTGTAAGTTGTTTAAATTTTTGATATCCAAATCCAAGGTAAAGACAGTTTAAAAACTCATTTCTCATAATGATTATATTAAAATATTAAGTCAGCAGGATTTTATATAGTGCAAAGTGTTAGATCTGTGATCATTTATAATCTTAATGTTCCAGAACCCTGGGGCTGTTAGTGAAGCGATTGGAGAAAGGTGGAAAAGCCGAACAGGAAAACCTTTTCCGTGAGAATGATTGTATTGTCAGGATTAATGATGGAGACCTTCGGAATAGGAGATTTGAACAGTAAGTGTATTTACTGTATGTAATATTGTGATATTTAATCTTTAGCAACTGCACCTTTCATTAATTTAAGGTAATGAAGTATTTAAGAAAAAATTCTCTAAATTTGCTCCTTCTAGAAAAGGCACACTAAAGGATGTTAATGGCCTTTAATTAGTCAAGCTGCAAAGCTAAAGGATAACTACTGTCATTAGAGTATAGGGATTTCTCACTTGATTGGGATTTCACTTAGTTTTGAATATTATGGATTCTTTTTCCTTTTGCTGGTAAGTTACTTACCCTGAAAATACATCATGATCTTTGCATACTTTCAGTGTATCATGCTGGCTATATGTGGATAGTGTGGAGACTTTATTTTTACCATTTAAAACATATTTTTGATTTTGTGTATTTGAGAACTAAAAGTGATCTCAGAAGCAGAAAGTTCTTGTATAAGTTTCAGAAATATTTCTTTAGTGGATGTTTGGACTTCAATAGAATCCCTAAATGATTAATCAGAAGCACTTTTAAAAGTGGAATCAGGATGTAGTTCACAGAGATGATTGAAAAATAATGCAAAGAAAAGGTAGGTAGGAAATATGTGGATTTAGCGATGATAATTCTGTTTCCAAGACCCCGACATGTTAATATGAAATATTCCTCAGGTTGATTATCCTTTAATTAACATGAATTTGAAATTAGTTTTTTATTTCCATTAACTCTAACCTGTTTTGGAATACAATCTTGTGTTACTATGTGGTAGAAAGCTGCTTGTCCGTGCTTGTGCTGTAGGATTCTGAATCCGAATTTCTTAAGTGTTTGAAAATGCCCATTGACTTCAGTCTGCTTTGGATCACAGCCTAAAGTTGTGTCCATATATGCAGAATTAAGCATTTTGTTTCTCTTTCTTAAGGTTGTCCTCTGAAGGGTTACTTATATACAAGAAGTGAAATATAAGATAAAGTCTTTGCAAGACTGCATCAGCAGCAAGTTAAGAAAATATGTAATCTTTGTTAAAATGCAGTTTGTATTCTAGTAATTCTGCCATCATTGTGATTACCTTATGTAAATGAACTATTAATTATTAAGGTTCAAAACACAGGGCACTTTATTAATTGCCATAATACTATATGCATTTCAATACTGGGGTTAAAGTTGTCACTTTTCAGAGTACAGTATTTTGAATATTAGTTTTAAGCATGTTTACCCATGGTATTGGCCTAAGGCTATAAACCTTAGCAAAAAGCATAGTAGACTAATGAACAGATTCAAGTTTTATAGTTTATGCTTGAGTTTCTCAATGTGTCTGTCAGCTCATGTTGCTTAATTAACATCAGCAATTATGCTTATAATGTCTTGTAGGCTGCCAGCCTTAATTTGCTAATTTTCTATTCATTTTGAACCTAGAGCACAGCATATGTTTCGCCAAGCCATGCGTGCGCCCATCATTTGGTTCCATGTGGTCCCTGCAGCAAATAAAGAGCAGTATGAACAGCTATCCCAAAGCGAGAAGAACACGTACTACTCCAACCGGTTTAGCCCCGATTCTCAGTATGCCGACAGCAAAAGTATTAATAATTCTGGACTTCACACGTTACAAAGAATGTCTAGAGCGGTGAACCAGTCAGATCACACAGACTCCTACTCGCAGCTACCTCATAGTGTCAATTCATCAGGGAAGCCGCCATCGGGCCTGGTACCATCACCTCAGAAAGTTCTCACCTCCACTGCAAACAGTGGGTATAACACCAAAAAGATAGGGAAGAGACTCAGTATACAGCTGAGAAAAGGTAAGGCAGTAGCTCGGTTCTTCACGTGCTGTACGTTTAGAGCATAGAGACGCACATACAGTTCTGTTGTATTATGCATGATGGTTTGCAAAAGCCTAAAGGGTTTGATGGATTGGTTTTTGAAACGCTGCTGCTGTTCATGCGTTCTAAAACCACATGGTGAGTTTTCCCATGCTTGAGAATCATGCATTCTGTGTGTGCAGCATTTAGCCGTTCTAGGGAGTGCTTTAGTTATTTTTTCTGTCCTTTAACTGATAAAATGCCTTAATTACAACAAATGCTATTGCCAAGGCCCTGTGATGGAAGAACTATATAAACAAAGTAAATAAGCCAAAATGGTCTATATTCTGCAATTTGAAGCTATCATGACTTCTCAAACTTAAAAACTGTGGATTTATCTTTACACTTAAAAAGTGTGTTGGATCCATCTGGTAAACTGGACTTCCTAATTTTCAACAAAAGCTTTTTTTTTTTTCCTCTACTGAGAGGTGAAGTTATTGGTTAAACTGTTGAGGTGTAATCTACTGTTTCCTATCTTGGGCATTATGCTAATGTAATTTAAATGTGGGTGAGAGACTGTTTAAGGACAGAGAAGAAAGCAGTGTGTGCATATCATAACATCTGTTTTAGATGTATACAGTACTTGTAGATGTATTTGGTATATCTGTGGAATTTTTATGATGTGTTAAATGCCTCTGTGAGAAGATTTGGTATTTTTATATTGTTACCATCTAGATCCTTTTAGGATACTTCAAAGTATTGTGAAATGACTTTTATTTTAGATATGAGTGTTTCTTAGCTCTTGGTAAATGACTTTTTAAAGAAGCATGCATACTGTAAGCCTTATGAAATTAAAATGAGCATGCTTAAGGTTAGATATACTTCAGCCTTTAGGAGCAAAAGTGGTATTTACATTACACAGCATAAGTCTACCAGTGTGATGATATTCTCCATGAACTCAGTATACTTTCCATCTAGGAAATAATATTTGCTTAGTGTTAATAATTTTTCTTAATTAACTTCCTTCTTGCAAGATACGGAAGGCAATGCATTGAATGTTAGAGCTTTTGCCTGGTTTTGTGGGTACCAGGCTACTTGTCACATTATCCTTATGCTTTCTGTTCTATGAACTTCACGTGAACCACCAGATTGCTTCTTTCTGGTTACTGAATTTTAAGCTCTACAAACTTGGATGACATAAGGTTGAGTTGACAGTTTGCTTCTGTTGTTGATGCTCCTTCAAGAATTACTTTAGGCCATCAGCTCAAATCAAACCTGCTTGGAAAAACTTTTTATTATTGGCTGAGTAAGGAATCACATTGCTTACAAATACACGCTCAGATATGCTCTCATCACAGTTAACGCTTTTTATCTATTTTTCATGTCCACTGGAAGCCTTTGGAAACATCACTGGGACATTACAAAAAACAAAACAACACAAAAAAGCCCCTAAGAGTTTCCAGTATAATTTAAAAGCATTGGATATGAAATACAGGCAGATATCTTCCCTTCCCATCCCCCTAGGCAAATGTGGTATTCAAAAGGCTGATAAAATAGGGGGATGTAATTTCAGTACATCACAGATTCTTTCACTGTGATGTGAGGTTATATTTTGATCATTTTACACCGGATCCTGTTTCTTAAAACACTCTCACTTCTTCTCTAAGGTAGTTTAGCCTTTATTGCACCAAAATGTTAGCTGAACATGAATGCAAGAAAATGCATATTAGCTATATTCTGTAAGACCTTTAAGGTCTAGTTTTCACCATTCTTCACCATTTCTTTACTGTAAGAACTTTAATGGTTCTTACAGTAAGTTTTGTTATCTAGAATATGTTTGGGAAGCTTGTAGGGGTTGTTGGCTCCTAGTAGATTGCTCATATGAGAGTGATATGTGGAGATGGGACCTGGCCCAGTATGATAAATAATTTCTATCTCTCTCTATAGTCTTTCTATAGTGTCTCTTGTAAGACTATAGAGAAAGAAAGAAATTATTTATCGTAGTGTATTTTATGCATGGTAATGTTTTATAAAAATCTTTGCATAAAACAGATTACTTTTTATTGCTATCTTTCATTTATTAATATCCACTCTGGAAAGAGACATGTTCTCCCATTTTCACTTTCATTTGATCCCCCCAAGAATTTACATGGGGAGCAACAAACGAAGCAGAACGCCCAAGTAGTTGGCTATACATATAGGTGCAACAGGGGAAATTGTTGGTCTTTGATTATTTCTAATGAAGAATGGTTTAATAATACAGGGTTTATAGAAACTTAAATGTTCTTCTTTGTAGCTAACATAGAGCAATTATTTCATTAATTCCTATAATTAGATTAAAAATTCCTTGTGGGATGCATTATAGCACACAACATGGAGGGCTTCATCTTGAAATTCACTTTTGATTTAACTGGTGTGTCCTGGTAAAGGAGTTAATATATGCGAACTGATTCTTCAGTACATGCAGACCTTCTTTATTACCACCTATTTATTAAACCTTCTTCTATATATTGCATGAGCTGTATTATATAAAATGATGTGGTAAAACAGCCCTATAGAATCTGCTTCCATAATTATGATTTCTTAATATTTACTGCTGTTTTGGCATTTTAAAATAACCTGAACTTTCATAGGATTTAGCTGTTTAATAAAGTCAGAAGAGAAGGTCAGTCATATGTTTCAGTCAATGCAGAATGTTTGCTGGCTTTTCTAAATGAAAATGGATATCTGTTTATCTTTCCTTAAAGGTCAGGGCCTGAACTTTTAGCATATAGATGTAGGGGTTATTACTGATATTCTAGTGCTATTAAGGCTGTGTAACAGTCCAGCTTAATATTTCACACAAATTAAGATAGCACAAGAAATGACAGCCAGCCTGTCTTTATATAATTTTTGGTGTAAGCTGATACACAGTAAGTATAAATAAATAAATACAATTCTTCATAGCTAATATGTACGGGAAGGAAAGCCCCTTATATCACACACAGTGTCTTAGGACAAATTTTGATCTCATCTGCAGCAGTTCATTCCCAGAGTGTTTTTTTTTTTAATTATTATTACATTAGGTTTAAGCCCATGCAACTGAGAGAAAACTTTAGCCAGACAGTTATAAATTATAAATATCCTGCTCTGCAACAGAAGATTCTAAGGCTCAGTCTTTGAGCTGTTGTAACTTGCAGCATTTAGCTTCTTCACCCTAAAGCATTCAAAATACTGTTCTCCAACTGGATGTTGGGTTGTGGTGTTCTCTCCCCTTTTGGCCCAAAGAACCTCTCCCTTGAAAGACAGTAGAGCCTCAAGAGTAAGAAATGAGTGTCAGAACTGTAGGATACTCTACAGCAAGATAGCTGTAAGAGTCACTGAAAGCAGCTCTACCAGAGGCTCTGTAAATTCTTTAAGGAGGATATCTGTAGCTCCAGGAAGATCGTTTGAAACGAAGGATGGAGTCCAACATTGTTCTTGATAGAAAGGGCAAGGTAGCCAAATTCTGGGAGATGGTGAATCTGGTGAGGAAGGAGACACCTTTGTGTAATACAACAAAAAGAAAAAAAAGAAAGTTTAAATCATGGAGATGAGGAGCATTACAAAGGACTTCGGTCTTCGAAGTTTTCTGTTCTATATCCCTTTGGCTTGCTGGCTGTTTGGGTTCATTAAAGCCTTCTCTTGTCTACAGAGCCAAGGTTAAAACATGTGGAAGTCCCTGTAGATGACTGGGCATTCAGTCTTATGGCCCTGCAATACCCAACCTCCCTTCTGCAATAATTTTTGGAATTGAGCAGATACTGTAGATAATTTAGAAGTATGCTATTGTGAAATTGTGTTGTATTTTCTAAAGACTAAAGCACAGATATGGACAGTTACAGGACAGTTTATGTGCACTGACTTTTTACCTTGGGTTAACCTTGCTTATGTAGGAGAACACGTAAGAGCCTAAGGTTATCTGTAAGATATCTTCTATCATGTACCTACAGTGTACAGATTTACATGCATTTTTCATCCTACTCTCTTGTTTCTTCCATAGAGATTTTTGAGACAGGCTTGGAAGTGACATTTTAAACTTTTATTTAAAATTTCTTTTGAAGCGATTGAAATGTTCTCTTAGAAGCAAACTGACATTAAAATTCTTGTTGAGATACGGGAAGGATGTTTGTCACTTTTGAACTGAAATTCGTAGATCCCTTAATTGCTTAAGTGACCTTGAAAAATAAGAAGCAGATCTGAGTCAAGCATGGAGCAAATCATTTTGGGCATTATTAGCCACTAGAGGAAAGAAAAATGCATCATTTGATCCTTCTAGTTTTAAGAAAACACTTCTGATGATAGCTATTTATTAGCAGGCTGTAGCAGAAAGGGGAGAATACTTTTATTAGCCAAGTCAAAAATCTTACCGAGAGGTACCAACTTTGCTTAGAGAAAAAAAGATGTTCCAAATCACATCACTGCATAGAAAGTGGACATGCAAGTAAGTTGCCTGGATTGTGCATGTGGCAGCAGAAGTGTTACAGAAAAGTTACAGGCACCCGAGCGTAAGGTTTCGAAGCGGTCATTTGCACGAACATTTACCCCATCTGCACTTGCACGAGTTCTGAACCTACAAGGCTTAAAATAAATGTGCTACAAGTAACTTTTCAGAGCGCATCTAGAGTGCTCTTGGTAGGGCTTGGTAAATTTGAAAGCCGGGCAAGGCTGGTAAGTAATGAGAGCTCCCCACTTTGAACAGAGTAATTTTTCTGTTCAGCTCTTGCGTGTAGTCCAGTCTGCAACAGAAAAACATTTTCTAGGCTAAAGCAGCTGGGTAATTATTTCAGCAATAAACCCTCTGTACATGTATCCTAAGGAATAGTCTATTGTGAAAAAGAGGGAATTGGAAAGGCATGAAAGGAGCGTATCTGCTCTAATTACTGTCACAGAGTGTGTGGTCCTTGTACTTAGCTTTATTTTAATGTTATAGCTCTCCATATTCTGGATATTTTCCTAGTCTAATGCTGTCACTAAGAGAAGTTGTTTCATTTTTTCGCTCTGTTGTTTAAGCTACTTTATGTCACAAACAGTTTACATGTGTGCCCGCTTGCCAGGAGAGGGAAGTTGTGCCTTTGGTTCCTCGTGCTGAAACAAAGGGCCTGGGCCTTCCCTTAACAGTCTTTTATTGGCCTGTGTGGATTTTCTTAGTGTGGTTCTAAAGTGTTCTCTGCTTCTCTTACATGAAATACTCGCAAATAGAGTGCATTACTATCTGGTCACCAAACATTTTATGTGGTTTTAGAAGTGGGATTTTTTTTAATTTAGGGAGATTAGTAAGAGTACCTGAGAATTCATCTGTCTGCACATTCTTAAATTAGGGGAGCTAGAAGAGCACGATTCATTTGAAGCTTTGCATGCACTCCTGAAGGAGAGGTAATTGTAAGACAAATATCTTGAGCAGCTCGTACTGTGGATCCTTCAAATGTTCCGTATTGGGTCTCTGAACTAATGGAGAGGAATGTGTCTAGTCAAAGCTCATGAACTAATGCTTGTTTGCCTGCAGATCCTGGGAGAAACCATGTAGGAGGGACAATCTGGGGAAGAGTTATTCTTAAAATAGGATCTTAATGACAGGGTTAATCTGCATAAATTTAGAGAACACAGGTTATTTCATGCTTGAGTCTCAACTCGAAGCATTCTCTTTCTTTAAAAAGGGTTAATGCGTTTAAATATCAAATTGGGATCTGAAGGAGTTCTGTGATCAATGTAATTAACTCACTATCCTAGTAACTAGCCCTTTTTTAATACTCCCAGAAGACAAAAGTGGAGGGAAATTAATCAGATGCTGAGCTGCAAAGAACACTCCTTGCAGGAGCTTATTCTGTTATCGTTTTCAAGCAGAGAAAGAAAATGGAGACATAGATAGATGGGTAGCAAATGCAGTGTACAAACAGTCAGAATTATAATTAGGCCATGGATTAACTCCTGCCTAAAAGCAATGCAGAGGTCAGAAGAAGCCATGCAGACAAAATGGGCCGTGAGTTTTATTTCTGGTCTTATATTCTGTCTAGCAATGATCTGACTTCTGCATTTTGCCCCATCACTGCTAGACTGTGGGCCCTGAGTCTGTGTGACTGCACAGCTGCACCTTGTGTCAACCATGGCCTGCGCAGTCCTGAAACTGGCTGCGCTTCAACTCTTCCTTACAATGCTCAAAATAAAGATTTTACATCACGTTTGCCTTAGTCTAAAGCAGGGGAAGTTCTGGAGGACTAGGAGGACTAGTGATTTGATAGCAGCATACGCTCAGCTTCACTCAAAGGTCTCTAGCACGTGTGTGACTTTTGGTCTTCTGACCAATTGCAAAAACTTCCTTCCATACTTCCTTTTGAATAAGAGCAGTTGTCATCTTTGTGACATTTTTTAGTGTATAAAAATGAATATTTTAAAATATATCTAGCTCCTGCTTTTAATCTGAAAATTCAACTGAAAGCAAACAGTGCAGAGGTGATGCTTCTCTTCTCTCTTGTGTTCAGGCAGTATTTCCCCCCATAGCACATTTTGCTCTTGCAGTTTAGACCTGCATTTAATGCTGGCTGAGGAGAGCACTTCCCTGAATGCAGAAGAGCCTTGGAAAGACAGGAGCGTTGCCCCAGTCCTGGGCTTTCTACAGTCATGAAGACGTCAAGGAGAAATTAGACCCTTCTTCTCTGGGAGATGACAGAAAAGCTGGCTGTCTCTAGCACGATATAAAGATTCCTTTAACATTCTGTCATTTTATGATCAGGCTGATTCCAACTAAGACAATGATGTTCATTTGAATGTATATTTAATTATTGTGGAGTTTTTTTTTCCTATCTTAGTGCTACTAAAACTGACTTCTCCATAAATAGCAACTGAAACTCTGAATCTGCCTTCTCTGTACAACATAGTCCTATGTAGCCATAGTCCTTTCATTCACCTAAAACTATTTTGCCTTCAGTTCAGAGCTGGCTGAGGTCTCTAGGGTAATGTGACCTTTGCAAGTGTGTTTGGCATTGCCTTCTGGAGAAAAGGGGAGCTCTAACTTGTCAAGAGAGCTGCTGCTTTATCAAAAGAAGCCTAAGAATTTGAATTACACCAATTAGTGGGTAATTTTTAAATGTTATTATCACAATTTGATTATTGTCAGAGATGACAGCTGTAGAGGGAGGAAGAGATGTTTCCTACTCTCTTTCTTTTCAAAATCTGTAAGGGGTTAAGTTGAATATAGCTCAGATAACCTAGACATTAAAAACTGAAGCTCCTATTCTTTGAGAAGGATAATGCCTGTATTTTCAAAAACATGAAAATTCTTTCCTTTCTCTCTTTCTGTTCTGGTTCTAACTCTGTTTCTCCAGTTTCTGTAGCCATACTACAGGCTTCTTTTAGCGTAAATCAGAATCAGGGGAGCCTACAGTATGTTTGCACAGTTCCCTCATTATTAGAACGTACAGTTTTACACCATAAGAACTAAAAATATGTTTGTAGAGGTTAGGTATTAAGATGGAATATACATTTCTATTGATAGGACAGTTGAAACGTGGAATATGGATAACTGAATTAGTTATGTGTTTAAAAAGAAGAAAAAAAAAAGCATAAAGTTGATCCAACCATAGTGGTGTATGCTTTTGACCTCAATTAAATGTGCCTTTTATTTTCAAATCTTGCCAACTCCTAAATTATACACAATAAGCATAGGGCTGATGGAGTTGTATTGTACAGTTAAGGGCAGCTATAGTGTAATAACAGTAAGATGAAGCAGTGAAAAAAGAAGAGGGAAATGACATCCGAAAGCTGTTTCAAAGTACAAAACCAGCTGTACAAAGCAGTGTAGCAAAATGTAGCTTAGTCTAGGCACTCTCTTTTTGCAGAAACAAGTAGATTAAAATTTCATTCTGCTAATATATGGAATCCGTCACTGTGGATTTGCAGAATTCTGCAGGCTTTGGAAAGGGCTTTCTGAAGATTTGACAGCATAAAATGCCATAGTCCAAGTTTATATCCTGTGTGTATTTATAATATGAACATTTCAACTTCCATTTTTTCTTCAGGGTTTGAAAGTGGAGTTTAAGAACCACACACCTGTAACGATACCATAATTAGGCTGTGCGTATCGGGCACATGGTAATAATGGAATGTTGTCCTGGGCAGTCAGATTCTGATACTATTTCAGAAATTTTGTGGATGAAACGGTTATTGAGAGAGCAATATTCGACATTGATACCTAAAATATGAAAAGATAAACGCTATAAAAAGAAGTCAAGGTATGACTAAAATTTTTTTACAGTTTTCCTCATATCTTACAAGGAATTAAAGACCTATGTGACTGCTTGAGACGTCTTTAAAATTTTGAGATCTCCAAGCTAAAATGGGGATATTAGGATATTGACTAACTTTTGCATCTTTGTGCAATAGCCCTGATGAATTTTATTTTAGCCTGGAAGTGAAGCCCTTGAAGTTCAAATATTATTTTTAGGTATCTTGACTGTGACAGATTTGAGGAAAATAAGTTGTCTCTTGATAGCTTAGAAGAATTAATCCAAAACTGCTGAACAGTATGAGCTGCATGCTCTTGTTCTGCGTTTGATACGTGAGAATTACCTACTTTCAATAGGAAAACTTAAAAAAGCTGTGTTTCACCCATCCTCCAATGCTTCCTATGTCAGCTTATTTCTTCCCATGATCACCATCTGGCTGGTTAAAAATTTTAGTCAGTTGTAATTGTGGAGATCTCTGAAATCTGTGTATAAACTAATATTGATGATGTGGGAATCTTACTTCCTTTTCGCATGTGTGAAAAAGTAGATTTAGCAAATGAATTTAGGGAATGGATTATAAGACACAAATCAACTCAGACTTTAAGCTCCAGTAATTCTCTAGTTGTGCATCTTTCACACAGGGCACGTTCAGCTTCCCCGAGACTGAAACTAAGTGCTTTTGCATAAAAGCTCAGCTTCTGCCTGTCCCTGAGATTTTATGCAAAAGGATAAGTTGTGTGACTTCCAGGGACCATAGCTATGCTCATGGAATTTATGTCACCGAATCCCAGTTAAAGGTCACCCAAGTAAGTCGGATTAAATCTAGCTTGGGATGTGTGTATCTAGCTAGGGAATTGGGGGCATCTCTTGAAGGTGGCTGTGAAATGCTTCAGCTCGAGGTTGTTGGTACTGACATGTGCCATTTAACAGCTGTCTGCGTGTCCTCAGTGGTCTTTAAACAGTGTGCAGTGTTGGGGAACTTCAACATGGAGTTTCAAAGATCGCAGATAGTGCGGGATAAGTTGCATCAAAGAGATTGCAAATGGACTTTCAGCATGGTAGGAAAGACTTCGTTTTGTCCTTTCTGCTTGTACCTGGTAGGGTGCTGAAATGCAGTACACGTCCGTAACCAAGAGTATAATTTCTTCAAAATGGAAACAAGTCTCATTTGCCATGTACCCTTCTGTATTTCTGTTGTTTTGTTTTGGCTTCAGTCAGTCTTAGCTAAGTGTAGTCACCTGGATGCACAGCAGCATTTAAACCCTGAGCTCAAGGTGCCCGCCTGGCTTTGCTTCCTGCCAAGCAGCCTCGCGGGGTCATGGACGATGGGTGCGAGCGGGGAGAGCCGCAAGGAGACCACCCGCAGGGCCCAGGAGCTGTGGACACAAACCCGCCTGAGGTCTCTTGGAGCAGAAGAAATGAGACCACTGAACTCCGGGTGTATCCGTGACCTGCCCGTGGCAGCAGTGAGCTGACAAAACCTCCTGCCCACAGCATCAGCTCACTGGCACTGCTGAGTGTCACAAGAGAGAAGGAAAGGACTATTGACAATATCCACATTGACAAGGGGGAAGGCATGGCTGGGGTATCATGTGTGCTTTGTTCTGGTTCCTTGTCATTCATCTTATTTAAATAGAAAGTTGGAAATATGGCAGTGACTTGGAAATTGTCAGAACAGCAAGTTACAAGGAAGGCCTGCTAAGCTGCTTGTGCCAAGAGTCAGTGCTTCAGATGTATTACTCATATATATATGTATATACACGCAATATCTGTGTGTGTGTGTATGTTTTGCCATGCCATGTAAGTAACTCTTACCTTGTATGTATGTGTTCTCATGGACTTGTTTTCAGTGAGATATGCATATTCTTCTGGATAAAGTTAATATATAATACAAAATGTGCATTTTACAAGTGATATTCTACATTCTTGCACAGGTACAGAGGGCTTGGGATTTAGCATTACTTCAAGAGATGTCCCAATTGGTGGCTCTGCTCCAATTTATGTGAAAAACATCCTTCCAAGAGGTGCAGCTATTCAAGATGGGAGACTAAAAGCTGGAGACCGATTAATTGAGGTGATGAAGTATTACATGTTGGTTCTCTGTATTTTGGTGTAAGACAATAGAATAGTTCATTTCTAACAACTCTTAATAGTTTATATTACAGGAAAATGTTTCTTCTTTTTCTTTCTTGGGGTAGCAGATTAGGGGCTGTGCACCTGCAGAAGGTAGCAGTTTAAAGCACAAGACTCAGGCATATTATGAAACAATGAGTTTAAATATCCGTATGTGACTTTGTGCCATATTTTTCATCGCTGCTGAGGACTAAGTTGAAGAGGAGCAATCGTTACCTAATACATGACATTAAATCAGCACCAAGTGACAAACCAGAAATGATTTGAGTATTGCTAAGACTGTGAGAGGTTTAGTGAGTTAATGTAAAGGCAAGATGCAAGATGAGGATTCTGCTACTGCGGATCACGGCCACTTCCCTCCTGAAGGGAGGACGTCCTCATGGGGCTAAATTTCTCTGTGATGGGAGCAGAGCAGAAATCTTCCTGCCTTCCTATTTCTAAAACAGGAAAACATAGATATTTCTAAAAGTGTATGGGTGTGAATAGGAGAGAAAAGAATGGTAAAAGACAGAAAACTGAACAAAATTGTTTGACAAAAGAGCTTGGGTTTTTTTGGCCATTCTTTCGCAATTATTATTCAGATTTGTGAAATATTTCAAGACAGAGGTCTGTTCATCTGTTTCTGAACCTCATACAACTATGGTTTTGGTTTAATTCAGGCCAGACATTTTGCCGCAAATTCTATCAAATGGAAACTATACTCAGCCAATGAACAGTTTGTATCAGTGAGCTTTACTTTTTAATACAGTCCTGTATAATTCGCAAGACTTTTCCCTATGGGTTTCTAGTTTTTGGAGTCTTAGCATTTTCTACTATTTCCTTTGGCACAGGTAAATGGAGTAGATTTGACAGGAAAAACTCAGGAAGAAGTAGTGTCCTTGCTGAGGAGCACCAAGATGGGAGGAACCGTCAGCCTCTTGATTTTTCGACAGGAAGAAACATTCCATCCAAGGGAACTGGTGCGTAAAGTAGAGAGCAGCTAAGAGATTTAGATGGTTGTGAGCAAATGATTTGATCTTGTCATCCGTTAGTAAATGTGCAAGGTCAGAACTGAATGCAAGAAAACAAATGGCTATTTTGCTTTATTTAGAATATTTTACATGAATGTTTTTTTATTCTCTTTAAGATCTGGTATTGGAATTAAATATTTGTTAAAAATGTATGAATGAGAGTTTTAAAACCAGTCTGAATCTATTTTGGGTTAAAATGCTTATTATAGAAGAAGTTATCTAGTGGACTTTGGGTGCATGCAGAGCAGACAAGTAAATTATTTAATATCTTTCACATGGGCAAATCTATGTTTGTAAAGTTGCCATTTGTCCCGCTACCTGCTCACCAAAATATTTTAGAACATTTAATGTTAGGCCAAAAGAGGATATATGGATATCCACTATATGAACTATGAAAAAGTGGAATATACAAGAAATAATAGTTCTTGTTTGAATATAAATGCAATCTGTCTATGGAATGGAAATCCTGCAGTTAATAATTTAGCGGGATAATTCAGAGAATGTTTCTGAGGAATTTATATGAAATGGGAAAAAATGATGTTTCATACTGTACCTCTTCCACTTGCATAGTGTATACAGATATTTCCCTGATAATTATTCAAGATAATTTCTGTTATGAAAAGGTAGACTGTGAATGTAGCAGTCTTACTTTGTTCTGTATTCCATTAAACTGCTGGAGTTATTTATTATTTGTATTATCATAGCTATATATAGCTCTAAAATAAATTATTTGGCTGCATTATTGTGAGAAGATAGACAAATATAAGTGACATTTAGTGTGATGAATAGATTGCTTCATTTTTCTTTTGTATTCATGTTAGTTTGAATGCAAAAAGAATGATTTTTTGTTTGAACATTTCAAGATAGTTAACATTAGCCTTTATTTTTTCCAAACTGCAATTAAACTTTGTAAGTCAAAGTGGCAGGGAATGATGCAAATGAACTGCACAGTTAGCTTAATACTCTTGGAACGTGACTTCAGATATTGATACATTTAAGTGAAAGATGTCATAAAATGAATAGAATTGAGCAACATGAAGTCATACTGTTCTCCTCCTTAAGGCTGGAACTGTGAAAGCAATCTGTTTATAAGCTCCTATGATGTAATTTTCACAGTATTGGTATCTTACATAAAGGTGAATGAAAATGCTTTTTAAGTTTTCTAAATAAACTTAGAAGAAAATGGCTTAATTTTGTGTATATTATTTCTACATTATAATGAGGAAGCATACTTTATACAGTATTTTGTACTAATATCTTCTAAACAATGATATGACATGAATATAGAATAGACTTAATTGTAATAATACTGGATTTAGTTTAAAAAGCAGTAGCAAATTGACCCCTTTTAATGCGTTTAACCTCAGTGGCCTCCCTGCTGCTGCTCAGGTGCTACTTTCTCAGCTATTTTGGCACACATGAGTCCAGGGAAGCCGGATCTCGTCTATGTCAGGTGGTAGGAGGGCTAGATCTGAACTGCTGCAACTTGCCATAGTTGCAGCTAAAGAGGTTACAGCGTGAGGGGCTGACAGCAGACGTGTGTGTGACGATGCTCTGTTGCATAAGGGTCTGTTTGCGTTCTAGCGTGAGGAAGCGCTAGGGCTGCTCTGCTGACAGCTGTCAAAGAGCAGGAGCAGAAGTACTGGGGAAACTGCTGAACTGAAACCCAGCGTAAGGGCTGTTCTTTCTCTCTGGTAAGAACTAATCTAAAAAAAAAAAAGACTCTTTAGCTAGTTCCTGTCATTGACTTTAACTAGTCTTATGTTTAAAAAACAAGTTGGAGGAGGGAAAGGGAATGATTTGAAATCATTTCAGTTCAACTTTGTCACTTACATACCCTTCTCCAACCACTTAGTGACAATTTAGCTTCGCATCCTTCCCACGTTTCTATCATATCCTCTACAATTGTATGCTTACACATTAACTTAATGAGATATGTCTCAAAAAATATATCCATAAAAATAATCCTGTTCTATATTATTCATTTGTTAAAGCACAGGACTTCATATTCTGTCCTGAGGAGCAATCAGTGTTAAAAACACTTATATTTGCCAAAATTTGTTCAGTAGGTAATCCCATTAAAAGAGGTGTTTAGATTTTATGTTTTGGATTACAACAGCTTGCTGAATGACTTTGGAAATGTTATTTATCCTTGGTTTTCTTTATAAGTAAAATGAAGATAATAAACATTCAGGGAAATTGTGAAGTTTAAGGTCTTTAATGTATGTTGACAGTATTGTCTGGAAAGGACATATGAAAGTGTACAGTTGTATATAAAATTTAAGGCAATGTTAACTTGATCCCATTTGGGTAGCTATGGAGTCTTTGTAGTTTGTGGTGTTAGATTAGAGTGTGTGTGAGAGAGAATCATAGCTCTGTGCAGCAGTTTTTATGCTACAGGTCATGGTAAAAATGAATAAATTGTGGACACAGGGACTTAGAAAATATTGCCAGGATTCAACTCTAATGAGTGAGCTCTGCAGGAATGATTATGCTTCTTCAGAATACCAGGGATTTTACTGCTTCCAGGGTTACCTAATGCCAAAAAGTTAATGCATTAGAGTTTGTCCTCATCAGTGTGAGGAGTAGATTGTTTCTTTAACATCCTCCCCAAACTCCTTTATGAAGGGAATGAGGATCACTCACATAGGTGAGCTACCTGTGTTAGATTGCTTACTATTTATTGTGAAGGATTTTTATAGAACCTGATAGTGACTATGTGAATCCATCGGAAGAATTGACGCAAATTATTTAGCTTTTGAGCAAAAGTCTCAGTAGCAGCCAAGAGAAACTTGCTTGTAGAATTAGTCTCCTTTATCATCCAAGTTACTATGTCTAGTTTTACATGTAGGTCTTTTATAAGTTCCTGGTAGTTGGCTTCTTCACCTTTTACTGGTTTTTGGCTGTAGGTTAAAGCTAACTGGATATTTATGTTATTATTTGCCACTACATTTCTGTCCTTATTCTGCCACAAAACAGCCCAAAGCAGAAAAAGTTCAGTAAAACCTGAGGTCAGATTTTGGCCCAGTGGGAGGGGAAGGAATTACTGACCATCCCAACCAGCAGCAAGGTAGCTTCTGCGTGGCTAAAGCGGGGTTAATATGGGTTAACCTGAGCTTGGAAGAGCAATAAATCCTTACAAGTGTCTCCATTCACATGGGACACAGAAAGGCCTTATGTTCCACACAAGTGAGGAACACAGGGAACAGGAGAGTCCCAGGTGTGATGGCCTGAAAGCATCCCCCTGTCCTGAAGCATCAGGATTTGATGGTTCTGGTTCATCAAAGTGAATTCAGAAGGGCAATTCCTAAAATTAGCTTTTTTGTTTGTTTGTTTGTTTTTGTTTTTTGGTGAAAATAGGTACTTGTTTAAAATATTTGGGAGGATTCGCCTAGACTGCTGAAGTCATTCTTTGAATACTTCACAGCAGAAGGGAAAGGTGAGGGGAGAACATCCATGAGCGAGAACTTTCCACCAGCTGGAAATGGGTGCAGTTTTGATTTTTCCTTGGTCAGGTAGCCACCTCCCTTGCAATGGGAGAAGTCAGGTGCTCTGGCCAGAAATTAGTTCACCTCATCTAGTGCTAATTTAGAGAGGTTTGGATCAGGGAGCGTGACTAGGTCCATTCTTCCATCGCCATTTCACATCAGAGTTAGAGCTCTCTGTATATCCCCCTGCTAATAGATAGTGTATGTCGTGTGTAGCCGTGTTCTTATTTATTTTTTTTACTTCCTTTAGAATGCAGAACAAAGCCAGTCACAAATTCCAAAGGAAACGGTAAGAGCTTTGTCTTTTCCATACTGGAAGACTCCCAAATGTTTTAAAATGATATGGCACTTCTCCATCAAAGTCTCACAGATCCTCCTTTCACATTATATACTGTAGATGGCTCTCTCTATCTTTACATTTTAAACATACTTTTTAATGTAATTTCAAATACGTTTAGAATATCATGTACAATTCAAATACTGTGTGTGTTCAAATGCTATTTGAAATTACATCCTTTATACACAGCCAAAGGCTACAAGTTGGAATGATAACAATAGACTCTTAGTTTGGGGTACTTTTTGAAACTAATTGTTTAAACCATGATTATATGACTGAAACCTGAGATACCAACACACACAAGTTAGGCAGTTGGGATTCAAGCCTGACATTGTATCCTCACAGCAAAACCACTGTTTGTTGTTGTTAGTTATTTTTAAGAAACTGTAGAGAAGTAGTATCAGATTTAACCCTTTGCAGATTATAGCAAATTTGTACATGATGTACAAGGCAGTGTATTGAGGTTTATATATCTTGTTTTATTCAGTGGGACAGGGTTGGCCTTAATACAGACAATGCAAATTTATTTTTTGAAATTTTGACACAAGATGCTGGAATAACATGTTACCTTAAATGTGTACTGTATCTTAGTGAAAAATACACTTCTAGAAGCTCTGTTCGATTGCTTACCTATTTCAAAGTTAAATAATTAATTGGTTTATGTAGAAGTTAAGCAAAATCTTGCTGGAGTTTGAAATTAGTTAAAAAAAAAAAAAAGCTGCTGAAAAACAACCAAAAACCCCTATTCTGAATGACTCTCAATGCCTTGCCACCAGCAGTAGTGAGATCGTGTTTGAGGTAAAAATAAAATCAAGGCTAGATAAAGAGATGTTTTAAGAGTTACCGCGGTGAGAGATTTTAGAGCACATTGCCTGACACTATTAATGTTTCAGGGGATGGAGTGTAACTGCTAAAACTGTTATTGGGGCCAGAGGCAGCATCTTCACTTTTGTCCTTCCATCTTGCACTGTCCTTGTGCAGCTTCTAGTCTGAAAGTGGTCTGCACGGGAGCTCTGCAGCCCTCTTAGGGGTATCGTCATTTTGGGCGGGCCCCACAGTGATTTTTAGTGCGTGCATGTTTTCCTCTTCATGCTCTCATGCCAATGCTACTGATACAGGAGGACATCAAAGGGCAAACCCCAGGACAGCATTTCTGCCTGCAGCTGGAAACAACTGAAAATAATCTGTGGGTGCCCCTGTCTGTTCTGCTCCAAACTCTGCCCTAGAAGGTTAGGCTGGTTGCCTTGCTTCTATAAAGCATTTGATCTCCTGTGGCAATGTTGAACACTAAGGACCTTGTAACAAAGTCCATGGAGAAATTCCTTCTCTACCTGTTTTTGGACTAACCTCCTGACTTTATCTAAGGAAAATACTCTCCGCGGTTCTTTTTAGATATAAGCTAATTTGCTTGTTGGCCAGGGAGCAGGGACTGTGTGACTGATAAGGTATTTCTGAAAAACTCTGTTTGAACGAACATTGAAGCAAGCCTTGAAAATAAGGAAGTGAATTGGGGAGCCCGTGGAAACATACTTGACTAATGCAGGAATGAAACTAGAAAGTTTTTTTTCACATTTGTTTATTTATTTAAAAGCTCAAAGCAACAGTGATCAATAGTAGGTGCAAAGGTCTCTTTCAATGTACCTACTCCTAAGTGGGAGAAAAAAATGGACTAAAGCTGAAGGGGGTCAGTGGGAGTTTCTAAACCACCATGATTTTGCACTTATCTCTGTTTTCCCATCTTCTTTCCTTTGGTAAGTGTTATACTGCAGTTCTCCAGAACTAATTTTTCTCAGAAGCACATTAATAATACAGTTACACGCTTGTTTTTTTAATATTTTTAGAAGTATTTTTCATTGTTTTCCCTTAAACTCTCTGGTTCTGCCTCAATCCTTGTTTATTCTTCCTCTGTCTACTTTTCAGTCTTTGAGATTTCTAATCTTGCAATTTCTATTTCTGTGTCTGCTCTGATCTTCATACTCGTATTTGGGAGCTTTTTAGTATTCAAATGTCAAAGATTTGATAGCAGAAAGCAAAGCAAGAAAAAGCAATGAAAGCGGTGAATTTTCAGAAGCTAGAGAAATGAGAAAGGTTAAGTACAAAAATCTGTTAGTCTGTTTTTAATTTAAGGACAAAATGGCTGTAGCTTTTTATTATGTCTTTGTGGGAAAATAAAAGAAGATGCAACTTTGAAATTAAAAAAAGAAAAAGCCCTGAAAATCAGAAGTTTGAAGTAAATTTATATGTAGAACCTAGAAACACAAGATATAATTTATCAGTTCACTGTTAACACTCAGATTTTGTGCTCATGAAGCTATTCATTTCAAATTATATACACAAGTTTTATGTCACTTGAGTGCATTCAGGACGTTCATGCATTTAGCTAAAACAAAACTGTGGACATTATTTTTTTCTCCAATTTGCCTGTGGCCTGAATTGTGTGATAGAGCAATAGAGCTTTTTTTTTTTTTCTTGCTACCTATCCAGGAAAGTATATTATTTTACATTTAAATTTTTCACACTTTCACAGAATATAGATTCTCATATTCTTATTCACGAGCTTCCATAAATGAGGAGCTCTCTTAACATGCTAAACTTGCAGAATTTAAGCTCTCTAGTTATCCATAAGAAATGAAAATTGCTAATGCATCTTCATCTATCCAATAACTGTGCCCTTGTGAAAACAGTACTGATGTTTTTACCTTCTATTTTGCTGATGAATGGAACTGGCAGTCAGTTTATTCCTGATGCATGGAAATCTCCTGTGTCTATTTGGAAGCATTGTTTCATCCAGCCACTATATTGTACCGTGTACACGGCTGAGGACAAAAAGGAACAGATGCACCTATTTCTGAACGTGGTGATTATTTGGAATGTAGAAGATTGACCGTAATATGAAAACTAGTAATTTATCATTATTACATTTCTGTTTCTAAAGCATAATTATCTTAATCATGTTATAGAGCATTGAAATGAACTGTTAATTATGCTATGTAAAACATCTGCCAATTAATTTTTCCCCATACTCTTTCAAAGTCAATAGTGTTTCACTAATATTTTGCTTTTGCAATTGTCTTTCACTGTTTGTTTCTGAATCCAAACCAGCAAATTTATTTGCATGTAAACATAGGACTAGAAAAATAGTAATTATCGTATGTATATGTGTGTGTATATGTATAAATATATATATATATACACACTTAACACACACTTAAATTTGGTCTGTGTGTGTGTGTGTGTATATATATATGTATAATTATTTTCTGGAAGAGTGTTCCTATTAGGCAAAAAACATTAAAAGCTAGAACTCAGGGCTCCGTTTCACAAATATTACTCAGCAGCAGGGAAAAGTTCATTTTTCTGTTCTCATTTGCTGTTCTGTCAAGCTCTTGTAACAGAGTAGTATGAATTTTAGTGAGTGCAATAATTGTAACAGAAACATAACAAGAATGATTGGAGTGTTGGACCAGTATAAGAATGTGTAACTATATAACAGTCCTTACAGAAATTGCAAATGGAATACAATTAAGATATCTTGTGAGTTTTATTTTCCTCTGAACTTGTACTACTGATACTTTCATTATTTAAATCTCGTTTTGATTACCATCTCCTACCAGAATCTGAGGATAATATCAACTAAAGTTGTCAGCACTTTTGGATTCCTTCAGTTGCCCTAGATCTTTCTGCGTGATTTTGAGTAAATCAGCTACACTATTTTTACAGAAGAAAACACCAGGTCTAGGCTTAGGGTAATAATTTTGCCTTCTTCAGAGGCATTTTGTAAGAATTAAAGCATAATTATTTTGGTACACTTTCTGTACACAACTGTTTTTATACACTATAAAAATGAGAAATATAATACCAAATATCTAGAGAGACTTAATTTGTATTGATTAATGGATGGAAAATTCTTGGCTTTTAGTTTGGATAAAAAGCACCAGCAGATTTCAGCTTATTCTTTTTTTTTTTTTTTAATTATAGCACTATAATCCTTACAGTGATATGTTTTAAGATAGTAGTTGTGTTCTTAGGAGGATTTTTTTTCTTTTGATGGAAAATTGCTTGCATTATACAAAAATATGTAGTTACTGGATATATATTCATAGCTATTTTTCAAAGGCTGTAAGTATAGGTTATCCTAAGTTCATCTGTAGGTAATTACACAAAATTCTACTGATACAGGCATTCTGTATCATTCAGCTATTACACTCGTTTTCACAAAGAACCTTCTTTGAAAAACAGTTTAGAGGTTTATGTATTTCCATTGCTAACGTAGGTGATCCAGACGTTCACAAATTGAGCCAAGGTGGAACATTGACTAGTAGCAGCCCATAGATGTGCACCAGAAGCCGTGCGGATACCGTTTGGTGTCGAGGGATTTACCGCATGAGCAGAGGTTTAGCTGATGATGAAGCTGATACTGTTATTTACTCCATGATATTTGGGGGTGTTGTGAATTATTTGCTCTGATTATTTTTCCTGTTTTTATCCTCTAATAGTATGGGACATGAGGACAATTACTGATATTTGGGGGTGTTGTGAATTATTTTATTATCTGATTATTTTTCCTGCTTTTATCCTCTAATAGTATGGGACACGAGGACAGTTATGATGTTTCTGTGGATTTTTAGTGCCATTTCGAGTGGTTTCACATTATGTTCTTCATAAATTTGTGATATAAGAAACAGATTACTGGCTAAAATGAAGAAAAAATAAGAGACTCTGTAATCTTCTGCGAATGCTGTTGTGTTCAGAATCTTTTACCAGCAGAGGTATTGTATTATTGAAAAGCTTGTGCTGGGGCATTAGTGAGCAGAACTGAGACAATAATCCAGAGTGAATAATTAATACAAGAGTTGAGTGACTCGAATGCTTTTTGAGTGGCTCAAATTTCCTGTAGTGTTCAAGGGTGATCCACAAAAACTTGCATTTGACACTGTGCTTGTGACTGCCTCACGGGCTGATGGTCTCCAGTGTCACCTGCCAGGTGTTGAGCAGGGCCGCAGTGCGGCTGTGCCGCAGGGAGTGTTTCCAGGTGGGCTCGGTGCCACGTGCTGCGAGTGCTGGGCAGATTTAGCTGCTTTTGCAAAGCTTGCGCTGGGAGTGCTTGCTGAGCAAGCCCTGGTTTCATGGGAGCTGATACAAGTGTTCCTCCTTGAGGTTCTGAAATGGACTTACCTTAGTGACACCTCTGCAGAGTCATTCAGAAGCCAGACTGATGTGGACATGTTTTATTCATGATTATTAGACTGTTTCATACATGCCAGGCTCAATTCTGTAGCAGAATAAAACCTATCTCACACTCACAGGTCAATACACATATAATCTCTTTTGGAACATGTTTCTTGTCATGGACTTTTACAAAGGCATTATTTCTCTTTCAAATTTGCTATTTTTACTCACTTTCCCCAAACACTCTGTTTTTGTTTCTTTAGTCTTCTGGGGCTTGTACAGCCAATGGGCCAATGAGAGAAATATAAAGATTCTTAGGGAGGTTTTCATTTCTCTCTCTAAAGAAATGGGGTAACCATTAAAATCACATACTTACCTCAGAACATACCGTTGGAACTCAATATTTAAATTCAAACAACAGTTTGGAATAGGATATGTTACCTTCAATAAATTATAATCATTATGGTAACTGTGACTGACTATGCAGTGTGTGAAATTCTGAAATATACAATAAAATTTTAGCAGTCTGATCAGTTAAGTTTAATCACTGAATCTTAACAGCCTAAGACAGTATCTGTAGCACCTCAGATCAGCATGTTAGGATTAAGAAGAATAATGTTAGCATAGACAAGCAATGGCATTGCAATATAGATAAATAACAAACATGTGGAAATACTTAAAGTTGGGCTTTCACAAAGCTTTTGATTTTCATACTAAATGAAGATCATATGCTAGAATTCTGCTTCTTTGGAGAATATTTATTTTTTTCCTAAACCATTTTTTTTATCCATCAAAAACATTAAATTGAATACGTTTCTGAATATGGAATATGTACCTTTTATATTACATTAACTCCTTAAAATGAACATAAGTGGAAACAAAACAGGCTGGTTCTGCAGTGTTCCATGAACTAACATTTTCATGTATAAATATGTTCCAAAGTTAATCCATGCATAGTATGCAAATAACTTGTCCTTGATGGGATTAAAATTAAAGCAGGCCCACATTGCCTATAAAATTTCAGAATTCAAATGTAGTTTTTGATATTTAGCAGCTGCTGTTTGATTTGAACAAAAGTGCAGTTTTTGCCAGATGCAACATATTAACTTGGCTAATATGAATAATGAGTCTCAGTGTATACGTGCAAATAAGATTCATTAGTGTTTATCTAACATATGGGAGATATTATAATACTCAACTTAGGAAGAGTTAGAAAAGAAAGTGAGCATAAGAATTTCAGATCTTTAGTTGGCTTAAGCTTTATATCATTTTATAACTAGGTAAGTAGACACTTTAGGCCTTTATAATCTGTAAATCAGAACATTATTGTTCGATTAAAAGTATTTTAAAAAGAGATAAGAGGCCTTGTAGGGTTTCAGGGAGAAGCTCAGATGGAAAGTGTGTTCCATTAGATCAGTCGGCAGGCCTTGCTGTGCCAGAGGTCCAGTTTTAAGTCCGAATGAGCTGCTGTTATTATATTTATCTGTAATGCATGAGTGTGGCAGGATGCATCAGTTTTCAGTTATTCCTCCGCAGGAGAGGCCTCAGCTGAAGCTGGAGAGGGGTGGTACAGGCCACCAACATTGCTTTGTTCTCAGTACCTCCAGCAGAAATATCTACATTTTGCAAGTACTAAATATCACCTCCACACCTCCCATGAAACCACTGTTGACCAAAGAAGCTGCTGCCGTGGTTCCTTTAAGCTGCTTGGGGTACACATTTTACATAAACTGTTAACGTGATAAAAATGAATGTTTGGATGTACTTCAGTTTAATGTCAATGTCACCTGCCTAACTTGAAGGACAAAACAATTTGGGTCATCTCTGAGATCTAGGAAGTCTTTGCCCAAAACGTAATTAAAAACCTTACATATATCACCTATTTCAAAATAAAGCATTTATCATGTTACAATAATATTCAGAAACATTTTGTTGGTTTCCTGGTGAATAGAAGTTAAGATTTCCTAGTACCCATGGGTGCCTTGGAGAGAAATGAAAATAATGAATGATGCATTAAAATCTTGTAAAGACTGGAAATATCCTGGAGAACACTGTTACTGTAAGGTAGGATTCCCAATTACTGGAATCAAATGACTAAATGTGTGCTTTTGCATATTCTATTCCCTTCTCTTAAACAGTCTATATTTCTTAGACCTGGTAGGCTTTTACATTCATGAGACTTCAAACTTAACTTTCAGGAGTTCTCAGATTGTCAATTAGATAAATTTGAAAGAGAAGGCATGTTCATGAGACAAAAGGTTGATATGATAACAAGATAATACTTAAATGGATGCTAAGAGTCTTACATCTGTAGTGTTAGAAGACCTGACACCAGTAGTCTGGGAGCAGTTAAATGCTGTAAGAGAGAAGTCGGGAGGGGGTAATCAGAGACGTTAGTTAGAATTTGTTCCACAGTTATACTATTTACCACATGAATATCATCAATATAAAAGAAGGATGTGTCTGTGTGTATGTACATACATGTATATGTTTATACAACAGCTGTTTAATGTTTTCGTTTTTGTTGTGTACTTTCTTAGAAATATAGGTTGCCATTTAAGTGTGCGGGGGCAGAGTGTTATTGTTTGCTTCTATGAAAGAAATCAGCAGTGAACTCGATTTTTGTTTAGAGAGTCCCATGATTAATTTATTTATTTTCTTTCTCCATAATCAGAAGGTAGCTGCAGACAAGTTTCTGTGACTTAATAGCTGCTGAGAAGACAGCATGTCTAAGCTTGCACAGAGAAAGAACTTGTCTGTAGAAAATGCAGGCAGATTTGTAGCTGCAGTGAGTCTCTTTGGCAACTTGTCCAAGCTTGATTGAAAATTGCTTCCCACCTTAGGTGGCAGTAATTTTTTTTGTTGTTAGGTTTCTCTTTCCACCCATCTCATGCTGCTTATTCACCAGCTGATCCCAAATGAGGTTTTTATAAGGGAAGAAATCCCAAGTAGGAAATTTCTGTAGACTATTTAAAGTATAATAGGACAAGGAAGAGATGCTGTTACTAACAGGATGAAATAAACTTATTGCACTGCTAGTGCCAAGGTCCATTTCGATGTTGTTTATGAAATTAAATCAGGTTTTACGATCATATCAGAAACCAACAGTATGTAGCAGAGAAAAATCCTCTGCCTCTGTTTATCTTATGATTTTCTAATCTCCATATATGTCTAAACACTGCCATAAGTTTTCTCCAGTCGGGAAGTTTATCTTAGAATTTACACTATATGTTGCATTTAAAAAGTGAAACCCTTATCTTGAATGTCATTTAGTATAAATTGATGCTAAGTATGAATCTGAAGGAAAAAAAAATCACCTACATATTTTATCACCAATCGAATTTTTATTAAAAATTACATACTTGAGCAGCTTCATTCATTCAGCTGAAGTCATTTCAGATGACCTTTTTTCTCAGCAGACTCTGTCTGAGCAGAATATTGTTCTGCTGCTAATTGTTCTGGACGCAGTGTGTGAAAAATCTTAAGGGAGTTGAGTTTTGCTGTTGAGGGTTCAAAGTACATAAACTTGCTTGCATATTTATTGTTGACCTGTCAGAGTGTATGAAACAATGCATTTCCTAATCATGAGAATAGTGTTGAGGTGTTTGATTGACATAGAAAAGGTGTTATATAAAATATATTAAGATCAAATGGAAGTTACTGAAATCAGGAGGTGATTGTGTTTCCAGTTTAAAATTATACATGTTGCATTTTAGGGGTTTGTGCATTTTTTGCAATGATGTGACTATCCTGGGGAGTCCATACAGTTAGCTGCATTTGCATACTAAATGTTCAATATAATTTTAATGCAAATGCTACTTTTTTAGTAGTTGGTATTTAATTGATTGGGAGGAGTCACTGCATGCGTGGTGTTTCTGTAATATTCAGCATTTTGACTAACAAAAGATGCAACTAGTCTTGATGCTACATAGATTTTACAACTTTGATTCAAAGTATCATGCTAAAATCTTGCTGCTCATCTTTCAGAAGAGTTTCTTTATGGGTACAGTTTTATGTCAGGCTTTCTTGATCATTATGTGTATACGTTATCCTTTGTGTGAAACATATCTTCAAAACAATGTATATAGTAGGGCCTTTGGTTGTCCCATGGTGTGGCACAAATGTTAGTGTTCTTAGTATCCGGAGTCATTGGATCTTAATGGTTCAGTATTTTGGAATGTCACATTTTTTTCTGAGCATTCTAAGTAGAAATTGTGGGTATCAAAGGGAAACATTTGTTCTCTCTCTTGCTCTGTCTTTTAAAAATCTGCATTTAGACATATGCTACTGACAGATGACATGAAGGCGGTAGAGGGTGGAAGGCTTCTCATGTCTCTAAAACTGTGGACAAAGAAGTGGTGGTGGGAAAAGCTGGCTCCGTTGAAAAAAGCTGTGAAAACCTTAAGAGACCCCTAAAGCATTCTAGCCTCAGTCCAGTAATGCTAAATTTTTCTTTGGATGGATTGGGCAATTTCCTCATTGTTTGAATATTTCCCTGTCAGTGCAGAGCCTGTTTGTTTCTCATTTCTAGCGTTCACGTGCAGCTGCTGAGGAGAAGTTTCCTCCTGATGCAAGCCTTGAGTTTCACCAACCCCCTCCTACGTCTGTAGCCCCATGTTGGTATTAGATTGTTTCTCTAGTTGAAGATGTAGAAAATAAGCAAACAGAAAATTCACATTAAGAATAGTGTTGAGAGGCTTATGTAGCTCTTGGTCTGTCTGGACAGAAGCAGCGTAGAGGCTGTTAGCCAGGTCTTTGGGGATGAGTCCTGACATAGTCTTTCCAATTGACCCGTTTCTTGGCATGTACAGATGCTCCCAAAGGACAGTGTTTAGTCCTCTAAAGGAACCTGTTTAGTCCTCTGCACTAGAAAGGAGATTGCCATGGTTGAAGCTCTCTCTTTTTTTAGAACATTAGAAAATATTGAGAGGGAGGAGAAAAGTGTTCGTTTACAGGAACATAATAAAGATAAATCCAATAAGATTATGGGCGTCTTTGGATGTGGGTGTTATCTTCCTTTTGGCTCACAAACTTTTATTCTTGTCATTATTACTTGTTAAGGTAAATGAAAGCGATCAGTGTTACTGAAACTAAAAGGTAAAATGCTTCTGTCTCAGGATATTTTATTCTGCAACTGCCTGAGAGAAGATGCACCTCAAATATATCCATCTATCTTTTTAAGTAGTGCTCTTGTGACCCAAAGACACAAGACCCAAAGACTCTGTCTTGTGACGATTAGAACGATTAGGAAAATTAGGTATGGAATTTTGCAGTAATCAGTGTATATTTTGTGGGGTTTTTTTGGCCCAGTATTTTTCCTGTGGTGTTGTGTACCTTTCCAGTCCTGGCAGCTAGTACAGCTTTTGCCGAAGTGCATGGCTAAGAGATGAGTTTGGATAATGGGATAAACTCACGAGCCCGGCTTGTGACACTTATTATTTAAGTGTTACACATTGTTATTAGTAAGAGTTAGTTACTGGTTGTTATTAGTTACAAGTGAATAGTGTCTCATGCCAGGATCGGGCTGGCAAACATGTTAAGGTTTATGCTTTTATCCTGCTGGGAAAGGTAGAGCTCTTGACTTGGTCCCTTGGCTCCTCCAGTTCCGTCAGGAATCTGACTTCCTTCCCGCATGACATTCTTACATTGCTTTTCTGGTGAAAAAAACTAACATACATGTGCCCAAACTGATAATCTCAGTTTTGTGTGCTCCACATGGCTTTCACATCTGTCTTTGCAGTAGTCTATGTTTAGATTTCAGAAGGCCCCTTCAGCTTTAGATTTCCTCAGGTCTTAAGAAATAGTGAAGAAGAAGAAACAGGGAGTGCTCCATGGTCAGAAGTTGATTTCTAGTGTGTCTTGCTGTTCCAAGTGTCTGGGAGTAGCAGGGAAATGGGACAGTCGAGGTTTGGGAGTAGATGAGGGCAATGTGGAGAAAGTAGCTGCAAAAACAGTGTTGGTAAGGGCGGTGCTGTGTTTGCTAACATGGACAAAATGGAAGTGCTGCTCGTGGGGGCCCCCCGCTGTCCCTCGTGGGTGCTGTGCCCACCCCTGCTGCCACCGGGTGCACCCCCAATTCCAGGCCTGCAAAACCAGCCAAGCTCAAGCTGGATGTGGAGGCTGGGGAATATGCGCGGAAGAACCAGAGATGTGGGTAGGAGGACGGAGGTGACGAGTAGAGCCAGAAATGACAAGAAAACTGGCGTTTAGAGCTGGATCTGATGGTGAGCTAGGCAATGGCAGAGAGATGTGCTGTTGTTGATCTCAGCTGTGTAATTTTCTATTTTTCCAAACACAGTTCCAAACAAAATGAGGTGAATGAGTAATTTTCAAACTTATTTTCCTTGTGCTTAGTTTCTCTCTGTGACTCACAAAGATACCAGAGATGCTGCTGCTGAAATTGTAAAGACTCTGTAGGTTTACAAACAAGAAAATATTTCTGATACAGCCTTTCCTTCTGGCCAGTGAAACAGTGCAAATATGAGTCGCTTTAATGGCATATTCAGGGATGACACACATTTCAATTATTTTACTAGACAGAGAAGCATTTAGACACAAACACAAGATATTCCTGAATCTAGGCATCAGATGGAGGTGATTGCACATACACTGTTTTGTGCATAGTTCTTCAAATAATTGCTGTGGAAAATATTGTGGCATTATAGTGAAAGCTTTTCTTTTCTATCTTTTTTTTTTTTTTCTTAAAGCTGTTGGCTGTGCAGGGAAGGGAATTCCCAAAGAGAAATGCTGTTCTATAATTCCTGTTAATCTTCCCGACAGAAAGCAGAAGAAGAAGAGCTTGTTCTTACACCTGATGGCACCAGGGAATTCCTGACATTTGAAGTTCCACTTAATGACTCTGGATCAGCTGGACTTGGCGTGAGTGTCAAAGGTAACCGGTCAAAAGAAAACCATGCAGATTTAGGAATCTTCGTCAAGTCCATTATTAACGGTGGAGCAGCATCCAAGGTAAGAGGGAACATATGTGCACCTTTGCTTTTTTTTCTGTTTTTTCTCTTTGTTATGTTTTCCAAAATATAGGCTTTTGGAAAGTAACCGTAGATTAAAGAAGAGCAGAATTGCTTTATAACTAACTTTTCCCAATCTTACGATCAGAGGCAATCTTCATATTTCTGCTCAGATTCTCATGGTTGCGTGTGGCAGGATTTGTTCGGCCTGTAAGGATTCTCAGGAAGGAAATGGCCATCTCTGGTACAGTTAATTAGTATGCTCTTTGTGTAAACAGATTATGATAATGGCTTGAAGTGCAAGTCTATAAATGATTGAAATAGACACTTCCTAAATGGTTGCACAGAAACTATCATAGTAGTGTTCACTTGGCCATTAGTTATTAGATCTAAGTTTCTTGATTAGCTTTTATTTTATTTTATTTTAATTTTATTTTATTTTATTTCCTTTTTATTCTTTGTCTGTCCTGCAGGCTCTTTCTCGGTGTTTTTACAATTGGCTGTAATCTTTCCTTTTTCCAGGATGGGAGGCTTCGAGTGAACGATCAACTAATAGCAGTGAATGGAGAATCGTTATTGGGCAAAACAAATCAAGATGCCATGGAAACCCTGCGGCGGTCCATGTCCACCGAGGGAAACAAACGAGGGATGATTCAGCTTATTGTGGCTAGGCGAATAAGTAAATGCAATGAGGTAATACATTTTTGATATCAGGGCTGGGAGTTTTAATTTCTTCTAAGACATTTGTGTTTACAGGAAATGTCATGTCTCATTTGAGACGAAGAAAACAATACTTGAGAAGTTAGAGGGAATTACAAAGCTATCTGAATTTCAGTTCTACACATGCTAATATGATAACCCTAGCTATCAGAAGTTTTCCTTTTGATTATTTTCAAAGTAACAGGAAACACTGTATCGATTTTGTAATTGGATCACATCTTTCGTGTAATATTTGTTCTTTGGAGTTTTTTTTATGTATGTCCACTGAATTTTTGTCTGTAATTTAGTGGAAGCTGACTTGTTAGTTTGTAACATTTTTTTTAACTAAAGGTAGAGCTGTTACATATTGTATGTTTTATTTAATCAATTAAAGGTCCAACTTAAAAAGTCAGAAAAATTTAAACAATTCTCTTGTTATTTGGGATTTTAAACATGTTGTGTCGTGGCCTTCATTACAGGAATAGACGAAATACTGAATTCAGGGCCAAATGCTGAAAATATATATATTTTTTCTGTTAATATCTGTGGCTTCCATCTCCTCCAATGCTGTGTTGATGTTTGGAAACATTTTCGTGATTCCCAGTAGTTTATTTTCTAGATTAATGTGAATAATGCTATATAGTAGAAATGTGCGGGCATATGATACTGAGGAGGACTGCAGATACTGTGGAGGACAGCATTAGAATTCACAATAATTTTGACAAATTGGAGAAACAGACTGAGATAAACAGAGTTCAGATGAATGGGGGAGTCAGGGAAGCATCTGTTCTTAAAGCATCTAAAAGTCATTCCTTCACTCTTTTTAATACTGGTAAGGTCTTACCTGGAATATTATTTCTTGAGCTTCATGATTCAAGAAAGATATGGACAAATTGGTTAAGCACTCTTGATCCTGCCTTGAGAATTTTTTAGAGAATAGATTAATTCTTAATACATAACATTCACCTTAAAATAAATTCAATTTCATAATGTATTATAATATCATGTTTCTAAATACATTACTTTAAATGTATTTAGCTTCTCTTCCTCAACTGCTTGTACACAGCTTTAATACATTCATACATGTGCATGTTTATGTACACAAAATTAGAAAGCTAGCTTGAATGCACACCGTTTTCCATTTAATGTTGAAGGAATTTGGTCCTTTCTGTATTGGTGGTGACTTATTTAAGCCATAATTCTGAACTTGGACTCCAGTAACCCAGAATCTCCTTTACAGACTGTTCCTTGTTCCTGCACAATTTTATAACTTGCTACTTAGAAAAGCATGAAATGTTTTAGGTTATTTCTGAGTTTTTTTTTTTTCCTAAAAAGGCTGATATGGAGTAAGTTCACTCTTTTCTTTTATAATGAGTGTGTTAGGACAGTGTTTATAAACAAAATGGAGCAAATCCAGCAATGCATTGTTCTTTAAATGCAACAGACTTTATGCTCGCTCATATTAAGAGCAGTTTGATGCCCTGCATCTGTTTCACATTCACCAGCTTATTTTGCAAAAATAGCGTTGCAGAAATGGCACATCTCACTGTACAGTGTATGCTATACAGCTCCAAAACCAAAAGTCTGATGCTAGAACCAGATTCAGATGCACTGAAATGTATATGTAGAGTCTGTGAGGTAATGGGGGAAGAACTGTGTCCATGTGGACCTACTTTACCATTTCAATTGGATTTTTCCAAATCATTAATAAGCTAGTGAGATGAGCCAGAATGAACTGAGAAAGTAATAATAAGCAATTATTGGTGCAATGATCAGCCCTTATTTTCTAATTTTCTAATAATTTATGTATTTTTTCTTGGAAATTCTTACTTTCTTGGAAATTCAGACATGGGATATATGTTGGCAATAATTTTTGCATGTTTTAATACGATGAAAACAAAACTTCTATGGGCCTAAAGCTGTATACATGCTGACCTGGGTATATTCAAACTTGTTTCCTGAAAGTCTTGCAAACTTCAGGCTTCAGCAAAACTGTCAGGGGAGAGAGTTTTTCCTGACAATTTGCAGGTAAGCCCTAGTTCAGGAGTTAGATGAATTTAAACACTGTATGTGATTGATCAGATGTAATATGATAGGTTAGGAGAATGATGATCACACATGAGTAATCCAGGCAGCTTAAACCCCAAGGATGCATGGATTGAGAGGAAGCTGGAGGGCAGCCTTCCATGACTGGGAATTACAGTGATATTTACTTTCCTTAGGAGCATCAAATATTGGGCATATGTGGCTGCCTGAACTATGTTATACTTAATTCAGTCATTTGGATTCCTTAGTACTCTGGTGCATAAAATGCCCTGTAGAATATTCCTGTAGCTACCACCTGGCTCATATACAGTCTCATCAAAATTTCTTGTTATTAGGACAAAAACCACACACCATCTGAGTGGCTGCAAACTTAGCAGCTTAGAGACTAGAAAGAGAAGCATTTTAACAGCAGACCCTGTTTTGATAAATGATGCATTTTACCAGCATGCTCTCCAGAAATGGGCTTTTGCTGTTTTTACTCAAAGACAAAGAAATGTTTATCTTTTGACAAAGTGTGCATTTTCCCTGGTATTTTCTGTGCTTTCCTCTTAGAAGAATCTGATAAAAGTTCAAATTGTGGCTTGCTGAACGCACCGGCCTTAAAAAGAAAAACATAAAGAGATGAAAAACAAGCGATGGGGGAAGGCAAAAAAAAATCCTGTTCAATTGATTCATTTCCTGTGTTGATTTAGGGCTGTATGCACCCACTTCACTGACAAAAAAATAGCTTACACTCTTGTTAGTCTTGCAGAACCACAGTTAAGTGGAAGGGAGCTGGGTTATATTCCCTTTTGTGCATCGTCAACAGAACAGTTTCTGGCATTCCTTTGCACTGACAGGGGCCGTGCGTTACCGCAGCCAAGGTCAGGCCTTGGCTCGCTGGAATTCCTGCTCGCCACAGAGCAGCGCGGAGGGTCTCCTGAGGGGGACTGAGCCTGTGGAATCTGGACAAGGGGTGACCATGCCCATGCGAGCAGGAATTATGCTTGACTTCCAGGCCATAAATACATCTGCTAGCTGGCTATTAAAAGAGCAACAAAGAAAAGAACAAAAAGAAAGGTCTTGTTTTCCTTCCCCTGGCTTCGAGTCCAGTGAGCATTCTGTGTTTGCAAAGTGAAGCTGAGATATTTTTAGTTGATAGGCAATCCAGACAGCTTTTTCCTTCACAAAAACAGAGTTTAATTGGATTTTAAGAAAGTTAATGGTATGAATATGGTAGGCTTTTCTTTTATTTTAATGTTTATAATCAGCCCTAAGGGTTGTGTGGAAGAACATAGTTCTGTTTCTCCTCAGACCAGAATTTTCACTTGCTCGTGATCTTGCCATATTTTGATTACTGTCTAGAATTAAAGGAGACTTAATCCCCATGTGTCTTGGTTTTAGAAAGGCAGTGCTGGTTGTCTCTCTTCTGCTACAGAGTAGTTCTGTCTTTCCTGTATAGCTTTCTTTGATTTCCGAAGTCAGAGTCTGCTTAAATGGAGCTTAAAACTATCTCAAAACTTAGTTGTTACATCTGATAGCCTTTTTTTTTTTTAATGTTGGCATCTTATTGTACATCTTCACATCTCCTCATGGTATATAGTAAGCCTAAAAAACAATTGTAGTAAAGATAAATAAACCGCCACAGACGTAATATCTTGCCCTCAGAGTGGAAGTGAAGAGATTATTGTTTATATCATCGATTCTTATGTAACAATAAACTCAGAGACCACAAACTTCCCAGAAGGTAAAAAGCATTTTTCTGTTGTGGTTTTACTAAACCTGTGTTGCCTGTAGGAGGAATTTTCATTGACTCACCAGGAGACGGAGTATAATCCATCCAGGTTTTCAAGTGAATTATCTCATAGTAAATATTGATATAAGCATAAGGCGTGTGGTAGCTATGAATGAGCTTCAAGCCAAAACTGTGTGTTTGAGTTTTTCTCCTGTTTGCATTACTTTTACACAGAGTATAATAATACAGTTAATTCTGTCAACCATACTATTATAAACCTTGCAGAGCTTTGTTTAAGATCTCAGCCACTCCAAACAAAATCATACAGTTAGTATTTGATGGATGCTACCAGATTAGTGTAACAGAAACATTTTCCTAACGGTCAGTTTGGGATTTGGATATGTCTTAAGTTCTGTCCATCCCATTTTATGAAAAGTTAAATATAGATTTGAAGAATATATTTACAGTTCTAAGGATTGTCCTCTGTCAGCCTTACGTTTTGACTCTTCAGCTTTTCTCTCTAAGCATAGGGAGCCTTTAAGTGCTTTTTCCAAAGTTGTGCAGTCAGTAGCAAAAATGGGAAAATTTACATCAGTAATACAGCCAGTATTTAACAGACCAGTTTTCAGAAGATGTGGCCATCAGCTTTCTGGATCTTTAACTAAGGGCTGACATTTTTTTTTTTAATTGCTGAGGACCTAAGGTTTAAAGAGCAACATTAGAGTTCTTTGCACTGCACTCTGTTAATTAGCAGCATTACTGTGATTAGCCTGCCTGGGCAAACAGCTGCTGGCTGTATCACCACAGCGCATTCCCGGCGCTCAGGCACGCCTGTCAGCCCCATCAGTGCAGCTGGCTGCAGGATGTGCTGATTCAAGGAAATAAAGGTAATTGTTGCTTTAAGAATCCTGCTCCTCTCATTCCTGCAACCTGGACAACTCAGGGGCACAGATTGCTTCTCTCTGCTCTGTTTGTGACACGCGCAGACAGCACTTGTCTGCCATTAAAAAGAGAGAGCATCACCATTTTTGTCAAAACGAGAGATTTGAAAGGTTTTTTTTTTTTTTTTCTTTTTCACTTTTTTTGGACAGAGTTCCTTGACAAACCTGCCTTAAAAATATTGCAAAGGATTTGCAGATCCCCAAAATTCATTCTGCATATCTTTCCATCTCTGCTCCAGTTGCTGAGTTGACATCAAAGCACAGCATAAAGTGGAGAAAGCAGCCATAAATCCAGCCCATATAAGGAGCTCAAAAACTGTTTAAGTAAATTGACTGGTAGAGAGATGACTGAGAGAAACTTTTCAGCTGAATACTTTCATTATAAAAGAAAGAAAACACACAAACATTCATTCTTTTCCTGGTATGTTTGAGAGCATAAAGTGTTCTTTTTGTCTTGAGGCTACTCCACATCCTTACATCGAAAGTAACATAAGAAATATTACAAGAAATGTTCTGCATTTAGTCAATAGTCCATCTAGCCTGATATTCAGTAGCAAAAAATGCAATGGTTTAATAAGAACCTGTGAATCTGGCTGCTTTCTGAGGTCCATTGAGCTTAGACTCTCCCGGCACCCAGAATTAAGGATGCTAGAGTGCACATAAACAGGCAGAGTTTTTGTAAAATCTATAGATTTTTTTGTGTGTGCGAATTACTTTTAATACCTTTCAGAATTGGATGACAGTGTCTGTCTCTGCAATTCCTGCTGCAACACATTCTAAAATTCTAATACTTACTGTGTGAAGAAGTACTTTTTAAGCCAGTTCCCTAATAGTTTGTCAAGGTGCCCCCAGGTTCTCAAACATGGAATTTGATGAACAGCGGTTCCATATGCAGCTTATCTTGTTTTTGTAAACCCTGTTCATGTCTCCCTCAGCTTTTTCCTCTCCAGAGGGAAAACTCGCACCCTTTTTTTAGCCTTTTCTTTTAAGGCACTATCTCCTAACCCTGGTTTGGTCATCCTTTCTCTGCTTTCTCTGATTCTACTCTGTGCTTTCTCACGCAGAGGTCCAACCTGCATGTGGGTCCCAAGGTGCAGGGACACCGACACGCTACGCGGCAGATAAGTAGTGTTGTCTGATGGTGCCTGACATTTGGTTGACTTTTTTGGCTGCTCTTGTCCACCCTGTCAGTCATTCATTTCAGACAGCAGTCAGCGGTGACTCTGAGAACCCTATACTGAGTCACAGCTGTCATTTCTATGCAAGTTCAACACTGTGTTTCCCTGGATGTGCTCTTATCTACTCCGAATTGATATGACAAGTTTTGCTAGTGGTGGTGGGCTCTTCCCCTCCTTCCCCCAATCAGTTTTGTGAAGTCCTTCTGGAGTTCATTAAACTATCTAAAAGACTTTTATATCCTCTGCAAACAAAGTGACTTACTGTTCACTCCCTTCTCCAGGTCACTGATAAAGCTGTTCATCAACCTGAGCTATTCGCAGTGCTGATCCCTGGGGGGAACCTTCTGCTGACTCTTCTCTATCTCAGAGCCTTATCCTTTGTTTCCAATCCGCTAGCCAGATTTCAGTCCATAAAGTGAAAGCTCATTCCAGTCCTATGAAAATTTAGTTTCTTTAAAAACCTTTGACATGAAGCTTTTCTAAAGTCTTTTTGGAAATGCAGATGTGTTATGTGTGTTTCATTCCCTTGTCGAGCTTACTGGCACCTTTTGCAGAACTCCACCGTGTCGGTGAGGCAGGATTTCCCTCTACATGGCAATGCTCATGCTTCCTCACAGACATTCCTCTATGCTGGACTCCAGGAGCTACTTTATTCCACTCATTTATCAGGAAGGAAGGAAGACCCTGTATCTGTAGTTTCCAGTTAAACAGGCACCCCCCAGTCCTCTGGCGCCATGGCCGCTCATGCGTCCATGACTGTATGGCTTAGGTGGCCAGCATTTACAGTTCAATGCTTGAGTTTTTTTCAGGGGTTTTGAGAGAATGCCATCCACCCTTAGGGACATGTTAACATCTCACTTATCTCCTTGGTCTAATACTTCCTATTTGCTATTAACTGATCTGGCCTCTGCGGCTTGTTTGGCACCAAGAAAGGGGTGAGCTGTGGAAATCTCCTCAGTATCTTCAGTGGTAATGACTGATGCAAGGAGTACGTGGAGCATCACTGCTACAGCCTTCTCATGCAGAAGTGCCTCCTTTCACGCCTTTGTCATCAAGTTGGTCCCACTCCTTCCCCAGCAAGCTGCGGGTTTCAGGTGTTCTTCCAGATGTCTGAGCCTCTTTTAAGGGGTGCTGATTAAATTCTTTTTTTTAATCCTTCTTAATTTCTTGTTTATGTTTGACCTGTCATATTTTATGGCTTTTCCTGTTCTTATAATCTATTAAATGCTGATTTTTTTTTCTATACTATTTTTCCCTTTGAACTCTACAGGAGAATTTTGGATCATTTTGTTTTCTGTTTGAATTGTGGTGCATGTTTTACCTGAGCTTCTAATACAGTATTTATTAATAGTCTCTAGCCTGTTTTAGGCTTCTAGCTTTGAGGCACATAACAGGACACAGATAAAAAAAAAGAAAAAAAGAAAGCCCGGAGAATTACTCCAGAAAGGGCTTCACTTCCCTGAATGCACTCTAAGATGTAAGAGATTTGTGCAGTGACTTATTAAAAATCCATAATGCTGACATGGAAGATGATTTAATTTCCAACAGGGTGAAAGGGGAGTGGTTATTGTTTTTTTCCCTCCAAAAAAAGAAAGTTTGTTTATGCTTTGAATATTTTGGCAAAGTTCTTGTGCATAAACCTTTTCATGTTTATGTGCATAACTTCAGATAGGATGGATGGTGGTGTTTAAGTAAAAAGGACCACATTAGTTGTCCTTTTATCATCTAGATAAGCAGCAGCTGGGCTAGTTAGTACAGATAGTGCTTTAGCAAGCAGCTGTTTCTTATCTGAATGACAAAGGGTCAGGGTGGAGATATCTTACTTAAAAAAAAATCTCCTTTCCATTCCTATTTTAAGAGAAGGGGCAGAAAAGGAGTTAAAGGGAGTCTGTACCACAGAAGGTTTTCTGTGTCTTTATGAATATGATTGTGAATGACAGATCAATGCTAGGACCCCAGAGGAGCAACTCTTTCTGTTCAGCCTTGAAAAGAGAAGGCTAGAGGGGGATCTTATCAATGTGTGTGAACACGTAGTGGGCAGGGGGAAGGAAAACAGAGCCTGACTCCTCTCAGTGGAAAGGACGAGAGGAAATGGTCACAAACTGAAATACAGGAAATGCCATTCAAACATAAGAAAGAGTTTTTTTCTGCTGTGCGGGTGATCAAACATGGGAGCAAGTGCCCGGAGAGGTTGTGGAGTCTCCATCCTTGGAGATACTCAAAACCTGACTGGACATGGCCCTGGACAACCTGTCCTAGGTATCTTGCATTGAGCAGGGAGGATGGACAAAATGATGTCCAAAGGCCCTATCCAACCCCAGCCATTTGGTGACTTCAAAGTTGCATATGAATAAATGCTATTCATAGGCCTTACTAGAAATGTATGGAGCCACTTGCTGCATAGCTGGATTTTCTATCTAGGCCTTTAAAGCAGCTCAATGTAATTTTCACATTTTTGCTTACACTATCTTTTCTTTATCAATCAGTTAAATTAAATTATACCAGGATGGCACTGATACCCATGAGAAAGAATGGGCCACTCAAGAAGTGCCTT
Source organism: Tinamus guttatus (assembly GCF_000705375.1). The sequence continues at coordinate 832,775 of NW_010588619.1, read as the reverse complement.
GGGAAGAGCAGCTTTTTATTTGAACTAATCTTGCTATGGACTGGTGATCTTTGTCTTGCCCTCAGCACAGGTTCCAATTTTAATGTATTTTTTTCTTACAGATTTTCTGCAAATAACATTAGGAAAATATTTTTTTGTAAAAGCCATCTCTGTATTCCCTGCCTAATTTTTGCTCTTTTGTAAGTGGCATTGTATCTATCTTATCATTAAGTATTTGTGTAATTGGCTGTTGATACCTTTATTTAAACACATCTTTTGAGATGATAATTAGAAATGGAAAATATTTTTCTCATGAAAATAATAAAATACATGATGCAATTAAAAAAAAATCTATACACAGAGTTCCTGCTATGCCTTTTATTTACACTGTAGTTTATGACTTTACCTGGTGAGCAATATCATGTATTTCTCTGATTCATAGCTTCCTGCTTATCTGTATCTTTCTAAAAATCTGTTGAGACCTTCTTACAAATGAGTTTGAAAGTTGATGGGTTGTCACTTGTAAAAGGTCTGTGTGATACGGCTCACTAAAAGTTGGACAGTTGTTACATAAAGTCATCAATATAATGCTAGCAAAATAAATCCCAAAATGCTTTGATATTTTCACTTGATATTGAAAGTAACTGAAATAAAGGTTAGTTTATCATTTAACACATTCGTCATGCAGCTTTAAGCTCCCAAGCAGCCTAGTGTTTTCTACTCTTTTTTTTCTTACAGTATTTCAAAATTTAAACATTTTTTTTCCTTTTTGAATTTGCTTTTGATTTCTTTAAATCAGAAGCTATGAATATTGTTTAATTTACTTTTCAGTAAAGCTGTCCTTTGTAATCTGCAAATTAAAAAAAAAGTAAAACAAATCCTCATTTCACAACTTACTTAAACCTTATTGAGTCTAATTCACTTTCACTGCAAGTTTATTATTCTTCTGCAGCTTGACGTGCCTCCAATTGTAATTGTGTTGACCCTCCGATGCAGTAAATCTCCCCTGTGCTTATCAAACTGGGAGAGATAAGTCTACAATTTGGAACTTCATTAAATATCTCATTTATATTAAACAGATGATGGCTTTGAACAGAAATAATAACTTTTGCAGGCGCTGCGACCTCGGGTTGTGGTCTGAGGCACTCTGGAATGCAGCGCTGCTCCAATCCCCACCCCTCCGTGTCCCGGGCAGCCAGCCAGCAACCCAATGTCACAAGTTGTTAGTCCAGCGAGTTGACTTCAAAGCCTCTGTCATGAAGCCTGTAGTTAAGAGCCCTTTGTAGCCCTTGAAGCAGTTAAAAAAATATATCTTTCATAGCATGCATTTCTTTGTCATTTGGGAACTCTGGATGGTGATTAATAAAAGGCAGCTATTTAAGAAAAAAACAAAACAAACATGTTGCTTGTTATTGTAATTCCTGAAACCATGAACTGCTTCTTGTTTGCTCATGTAGAGACCAGGCCTGTGAAAAAAGCATTTTCAATTCCCTGTGACTTTGTTATGTGTCTTGCAAAATCTGATTCTTTGCTGTATTTCAGTACCTATAAAATGCACATGATAGGTTTTCTGTAAGGATATTGTTTGTAAGATTTAAGTATGCACTTTAATATGAAAAGGTATGTTGGTCAAAATAGATAACGAATGATGTGTGAGATAATATGCTTATCATGCAAAACATCTGTTTCTTTAAATTTGTTTAGCAGGTTGTTTTTTCTTGAGGAGAGATTGTTTCAGCTCACACAGTGGATGAGTCGATTTAATGGTCTCAATTTGTTCTGTGTATTGCTACGTAACTAGAGCTTTACAGGCACTGGGGTTGGAGGAGAGGGGCTAAATGATGGTAGGGGAGGTCTTTTAGCTCCGTGGTGGGTCACTGGCAGCAAGTTGTTGGTTGCTGATAAGGAGGTTGGAAGTCTCAGTTGTCACCAGCGCATGGGGATTCATTACTCTCCAAGGTCCTGCATAGGCAGCGTCTGCAGAGCTGCCTATAGTTATTGGGGCATCTAAACCAAACTAGGTGATTTCAAACCTTCTTTTTTCATTGCTCTGCAAGCACTCTCCTTTTTGAGGCATACACAGGGGAAAAAGAGGTGGCCATTCTCCATAAGGACTGAAGTAGGTGGTCACTCGGAAGAATCTGGAGATGGACAGCAATGAGGGCAGGAGAATAACCGCTTGTGCAGGCTTTTCCCCCATTTACATGGCCAAGCAACATGCCTCTCTCTGCTTCTCCACTACAAACTTGGTTTGGTTCTTAATGCCCCAGCTAGGCCTGGACCTAGACCCTTGGTGGGCAGGGACCCGCAGCCCCAGGGCCTGCAGGGCTTTGCCAGTTCTGACCACTCTGACAGGAAGCTGCAATCTGGCGGGAATCAGGAAAGGTCCACACTGAAGGAAGTGTGTGAGATTTCTTTACCCTGAAGGCAGGAAAGGCAGAGTAAAGAATTCCTCATGAGCATTAATTATAATAATAATAATGGGAAGCCACTTTCTTTTTTCTCCTAACTACAAAACTCCTGAGTGTTTGTGTGCTGTTACTAATATACATAGTGGAGTTTCATGGGGGTTTCCGTAATGATTGCATTTGAAAGGAGAACGCACTACTTCCAAAAGCATCAGCAACCAGCTCGGACTGCGCTCCTGTGCTGTGCTCCTGAAAATAGTCTTGTTCTGTCAGGCTGTCGGGGTGTGAAAGATAGTCCAGCTATCTGCCCAATAATACTATCTTAAGAAATTGTGCAACAAAGAAACACCAAAACCTTTTTTTTTTCTTCCCTTTTTTTTTTCTCCACCAATTTTCTGCTGAAAGATTTGAAATATGACAGGGCACCATGGGAGGTGCAGAGCAAAGTGGCACAGAAAGTTGGTCATTAAGCAAAACTGTCATTGCAAATTATATTTGTCCAGGGTGAAAAGTTCTAGCTCATTTGGTGCCCAGACAGGTCTAGGCCTTAGGCAAGTTGTTAAAGTTCCCCCATGCTGCTAAATGGACGCTCAGCGCTGATTTTTCTCTTTCTATGCAGTTGGAGTCACCTGCAAGCCCCTCTGGGCCAGAGCTGCCTATAGAGACTGTCCTGGATGACCGGGAACGTAGGATTTCCCACTCGCTGTACGGTGGGATCGAGGGTTTCAGCGAGTCGCCCACAAGGAACGCGGCGCTGAGCAGGATAATGGGTGAGTCAAACAGCCGCTGCTAATCACACCTGGGCTTTCTCCTTTCTGTGATTCTGTGAACGGTGAGTAATGTATCATTCATGTGAAGCATGGGAAAAGCAGGGAAAAGGAAAGTTGCACTGACCAATTTAAAATATGCCTTAAAATTGTTCCACAGAAGCCTTTTAGATAGCTTATTGATGAAAGAACATCAATAAATGGATTTATAAAGTGAATTTCATATCCCATAGCAGGTAATGGAACAAATAACAGGAGCATTTAACATTTTTTTTTTAGTATCTGGTCTGACAATAAATTGTGCATTAGTCTAGTCTGCATTATGAGTCTTTATTCAAATTAAAAGTAAGTGGGTCCTTCTTTAAGGAATTTATAATTATATTTCATCATTTGTTTTCCTCTAATTCAGTCATTCTAATGCAACAATAACTAATAAAAATCTGCACCCGTTTATGCTTATTAGGTTCTTTCATTATTTTGGTAGATTTTTTTTTGCTTTTCAGGACAGCAATTTTAAAGCCTCCTAACTTATTTTAAGCATGCTTTGTTTAGCTTCCATGCCATACCATCTGCATGGCCCCAGTGAATAATGAGGTCATTAGCAGTTGCTCTGCAGCAGTTCAACTTTCTGTGCACAGACCTAGGTATTAAAGACTTTTTTTTGCCACAGAAATGGTCGGATTTACTGACTAGCATGGGATTAGCTTGAAAGAATTTTCAAATCTAAAACAAAAAAGAGAAGTTTGATTAAAATAGCATCTGACATAAGAAACTGTGATTGCTTGCTTGAGTTGCAAGTTTTAAACATAAAATGCAGCCATTAAATCTGCATTTTTTTAGTGTGCTTGACACCCATGAACTATATTAGTAGAGTGTTGCCATTAACTTGATCTGAAGCAAGCTTGAATTTAGATTTGAGTTCCCTAAAATGGATTTTCAACTTCAAAAAGTGGAAGTCCATAATTTGGGCCATCTTCCCACTTAGTTAGGAGTTGGCATATGTATTTTGCTGTGTGGGTTTTTTTTTTTAATTTTCATCTTTTGGGATATTTTGTGTAGTAGCAAAGTGCTGTTGAACTCTGTGAAAATCCACAGTTTTGCTGTTAGGATAATTCATCCTTTTTAATTTGTTATTCATATTTGTGTGTGCATTTAAGCAGCAGTAATTAAAAATAAGTCATGTTCTAGTCTATTGCATTATATTTGCTGCAAATCAGAAGAAATACTACATTTTAAAATATCAAGGTAGTATGAAACTTTTTCAGCCAGCCATATACACCTAATGAAAAATAGCTTTTTAAAATGTTTATTGAAAAATGTAAGGGTTGATAATCTGAAGTCTTTAGCATTATTTTTCCAAATAGAGACAAGTGAGTTTTCATATAGTTTCAGGGGGTTCGATAAAATACTTGAAAAGCACTAATTTCTGCTTTTCCCATCAGCATTGCAGAGGATTTACATGTAGGATCGATATAAGTATTAATGAGTTATCACTTAAACACCTTGGCCAGCGATGGGAGAACAGGCCTGGAGAGCGTCTGTGTGCTCACGTGTCAAGCAACGCAGTTTAATTTCACATCACAGGAGCCCAGGATTTGCCATGACAAACGAAACTAGGGATTCATCAAGTCTGGTAGCAAATCTTTCTTTAACAGCAGCCAGTAACTGATATTTCATCAAAAAGCCAAAAACCTTAAGAAGAATCTTATAATCTAATGCTTTTGTTTACCTCTGCAATGTTTGCATAGGGATTAAAAATCCATCCTACCTTTTGTAAGGTTTTCCTACAGATATTCTGATTTCTCATGAGTCTGTATTGTTTTCAGAGACCACGAACTGTATAGGAAGTTGTTTTAAAATTGGTTCTGACTTAAAACCGTGATGGATTTAAGTAAGTTGGAAGCACATGGAAATCAAATCATACCTGCACCACATAGTAAATGGACTGGTTGCATTTTTAGGTTGCAGTCAGTTTTCTAATAACTTTATCATTCTTAAGGAATGAGTACAATTAAAGTAAAAACTCAGTGTTTTCAAACTTGTCATATTGCTGCATGTGTATTTCTTTGCATACAACACATGTTTGTACAGATCTCTGCAGTTGTTTGTTTTAGAATGGCTAAAGGTTGTAGAAATTAGTCTTAATTGTCCAGTGGACTTAAGGTCCTACATGCTTTTATAATGAGAAAAAAACGCAGAACTTTTGTTTTCCCATGCATGTATATGTGGTATAACACGACTGTTGAAAAACGTCTTGCTGCCTTGAAAATTGGCTTGAAAAGCAGAATTTTTCATAGGAACAGTCTGGCTGAGTAAAACTGGAGGTCTATTCTTCTGTATACTGTGTCCGGCTGTAAAGACAACTGAAAAGGGCATGCTGGTTCCCGAGTACTCTCCCAGTACTTAGTGGTCTTTGGTCTTAAGGCCTTGTTGTGTCAACTGGTGACTTTTAATTTAGCCCTCAGAGGATTTAAGAATGTAACTTTTGGTGTTCTTGGTACCTTGTGGTGAGGAGGTCACAGCTGGATTTTGTGTGTGAAGGGCTCTGTCTTTTTGCATCTTTTACTGTGTGATAAAATGGATGGCTCTCTTTCTAAGTCAGTCAAAAGTGATAATCTCAAAATGTGAAAAATTCCAACTCGCCTCAGACATTTCTTAAAGTTGGGTAAAAACCAAAAGCCTAATTTGAAATGACTTTTAAAGAAATATATCTATTGCAATTTTCAAAAAGGTATTTAAGGCTGTTTTCCTGCAATCTGGTATCAGGACCTCCTTGTCAGAGTCTTCTTGTGAGAGAGGGAATAAGGCACCAATTTTAGAACACTCTTTAAGATATAGAAGAAACATTTGCTTACTGCAAGAGGACTACATGATACTTGTAAAGTTTCCAATCGTTCTTCTGTAGAAATATTTCTTTTTCCAGAAGATAATTATTGTTGCTACTAATTTATATACTTTCTTATGCTTTTCAACCAATATTTCACTGAAAAATGTTTAGGGAGAAGAGATTACTCTGTTTCCAGGGACTGATTTTTTTTTTTTAACCAGGCCATTTCTCTTTAGACATTATGATGGTTAGATTAAACCTTTCCTCTTATTTATTTTCCTGTAGCCTGTTTCTAAGTAATAACTGTGTTATTTTAGCTTGTTTTGCTACATGATCTAAAACTCAGGTCTTTGTTTCCGATATACCCTTCTCTGCATATCATCCAGTAAGGTCTGGGGTTTTGCAATTCACAAAAACATAGCAGCTATCTGTATAAATTATGCTTACTGAACAAGCACCTTAACACCAAGTCATCTCTCATCTTTTTCTTTTAGTTGCTGATATTTTCTTAAGAAGATGGCAGGTTTTATTGCTAATGGTAATGGTAAATGGTAATGCTAATAGTAAACAGAAGTTATTTATCAGGGTACACAGAATAACTATGGCTTGCACTGAATCTACTTTTCATCCCTCAGGATCCCTCAGAACAACATAAACTTCTATATGTGCTATACAAAAGGAACTACGATAAATAGTTGCTGTCTTTGGGATGCAATCAGGATAAAGCACTGCAGAAAAATTCAAAGCTAGAGATATGGAGTGTGGATGTCAATTAAATTCAAATTTTGCTTTGTAAGCCTGGTGCAGTTCCCCAGCTAACCATTTATTTGGAATACAGCAGACTTCTTGGAAATTCTGAGCACCCCTCTTCAGATCTGATGCCTGGACAGTTATCGAGGCATTTTTGTACAATAACCAAATGATATCTCTTTCATTAGCACATTCATATTGCGGATTGGTTCTTGGAGTTACTTCAATAAGTAGAAGACAAAGATAACTGCAAAATTCCCAGTTTTTCTTTCTCTGAGGTATCATTGACTTTTCTTAAGTGTTCCCAGACAAGTAATTCCAGTTCCACCTTTATTTAGAGTGGAATATTAGATGATGTGGACATTTTGCCAACACTCAGTATGTTACTGCGAACAAAGGTGCTGTTAGTTTCAAATAAATAAGATTTGGATAAGTTCTAGTTTCCTACTGCATATTTCCCTGTGTCCTTACTCTTGGACTATCTTATGACTGTTGTCTTTATAATGAAAATTATTTTATTATTATTCTTACTGTTATTTTATTGTCTTCTATACTTGTGGAAATAAGGCCTTATCTTGAGATTGCCAATACATTTTTCATTTTCTACAAAAGTGTATTGTTTGGGGGGATTGAGTGACAGAATTTTTTAGAGTGCTCAATAATTCATTGTTCATCACAATCTAGTAGCTGCTGATTTTTGGATCTGGCATGTCAGGGCAAGCAGGGCTCTCTAGTTTCTGATGGAAGAAGCTTAAAGTGTGCAGTTTGTCTGAATCACGCAACACCAAAATGCTCATCAGAATGAGTAATAATACTTGGATTACTTGGTGAGTGGAACTGTTGTTCACTTTACATAGTGCGTATGTTCGGGTTTGTTTTTTTTGAAGAGCATGATTTAATTCAAGTCCAAGCTATTTTCAAGTTTGAGGAGTAGGTGGGTAGGTGGTTGGCATAGCAAATTCAAAAGTCCTTTTAGAGCTGGAGACCGGTCATTTGGTACAGGAACTCTGCAGATGTGAAGCCTTCGGAGGCCTCCTTACCATATTCTTGGTGTGATCGTCATGGTGTAGGTTGTCACTGCAGTGTGAGTCTTGTCACCTGAGATGTGACATGCTCCAAAGGGAAAATGTTTTCCCTTCCTTGTTACCCCATCCAAAATACAATGTGTTACCGTATAGCTTACCATACTGAAGTTAAATGAATAGACACAAAACTGGACATCAAATATCTTCAGATTCTAATTTAAATAGGGTTTTTCTAGCCTGAGAGAATATTATTGTCTTTTGTACATTTGTAGACAGCTTGAACAAAGCCTCAGATTCGTAGATCAGTCGCAGTATAGTGATGCTTACTGGGTTTGAAGTTTGTTTGACGTTTCCTTGTAATATTTGTCATAAAATTGTGGAGTTACTTTTGCCAAAGGTGTTTTTCTGTCTGCTTTAACTGAGCTCCCTACAAAGGACATATTGACTCTCGTGCTGAGCTCTGCCAAACAGGCTGCTTTGAAGGTGAAGCCTTTCACCTGTTTTTAGCTTCATCTGCGGTGAAAAGCATAGGCACATCACATGGTTTTTCCCCTTAATTCCAAAGCAACTATTAAAATGTCACTCTTCACCCATGAAGAAGGGTAGAGAAAAGTTAAAAATGTTACTGAATTACTGCAGCCTCTCAAATGGGAACTTCAATCTGCAAAATGCCATAAGGTTATACCTTTTCACAATGAATTCTTTGGAGACATTATTAACTACACAGTTAACAATCTTGTAGGCATTATGTTTGGAAAGAAGTACATTGCCAGGCTAAACATTAACCTGTCCATCAAAAAGGCTATTGCTGGGCAAAGAATCAGCTGTTATGCAAACTCAACTCATTCATTTCCCTTTGACAGTGATGAGTTGTTTGCCATGCAGGTCCTTCTTCTTCCAGTTACTTTCACCTTTTTCAAAGATCTCTTTTGAAGCTGGTTTCCCTTCTTTGGAAAACTGTGTATTAGTTTTCCAGTACACAACGTATTTTGTAGTGTTGTAGTAATTTTAGTGAGCAATATGGTAATCAGCTAATTACTCTTTATAGATTCTTTTTTTTTTCTAGAATAATTACATTTCAAGAAAGTAACAATAGCTCATACATACATTTTCAAAAAAGGGAGAGGGGGAAACAATTTCATATAACTCTTGACAAAAGATCTTACAACTTTTTCATATTTGTGTTAATAATAATGTGTGAAAGCATATGACGTGGCCACATAAGAAGTTAGTTAATATTATAAAATTATAAATATTTTAAATATAGTCACTTAGATGCATCATACTTTTAAAATAATATAGAGAGTTTGTTGTTAGATGAATTACTGATTAAGCTAGTGGTCTTCTCTTCATGAGATGTGATAATTTTACTGTTTGGTGTGATAATACGTTTCGAGTAGTAGAAGTCATGCCATGTCATGATCTTTCACTTGGAATTATGCTGAGTGGAATAAGAGTTAGGGCAAATTTTAATGACTTTTAAATGGCAATATTTAAAGTTGGGGATCAATATCCAGGAGAAAAAAAAATATTTTAAAATACATTCTATAACAAAAAAAAAAAGGAGTAACTAATGTGAAGTAATTTGCCTCGGATAACTGAACAATTTTCTTCCATTTTTCCAATCATTATTTTCCTTTTAACAAGCACAGTTTTAGCTTAGTGTTCCTCAATACTGGCATAGCCAGTTTTTATTTGAAATTAAATTTTTAAGAAGAATCACTCTATATTTCTACCTTCTTCCAAATAATATTATATAATCCCTTTTCTTATTTTTTTCAGCAGTTTGAAAATGTTATAAAATATTATGCATAAAAATAAATACGGGAAAATATGATTATGTATATTAATTACTCTAAATGCGATAATAGTGGTGTAAAATACTTAATGCATATTGCAACTGGCTTTTACTAGGAAACAGTATTTTAGTAGTTAGTAAGAATCCTCTGAATATCATTTTTAACTGCTACTGTTCTGAATTAGCCAAATGATGTCTACATGCAGATGAAAAGCAATGTTGAATGTGTGTTATGTCTCTTATATGCAATGGCTCTAACTTGACCACTTTAACATTACTACCAGAATTTACATGTATTTTAAGGGGAAAAGAATGAAGACAGATTTTCACTTTTATTTTTAATGCCTCAAGTGAAATATTTGCATCTACGTTGGAAGCCTGTGTAGTGCCTGTAGATTATTTTCCAAAGCAGAAAATAAACAATTTTTCAAATTTGGATTTCTTTCCTTTTGTTGGCTTTAGCCGTGAGTTCTCATCACCTTTCACAATTCACAGTTTTTTGTGGACTTTATAAGATGGTTCCCAGTTCCTAATAGCAGCCAAAAAAAGTTTTGAATGTGTTTTGGGCAGTATCTGATAATGAGAGGTGATGAGATTTATTAGTCCTCATCGAACTTACTTCTCCTTCATCTCTTCAGAAGAGTTTAAGAAAATATATTATTTTCTTGCAGTTGCATGCAGGTGCATCTGATGTTACTTTTCAGACCTCTGCATAAGAAGACACATATATAGTGAGACGTGTTTAATTTTAATATCTGTGTTGTGTCATTCTTATCAGGAGCAAGGTAGTTTGACATGACGTTTTATCAGTTGCGGCTATATATTATTCAAGGCTGTCTCTGCCATTGTTTAGTTTTCGTCTTCTTTTCTCTCCCTTTGTTCAGGTAAATATCAGCTGTCTCCAACGGTGAACATGCCCCAGGATGACACAGTCATCATTGAAGATGACAGGCTGTCGGTGCTCCCACCACATCTCTCCGACCAGTCGTCATCCAGTTCCCACGACGATGTTGGATTTGGAACCGTTGATGCCGCTGGATGGGCTAAAGCTGCAATTAATGAGTCAACAGACTGGTAAGAGCATGGTTTAGGAGAAGCAAACAATAGATTATTGCTGTTAAATCTTTTTTTTAGTTTAATTTTGGCTGCCACTAATATTAATCCTTCTCTTTTTTTCCCGCGTATTTAGAATACACTATTTTAAAACTTGTATTTGCTCTGGGTTTCAGTAAGGGAGTCTATACAGATAATTTATTGGACTTCTTGCTTCTGGTTGCACAGTTCTGTGCTTTCTCGAAGCACATTTGTGGAAATGTTGCTAATTGTTATTAACACCAAGTGAGTGTATAGCTGTGATAATTTGAGTATTTAATAATAATTCAGTTGCCCACTCAGCTGGCTTTTATAAAGAAGCTTCACTAAATTTAAACACTTGAAGTATAAAAGATTAAAAATGAATTTTGGTCAGAAAATTTAATTTATAAGTCTCACTGTAAATATATTTCTACTTTTATTAAACATAGATTTTATTTTTATATTCCAGTGCACATTTAGGAGCCTTTTAGGACCACTATGTGCTTCATTGATTTTCCTAATAACATGCAGTAATTTTAAGATCTACCTGAAAGTCAAGGGAGCTCTTTGTGTTGCACCGTTAGTGTTAATGTTTGTACAACAAGCGCTGGTCAAGATTTCTTTATTATTCAGGAAGCAATACCGTTTTTATAATAATATGGTTCATAATAATATGGTAGCTATCATGGGAAGGCAGTAGTCTGTGGTAGTTTCACTTTTTAAAATAAATAATATATATATATATATTTAATCTATAATAAAAACAATTTATGTGAATCCTAGGCTGACTTTCTAATTACCTGTAAGTCCTAACGAGAAGGAGGACCATTGAAGACCATTATTAACTTGTTTATGTTCCTGGCAAAGAGATATTGTTTATTGCTTAGGACTGTTAGTACAGATCTAAGATTTAATTTGCAAGTCCTGTAATTATCTATAGTAATAGTAAAATAGAAGCCCACCTCTTTACCGTGCCACTTCTTAAAGCTAGAGAGTTACCCAAATGGCATGAAGTTTATGAATTTTCTTATCTCTCTTGTCTCTTATGAATATGTCAGCGGTATCTTAATAAAACAGGAATAGTGCCTGTCAGCTGATATGCACCTGTCAGCTGCTTCTTTTTCATGTTAGTTTATCTGATATCAGGTTCAGGACTTGAATTTTGTATTTTAAACACCATTTTAATGGGTGTATTTAAAAGTAACTTTTTCATCCTCATTTGCCTTTTTTTTAATGTTGCAGCTCTTCTCTTGAAGAAGTTATACCTGTAGTCTCGGCCCTTGAAAAGTCCATCTGTCTATTGTAAGAGCTTTTAGAGCTGAAAATCTGAGATGTTTAAATAGAACAGTACTCAAGACTGCACATAATAGCTTATTGCTGAGTGATTTTTTTGCTGAATGTGAGCAAAAACCTACAGCACAAAATAAAAGGCCATTTGAAACCTGCAGATGCTTTTACATTTACTTCTGCAGCATTTCTTACTATTCATATACTACTTTGAAAATGACAGTATCACTAAAGAAAATAGGGATTAGATATTGTGGAATTCATCATGCTCAAAACCTTTAAACCTCTCTCTCTATGAGAGTTTGTAAAGGTCCTCAGATACAATTGCAGTTAAAAGAGTAGATCAGTATAGTACCTTACTATATAATGTATTCTATTTGTAAAAAAAATAAATAGCAGCAGCAGTAGTTTGTTGCATTAATTTCCTGCTGCTAATGGATGAAGGAGGACTTGTAGAATGTAGGTGCATTGTATGGTTTTGCTGGAAGGCACAAAGGGTAAAACTAAGAATATGGATGAAGGGTTATCCAAACAAGAATGGCAGCTGTTCTGAATCACAGAAGAAAATGTAAGCTTTTCCAGCCTGACAATATCTCCCTAATCCTTGATGAAAATGTTATGAAAACAAAGGGGCAATAAGACAGGATTAATAAGTGGAATTTTAATAACACTGGGGGTCAGAAGACGGTTACATTCTTTTAAGGATCAGCTGTCATTCCAGAAATCTTATTTGTTTAGTATGCTAGAATATAGTAAATTGCATTTGGCATTGCTTAATGAGTTGTATTAATAAAAGACAGAAGGTGAATTTAATGTAGTTGAAAATATTAAAATTAGGTATTTTGAGAGTATTAGTTACTCCTTAATTCTCATTGGCTTTTCCAGTTTTGGATCTTCTCTGATGCTTTTGGGTACTTTGTGGCCAAGTACATGTATTCAAACTTGCGAGCTGCCTCTTTCTTTACTAAAACACACTTGAGGGTCATTAATATTAGAAATAAACCTAGGCAGGAAAACTGATGACACTGCATAGGGCTCTGATATTTGAAGTGTAAAAAGGTCTGAGAATTAGTGATAGCAGGGTGTAATTTATGATGCTAAATGGCACCTTTAGTATTCAGGATACTTTGCAAGCATAGACTAAATAATGCCTGTAACAACTGCGTGAGAGGGAGGTTTGATGAGTGTGGATAAGAGAAACTCAGAGGATACCCTTAGAAAGGATGTCAGTAGCAAAGCTGTGATTTGATGCCCAGAATTTCTGATAGCTTCTCCTGTGTTCTGATCGTGCCCCTCTCTTGGTAATCTCTGGTATCTCTTTGAAAATGTATTCAACTTTTGAGCTTTATTATGTTATTAGGACTTTGAATAAATATATATGCGGAGGCTGTATTTACATGGAAATGATATTCTGCGTTATCAAGCTCTTTATATATGCAGCTTAAAGTGAGTGGTTATATGGGCAAGCTCATGTGCAAAACATAGTTTAAGAAATTCACCCTCCTTGAATAACAAGTGATGTGTTATATGCAGCAAGATAAAGCTGCTGTTTAACTAACGTGAGCTCTCTCAACAGATGTTGCTAGAGAAAATTCTCACTTAGTACAACAATATTTTTCTAGTGTTCAGAGACTGTGTTGACTAGTAGGGAGCCAGAAACACTTGTGTGGCCTTTGGAAACTCTTTTATGATCTGATTATGAAAGGTGTCAAAACCCTGTAAGTTCTGCAGAGTCATTCAGAGTACATCCACACACTCGCATGGTTCCCATTCAGCTGCTAGTTGCACTGCTACAGGCAAATTATATGTATATATATATATATATATATGTATATATATGTCTTGTCTGTTTTCTTTCTCTTGTGTGAAAATGATATTTTTTCCCTATTTTGCGGGAGTGAGTGTGAGGACTAAATAGTTACTTTTTGGTTCAATAGAGCCTTAAGCATATGCTTGGAAATGTGGCTAAATTGTGCAGACATCTCTGAAATAGTTGCAGTAATTAAATGTAAAACATTATGAGCCTGAGCCAGAAACATTAAAGTCAAAAGGCACTTGACATTGACTTTATTCATATAAGCTCTGATCCTGCTCTCATTTAAGTATTATGTGCTTGTCACATGCACATAGCTTATTATTTGTAAATCTGCTGCTACTAGACTGAATTTTCTCTAAGCTGCCAAGGAATGTGGGTAGTGATTTTCATCATTCCTAGTAGCTAATGTCTTTGGACATTTTCCCTTACCTCTACTTACTGTTGTGTGTAATATGCAGGTGTTTCTTGATCAAAGATGCTTTTATAAATTATAGTAGGTGGCATACACAACATAATTGAAAACTTTAAATCAGTTTGCACAGAAATTTGCTATTTGCCTGTTTATCACTAGGTACATGATTTGTATTATGCCTAGCACTTGTGATAGAGAATACCTCCTCTGAAATATACTGGAGAAACATGTATATATACAACATCGTGAATGATATTGATCTAGAGATCTCAACTTCAAATTATTTAAATACTTAGACTTGTTTGTTTGCTTGTTTCTTTGTTTTTTATCTTGACAACAATCAAAGAGCATATTATCTTTTGAGAACTCTGTTTCCTATTGGATGAGGAGTGATGATGCAAAATATTCATATATTGTGATATTTTACACTTTTGGTTTCTTTTTGTGCCTGATGAAGTAGAAATCTAAATTCTTCGGACTTGCCTTCAGGCAGTTTTTAGTACTGCCTCCTTTTCCCGAAGCCAGATGAGTGAATTTGAGTGAATTTCCTTTTGCTTTGTTTATTAGTTGAAAGTGATGCTGCAAAGGTTTTTTTTTTTTTAACCAATGTATAAAGAAGATTTCTTTATGTTAAGCGGCCATCATTACATGCTGAAAGCTTGCAGGTTAGCTTGCCCACCAAACTAATTTTGCCTGCTTTCTTATGCTCATGATTCTACCAACATTTGACCAATAAATCTGAAGCCTGGTGGACCTGTGTTCCTGTTTGCTAAAGAATTGAGTAACTCAGCCAAAATCAGGAAAGAAATTTTCAGAAGAGTCCCAAAACTGAATCCAACCGGAATTTAGTGGTAAAACCATTGTGGCGAATACTTGCTCCTTGGCAAGTAATAAATAAGGAAAAAAAAAAAAGTTGTTTTGTCATAGCCAAATTAAAACATTAAATATTGTGAAAATTTGAAAATTGTACAAGTGATATCACATATAGAGATAAATTTTATCACAAAGTCTTTAAATAAAGAAATTCGGTATGCTTCGAACAAGACAGATTCTGTTCATGCTTAAAAAAATCTTCATTGAGAAAATAGATTTGATAAATTGCTATTAACAAAATGTGTTTGTTTCTCTTGAACAAAAGTGAACTCTTTTATTCCCTTTCAGACTATTCTTGTATTGGATCTGTATATACTAATGGCAATGTGTTCAGCTTTGCATTAGATTTGTACATGTTTCATTAAAATTCATAAGTGAAGTTCTTGTTGCTTTTTTACTAGATTTTTTTTGATGCAGCAAAACAAATCCATCATGTGTAAGTGCTTACTTGCAAGGTTTTATTTAAAACTGTGTATTTTATTGTTGGTAGAAGCCACATGCTAAATAAATGCTTTACTCTGCAGACTGAAAGGTTGCGTGATCTTGATAAATGTTTGCATGATTTTTCTCCCTTCCTACAGCACTCTTAGTCCAGATGTTGATCCAGTGCTTGCCTTCCAGCGAGAGGGTTTTGGACGCCAGAGCATGTCAGAAAAGCGTACAAAGCAATTTTCAGATGCCAGTCAGTTGGAGTTTGTTAAAACACGAAAATCCAAAAGCATGGATCTAGGTAGTGAGTGATATTTTTTCAATTGTTTTATTTGAACCTGATTTTAATGTTGTAAGTATATCAATCTTGTAATTCGAAATACATCCTTTATGTGCAGTGATACTGCACATAAAGTCTGCTGGGGTGAAGTAAAGTGTTCTCAACATGAATGGCCAAGCGGATGGTCTATTGGTCCTACCACTTGTAAATGTCCATATGTTTAAATAACATAGCCCTATGGATATGTGATTACATGTAAATAAGAGATATTTGCTAAGATGGAGGTGTGAAATGCATTTAGCTACCCATGTAGAATATCTGCTTAAAAACGTAGCATGCTGTGGTTCTGGATAGACAGGATTATCCTTAGTTATAATGTAGTTAGTCTTAAAAATCCTTGGTGGTTTTTCACTTTCTATAAAGTTTTTAATTAAGATAATAGAGATGCAAGTAGTTTTAGGAAGAGTTTACTCATACTTAGAAAATGAGTCTAGTCTGGCTTCTGGCTGAGACCCAAGTTTTATAGTTATTTCTGAAGACCTATAAAGTAGTAGCAACTAAGAAAGTCAATCAACCATAATTCCTTCTTGCTTATA
Organism: Tinamus guttatus; assembly: GCF_000705375.1. The sequence goes on along the minus strand of NW_010588619.1, from coordinate 816,454 downwards.
AAACAATTGAGAATAAGCAGTTTCTAACAAATGCATCTATTTTTCTGCCATTGAATTTAGATTCTGCACTTCAGAATCTAGTAACTTACACAGTGAGTTTGAACTGTTTGCCCACACGCAAAGATCAGTACTCAGCATCATAAAATATAATTGGATTTGTTGTAAATAATTGTAACTAGCTTAACTACAACCCTTAATTCACCACCCCCGAGAGGGCAGTCAGGTTGGTGGTGTTCACTTGTCTTGACTAGCTGTGATGTGCTAACGTGTAAATAACATATTGTAGCTGCCTGTGATGTGAACATGACTGACACTGCATGAAGGTTACTCGTTTGCTGCCATTCCTACCCAGAATGTTTGCTTACTGTGGCAGTCTAATGCATGAAGTGTGACATGGCTAAGGTCCCCCCCCTAACTTTGAGGAGTATATAGAAATAGGGAATGTTGAATGCATGTGGGGCATGGGCACTAACTGGGCTAACCGTTATACATTTACCTTTTAACAGTAGCTGACGAGACTAAGCTCAGTACAATGGATGACCAGAAAACAGGTAAGAATTGACAGTAAGGCTGTTGCTATAGAAACCTTGGTCAAAGCAGCTTACCACAATTACAGAACTGCCAGTCAAATTGCATGACAACATGAATATTCCAATCCTTGCATGGCTGCTTTCTGTTGTTGTGAATAATCAAGTTGTACTGAAAAAGAAAATTCTCCATAGAGATAAATATCTAGGGTAGTATATTTAAACAGGTCATACATACGACTGTAGGTAGACACCTGTTTCTACACTTCGAGCTCATAAATATTCACAGTTGTATTAATTTTTGTCCTTTTAAATAAATCTTGGAAAATCTCCTAGCACAAACTAGCATGCAGAGGGATAAAGTAGAGGAGCTGCATATTTGGCTATTAACTATGTGCTTGAAAATAGTTATTTTAATTCCCAAACTGCTGTCTTTGCATTAAGTGGTCATCAGATCCGTATTGTGAGCTGAGCTGAAGATTATTAGTGCACTTTGATTTGCCTTTGGAATTAAAACCAAGCATCACTGCAGAACAAAAGAATATGTAAATAGAATCTTTTCCGCACACCATAGATTGTAACGTTTCACACAATGGTAATGACAAATAGCTTTCAAAGCATATTTTTATTAGTAATTAAAATAATGCACCAGCTGCAATTATAAACCTTTATGATTTATTAATATGAGTTAGCTTTTGACCTTTGGAATGCTGTTTTAATTAGGCTAGATCCAAGGAACACCAAAACATTACTTAGCTCTAATTAGGAACAATTCACCTTTTTAACCTGAAAATATTATTTATTTTGGTGTGATTTGGGGAGCAGGACATTCGATGCAGAATTTATGATTAATGTTTCCCAATTGCTTCTGTTTAATCACATTTTACATAACTGAGGAGCTTTAAGAAAATCAACTGAAAAAAATCTTTTTATTAAAATAGCTGAAACTTTCAGTCTTAAAATTGTACAGAATATGGCTACAGACTTGCAGCTTCACAAACTGAGTACATGAAATTAAAATGTATGGATGTTTTGAAAGGATTAGAGCCATCAGAGCCTGAATGTATGAGCTGAGTTAATGGCTATGGAAAGAAACACTGTTTGGCAGCTCCCTTCACCATTGAGCACTATTCTTACAAAACAGAAGTTGCAGATAATGCTAAGATTTATTGTAAATTATTTTTCATTTTCTTATTGGCCTGCTCATTGGGATGGGATGCAATTAGGATGATGTAAAATCTATGTGTATTAGAAAAATATGATGCTTAGATTTAAAAGTTCATGGTGCTTTTAGTAGTATTTATAGAATATAGTTTTTCTGTATGTGCCACCTGGATTAAATTCCTTAAAGAGACAAGTCAGACAGCTTGGGTTAGAGAGCGTGACCGTAACCATCTGGACAAAGCAGTTACATATTTTGTGTGCAGCAAGCTCAGTGGCTGGAAAGAAGGGAAAATACCTTTTACTGTACTTCCATTTTATTTATCTTGCATGCTTTTAACCAGGTTTTGTATATAAACACTGGCTTTCTCCCATTACTGAAGATGGATGGGGTTGTTACACAAACTACTTACTGTAATTTGGCTTAAAAATTGTCTGGTTATAAGCAAAAAAAAATGCTTCAAATGTGTAGTGAGCTATGTTTTGATGAACTCTAGAAACAAGAAAATTTCGCCATCTATTTATTTTTGGAAAAATAAAACCAAATTCTGTTAGAGACTAAGTTCAGCTTAATAATGCTGACTGAAAACGAAAGTGCACATCTCACCAGCACCAGTTACTGTAATAGATTTTTAATTATTTTTCTTTCTACAGTTCACTAGAACTGCTTAATCCTTGCAGTGTTTACAGTTCATTCTAGAGGTTAGAAGTATACTCAGTAGCAGTTGAGCATGCCTCATTTATTGAGTCTTAAGTGTACTATAGTCCTGCTTTTTTTCCGTGTACACCTTGCATTTTAAAAGTCCACTTAATTTATTTGCAATATTTAATTTTAAAATAATCTTACTTTTGTGAAAGGGAAGCAAAATTAAGCTCCTTTTGGTAGCAGTGCAGTTTCTTGCTCTATTCTCTCCCACCTCCCCATCCACCCAAAACGTTGCTCCACTATTGTCCCAATTGAACTAGAAATAGAAGAATTTATCAAATCCAGCGGTGCAGATGTTAAGATGCAATGGATTTGACTCATTGCTTATGTCTTTTAAGGATGCGTTTTGGAGGTAGTCTGTGTCTTTGCGATAGTGGACTAGGCCAATAGGGAGGCAAGTGTTTGGTACAAGTGACTGCTGACATTTAATATGAGAATTAATAAAAAATATGTTTCAGTTGAAGCTAATATAAAAAATATGTCTCTAAATTCCAGGTATCTGTTTCATAGTTTTCCTTGAGTTAGGAGCTTAGGAGTAACCCTTTTTTTCTTAGCACTGATTCTACTTTAGTTGCATTTACAATTGCAAGATAAGCCTTCTTAAAGAAAGGAAATGGTCATTTTAAATCACTTACAAGTAAGTGCGATGAGGAGCTGGGTGGCTAAGTGTGCACTGAGGGGAGGCTGCGCGTGTTCTACAGCAGGAGTAGTGCTGGGTTGCAGGTGGCTGAATCTGCCTCAAAGGGTATTTGTTAATAAAAATGCTGGAAAAGAAAATTCAAATTTTAAAATGGAATCCCTTTCATCCCTCAGTCAGGTACAGACACTTTCAGAAGGTGCTTCTTTTTTATTTTCTCTTTTAAATCCAGGTGTCAAAGTAGAAGTAGAGCGCATTCTGAGTAGATAACATTTCTGATGCTTGCTGCCAGCACTGTGAGGTCTGGGAGAATATGTTAACATTTTTGTATTTAGAAAACAAGGTTTTGATGTGACTCATAAATTTTAAATAGAATTCATTTTAAAGAAAGTTTTCAGTTCTTTACCAGATTATGGGGAAACAATACACTTTTCTGGCTGGTGAACTCACTCAATTTACAAGGAGGCTTAACCATTCATTTTGAAAATTGTAGCTTTGCTTTGAAGAGGCCGTAGAAAATAGTGAAGATATTAAAATATACGTAGGTTTATGATCACGGTTCTTAAATTGCTTGTGAAAGAATATTTAGCTCTTTCAAATTCTGCAACCTGTCCACATTTGTGTCCATGACCACCCAAGTTCAATAAATACTCCTATCATTTCTGTAGTCCGTTATTAGTTTTACAGTACTCCGGGAACATTAGGTCATATCCCATCTAGCTTCTCCTTTGGGAAAGCACAACTTACATAAATATTGTTCTCACAAAGATCTGTGTTGGGTAGCAGGAAATGGAATTTTTTTAATGTTCTTTATGAGCATAAATGGGCACATAAATGCTTGCTTTATAATTACTGTTTACAAAAAGAGCCATTCAGTAATTAGGAAAAGATATATGAGCATTTCATTTAAAAGATTGCAAAGCAGATTCTGGAATAAGGAAGTTTACAGTAAGTTGCCATGTAAGAGGATACTCTTTCCTTTTGTATATAAAGTCAAATCTGTCAAACAACTGGTCTTGTATTTTTTTTCCTTTCAAAATGTTATGTTCCTTTTTTTTTTTCTTTTTTTCCCCCATGTCTCAGGGGCTAGTTTTAACAAAATGGAAATATTTAAAATTAAAAAATAAAAGTGAATTCATTTTATTGCAGGCATTAGTGGAGGGATAGCAAATTTTGATATGTACTAGAGAAAGAACAGTTTTGGAGAGCGCTGCCTCTGCTGGAGTTATTTTATTTGCTAAAGAGAGAGAGCAGTGTGTAAAATTGCTCCCGTTAGCCCCCAGCCCATGCTCACGAGTGCGGCGAGGCTGCCGTGGAGCTTGTTTGCACAGCTGGGAAGTCGCCGGAGCTCCCTGGTCCCAGCTGTGCAGAGCCCCAGCTCTGTCCGTGACCCTCGGCCCCCACCAGAAACACGCTAGGAGCGAGGGGGAACTTCTAGGAGACGTGAGGTCTTCAAAAGAATTTTTCCAGTTTGTTGAAGTGTGTTTAATTCCGGCTGAGGGTGCAGACAGCAGGACCCTGGGCTTCTGGCTGGACCAGACTGCTGGATATGTGTAGAGCTACGAGAGAAGTTTGTTTTGTTTTGTTTCCAAATTGTTTACAACTTCATCTTATCCTTAGGGCAGCTAAATGGGAATATGTGGACACCTGCTCTTTGATTTTATGTGAGCTTTATTTGAATTAGTTCAGCTTAATTTCTCAGATTTTTAAACGCCTTTCTCAGATTTTTGAAAGCTGAGTGGGAAGGGAAGGCATTTGCTGCCCTGCTCCGTGTCCTAGAATGGTAGCAAGGAGCACAGAGACCCGCCGTGCTGGTCTCGTGCTGGTCTCGTGTAGGTCCAGCAGCACCACTGACTGTGAGAGGAGCTGGCTTTAGACGTGTATGCATTTTTTCCCATTTTGTATAGGGTGGTTAGAGAACTGACTCTCTCTCCCCTTCTGACATTGACCTGAATAGGGATTGACTGCAGAGGAGGAGAAGCTTGATATTATTCTGATAGAAATACTCAACAAAGAAAATACCCCTTTATGGCATTATTGACCCCAGACCTTGCTTATAAAGCTATTGTTTAATGGTCTGGTGTTCCGGGGGGCTCTGCTCTTGGCTCTGTCTCTCAGCTCTGTCTCTCATGGCTGGCTGTCTTTAGTTGCTCAATCTTTTTGTCCCTTATTATGTTGAGAATCAGATGAGATGGTTAGAGCCCCTTACTGGGGACTGCCATGGTCACAGCCTCCTTCTGGGCTCAAGTGGAGAAAGAGGGTTTCCCCTGGTCTCAGTGAGAGCCGTCTTCTTACAACTTCAGCAAATCTGACAATGATGAAGTTGGCCCACCTCATCTTTCCCTCCAGCTGCAGTTTTATCTAGCAAATCCTCTGGAAAATCTGATCAAAAGTATTCTGCAGTTTAGAACAAAAACACTTCAAATAAGTGAATTTGTTTGTCTGGGATCTCTCTCACAATTTTAGCTATAATATAAGATCTGTTTATGTACTTGGGTGCCAACAGCAAAAGCTTGGCACCCCATCCACAAACTTGAGCAGGGAAGGCTGGGTAGTGAAAGGGTTTTGTAGGATGCGGTCTAGGACTTTCCTGGCATCATCTCCACATACTGCAGCGATAAGCAGTGCCCTCAGCTGTAGTGCTGCCCACACGTTGACGTGATACCTGCCAGAACTGTGTTTCTTTTCCAGCTGGATATCTGGTATTGTAATTGGGTTTTTGCTACAGACATTTTTTCTGTACAAATTTACAAAATCCCAGCAAGTCAACTGATATTTTTCAGAAGTGTTTCATTATGAGATTGTTAGCTATTTGAAGCAAGTGTTTAAAACTCAATTAAAACCAAACAACCTATTACTTGATGCTAGAAATCAAGCTACTTCACAAGAACTTTGCTCTGAACACAACAGGATTCACATCCATAATACATTCGCTAATTGTGCAACACTTGCAAGTACCTATGTAATTTTCAGCTCGAAACAAAAATAATTATTTTGATTGCCAGTTATATATGTATCTCTGGTGTTTTATCAGTAATATTTTTAAAGCCCAATGATTACTTTATCATCCAAATTGTCAAAATAGTGGTAATAGATATTGGTAGCTTTCATCTGATTTGAAAAGCCAGACATTGGTAACATTGTCGGTTTTGTTGACTGTTACTTGACATCCTCATTCACTTCTGAGACATCAAACCTGCACAGAACTCCCTACAGATTATTGAGAGATGATGTGAATAATCTTAAGTGTGTCCCCAAAGACTTTCACGATGAATATGCGTAATCAACCATGCAGTTTTCCTTACTAATTCTAATTACTTTTTTTTTCCCCCTAAATCACAAAGGTTCCCCAACCAGAGATGTGGGGCCTTCATTAGGTCTGAAGAAATCCAGCTCATTAGAAAGTCTGCAGACGGCCGTGGCTGAGGTGACTTTGAACGGGGATATTCCCTTCCACCGCCCGCGCCCCCGCATAATCCGAGGACGTGGCTGCAATGAAAGCTTCAGAGCCGCCATAGACAAGTCATATGATAAACCCGTAGCAGATGATGATGATGAAGGCATGGAAACTTGTAAGTAAATTATTGCTGTACATAAAAATTTTAATACAGATGAATTCCTTAAAAGACAATGAAAAGTAGTAGAAGATGATTTTAATATTTTAAATGAATAAGATGAACTTGTCATCAAGTTTACTCAAGCATTTTGTGCTTCGTATGCATTATCAGATTGTAACACCCTGCAGTTTTCCTCCTTCCTAAAATAAGGGAATAAGATTTTCCGGAGTGTTTCTATTTAAATAACTTACTCTGAACATTTTCTGTAAAACTGCTTATTAATTTATTACTGTAAATTAGCAAAATTTTTAGGTAGCAGAAAAAAACCACACTGCATTCAGATTAAAATTATGTGTGTATCTAATGTGCTAAAAGAGCACATTTGTAGTGTCTGGGGGGAAAAAAAGAAATCACTATCCTTTAATTAGAATGAGTAAGGCTGGCATATCTAATAAAATATAAAGTTAATGATCAGTTAATGATTACCCACCCTAATGGGCATTCATTTACATTTTCAGTTCTTTAACCCCAAGTATGACCCAACATGGGGAGAATGTCATTAACATAAAAGAATGACTTCAAAGCTAACCTTATCATTATTGAACTATATGAGAATGGGCTGGTAAAATGACAAGTCATATGGAATGAAAATAGTCTGAATGGTAAATTACCTCTATCAGAGGTTGTATTAAAATTATTGAATTTTTAACCTTCATGTTGTATTATTTTCAACTTGTCACACACCAGCAGATTTTTTTAATCAACCTGCAGCTAGTTATAAGTTTATGAATGAAGATGGTGCCAGAAAAGTTTAAGTGCTAAAATATTTAGCCTGAGTGCTGGCAGAAAAATTTTGAAAGGGATTTTTCTCTTTTTTTTTTTTTTAAATTTCAGAAAGTCTATTTCATAAAGTGTTTTTTGCTGTAATATTCTGTTATAAGCTTCTTGTGTAATCAACTTTCTTCCATTTTTTGGAACTCTTCAGGCTTTTTTAATTTGCCTGTTTCTAAAAATATTCTGAGACTGAAATGAAGGTCATTTTGCCAGTCAGGTTTCTCAAAGATAGTTATGGACAAAATTATTTTTGCTTTGCTTTTCCAGCACCTAGCAATTTCACGCAGCAGTGAGGCTAAATGCTGGCCTGGTGCTGCTGGCTCTCAAATCCATTTCTGACCAGTAGAAGAATGGGCTTCAGAGAAAGTGTAGTCGTCCTGATCCTTCTCCCCAGTGCAAGTCTGTTGTCTTTTGGGACATTAGGCCACATTTTTCAAGTAGGCCCGTTTTGGTGTGAGCCAACGGATAATAACATCCTGTTTTGTGGCATCAGATGTCTGAGACTTATCCAGAAGTTACAGATGGTTTAACCTCATTTGATCAAAAATACAGCAAAACTGTTGTCATGAATCACTTTTAAGGTGATTGCTATAGGTTTATTGGACAACTGCAAGGGGTTTTGAGCGTAGTGATGCAATGCATGTAGAGACTAGCATGAAGAGGGGAAGCCAGGCCCAGCTTCTGGCTGCAGTCGAAATGCTCCAGGATATGTGCTAGTCTGTGCAGATGCAGAGGTCTAGAACTGACTGACTGTGATCTATCCACGGATTATGGGAGAGCACAAGTGATCTCAGATCTCACAGAATAAAAAAGAGCTGAAAAAACTGTGACCAAGCTATGTGCAACCGGACAGGTCTATCTATAGGTAACATTTTTCCCTTAAAGCTACATAAAATGTGTAAAACTGCACATTTTGTTGAAATTGCATGTATTTTAATAGATTCCATACATTACAATGAAACACCTAGGAATGATATAGAAACTTGTAGTGCAAGGAACAGCGAAAGAGTCAAGCAAATACAGTAAGTGGGCTGGACAAAATGCGCTCCTAGGAACAGCCCAGGTGCCCTCTGGGTTCCCCCCTTCTGGTGGTGGTGGCTGGTGGAAGCTGTGGAGTTGGCCTGGCTCTGTGAGACCTGGAGCAGAGCGAAATGCCCAGTGCTGGGGCTTGTCTTTCTGAGATCATGGCTGCATCTGTGCTAAAATTGCAGTCTGCTCAATTTTAGGTGAATTATATGAGGCCTCAGGTTCCAGAGAATCTGCCAAATGGTGTCTTCAGCTGGGCAAAGTTTGGGCACCTTTGAATATACAGAAGTTAATTCAACAAGCTGTTCATAATGTAGCTAATGGCTTGTTGCTGCCATAACTGCATGGCCTGAGTATTTATTTTATTGTATTTAATTATTCTATAATTGTTTGGAATTAAACTGTGGCTTTCTCTCATTACAAAACCCAGGCAAACATGTTGGTGGTCAATTTGCTGGTGCCCATGAGGATGGATTCGTTTGTCTTGCTTGAGATTTTTTCCCTTTTCTCCCTCAAATGTTTCAGCGTAAAGAGTGCTTCTTTCTTCCATGCAATGACCCTCTCTGGATAGCAAATAACAACATTGGTTTATATTTTATAGAGAAATTCTTAACATATCCTCAACTTGTATAAGAAAGCCATAAAAATACAGGTAGTGTCTCTGGCATAGGGGCGGATTCTCTTTTTTGAACGTACGAGCTGTCTTTGGCACAATGTGTGATTGAAATTGCTAAATGTAGGATGAAAATCAGAGAGCAAGGTCCACTTCTGAGAAAGTATTTTATGTGTTTGAGAAGCTGCATCTCAGCAGTAATGACTGTGGTGAGGTAGCATTTGTGGAAAGGTGGGGGTGTTTAGCTTTTACAGATTATTTTTCCTGTTTTTTTTTTTTTAGCTTAATATTTGAAATAGCTGACTGGAAGCAAAATGTTTATCTTTAGTGTGTTGAATGAGAGCAATGCGTTTGAATTGGGAGCGATCGGCAAAGCTTTCTAATCTTTTGCTGAATCTTAATTGCTAGTATCTACCGCTGTATTAAATATCACAATAAGAGGCCGAGAAGCTTAGTGGCAAAATAGCTTCACATTAAGTAGCTTTGATTCCTCATGTGCACCTTTTTCAGTTTATGGCCTAATTAGGAGAATAGCTTCATAATACCTGTTTCTGTACTTCTCTTTAGTACAGTTTGGCTCATGAAATTACACTAGCTTTCAGCTTTAATGGATCTTGAAAGTATACCTCAATTTAATTTTTTGGCTTTGGTGTCCTGGAAGAGGAGTTGGGGGAGCTTGCAGGAAAGGAGGGAAACAACAGCAACCAAACAAATGCAAACTGCCTTTTGCAGCAGCCTGCTGCCGTTACTGCAGCTTAGCAAAAATAAGTTTCATTTGTAGCCTGGGCTTGAATTTTAATTGGGCAGCATTTGCATTTGTTCTAAACACTAGTAATTAGGTATATGTTAACTTCAGAAGGATTGTGCTGCGTAAAAGTGAAACAAGTTTCATGTTGTGCCTTTTTAAGAAAATTGAAAATCTATTTATGCTGCTAGAGATGCCAGCATTTACTCCAGGAGAACAGGCCTGCTAGTTCACAGGGTTCATTCTGAGCTAAGGATTAATTGCGAACGAGCTGTGTATGATAGACGAATATTTATTGCAGCACAGTAGCGGAAAGGAGGCAATATTATTTCCATAGGATATGCAGAATAAATGGTAAAGGAGGAAGCATTGTTATGACAAGTTGTTCAGCAACTCCGCATAGAACAATACACTTAGTACATGTTTAGGATTAATGTATTGTCATTTTGAATATGAACAAATTCGTTCATCTTTAAAATTCTAGCAAGTCTAAAGTAAACATTTGACTTAAGAGTTTGCCAATTTTTTAATGCTTTTTTTTTAAAAAAAATTATATTAATTTGCAGGCGCAATCATTTAAATGTCTAGTTGGTTCTACTGGAACAGATTGTAGCCATAAATTAGCATGCAAAAGAACAGAATCTCTATTCAAATGTGGTTTTCCACTACTCTTAATAATAAATTAAATATCATCTGGAACTTTTAGAGACATCGTTATTAAAAAAAATATATAGCCAGTATAGAGGTACATAGAGAAGAATCACCATTTAATTTTCTAAAATACAATTATCTGAATATTAAAACTGTGCCTGAAATTGCAGAATGTCATCATGTGCTTAACTCATAGCAGTTCTGATGCTTAATGGCATGAATTGCCAGGATTGTTTTTTTTATGTTGTTTTTTGTTTTTTTTTTTTTCCTTCTGGTGGCGTGTTCTTCAGAGTATTAGTTAAGATTCAAAAATAGGTGTTAATGCTGAGTTTTATCTGGCATGATATGTTGTTCTTGAAGTATATTTATGTGATCTTCCAGAGTTGGAGAATGTTTGCAGAAACCTTGGGACACTTGGTGAATAAGAACAGTCTCTTGTCAGGTCTGTGTATTGTAATACGAAAGAGTAAAGAGTTTGGTGTCTTGCAGGCGGTATATGACTGAGTGAAGAAAGGATGAGCTGTGGATTTTTCAGGTTCAATGAATTATTTGGAAGGTGCATATGAAAGATGACCAAGAAAAACAAGTTTCAAAACTACAAAGATATCTACATGTGGGAAATTTCTAAAGAAATACGCATTTCTACTGGTTGTAGAAAAGTTTTTGAGATTTTCAGATAAAACAATAATATCTATAACTTTTTTTATATATATTTAGATAGTTATGTGTATAAGAAAGGAAATCATAGGCTACTATAAAAATTTTTTTTAACCTAAGTGAAAATAATGGCAGGATTCTAATCCATGAGCTTGAAAATTGTCATTTCTTTCTCAGTGTTCTATTAAATCTAACCTTGTCTGAGGTTGTCTTAGATTAGAAGCAGAGAAGAAATACATTTTCATTTCTTAAAAGAAGAAATACATTCTCTTCTCTTTAAAAATGTTACCTGTCCGTTGGATAGTATCCTCTCACCTAAGCCTCCTAGATTGTGCTATCTCAATCGGTGTTACTGCTTTGGAAGAATAAAAACCTGATGTGTAATGAAGTTTATACTGCTCCTGGCAATAAATTAGAGGGGAAAAAAAAAAAAAAAGCTGCTCTGCTGTTATTTCTTGCAATCATTCCTAAAACTCTCCTTAACAGAGCTAAATACTGAAATGAAGGGGCAAGTTAACAACCCTTTATTAATTCTTACATTATTTACAGTAGACAAACTCTGTGTTGCAGAATGCTTTGAAAAGGTAAGTAAGTTCCTTGCTTTGGAGATTTTAAGCTTCGTAATGGACATGAACATTTTAGGAAAGCCCAAAATGAGCAGATACTTATCTTGAAAAAATGACATATTTTGCAGTTATGCCTATATTCTTCTTCCAAATACATTCTGTAGTAATCTGGAAAAAAAAAAAAAAAAAAAAAAAAGCTTTGTTCTTATGCCACTTAAGTGCCTTAATATTTACTTTCAGTGGAGGAGGACACAGAGGAAAGCTCAAGATCTGGTAGAGAATCTGTGTCCACAGCAAGTGACCAGCCATCCCACTCCTTGGAGAGGCAGATGAATGGAAGCCAAGATAAAGGGGACAGGAAAAAGGCTGGGAAGGAAAAGAAGAAAGATCGAGATAAAGAGAAGGAGAAAATTAAGGCAAAGAAAGGAATGCTGAAAGGCCTGGGAGACATGTTCAGGTAGGTGCTATGTAAGAATAAACAGTAAGAATGATTTATAAAATGAAGCTTCATGTTTTAGTTTCTCATTTATATTGTGACCATTTCCTGAGGCCATGCTTTACTATACAGATATGTACACGATGTGTATAGGCTCATCTCTTGTAATTTCTAAGTTTGTTGGTAGTATCATGTGAAGGAAGAAGCTCAGAAGGGAAGGGAAGCAGTTGGCTAGTGGGCTGAAAGAGCTGCAAGGGAAATATGTTTTAAACATTCAAGCTGCCTAGTCTTGGAAAGAGTCTTTGGTGACATGTAAGTAGTGCATGTATGCCTTGACACGTCAAAAATTTTTGATTTTGTTTTCCTCTTACACTGTGCTGTTCCTAAGCTCATACCCCAAATGTTATTAAATCAGGCTTTATCTTTGCTTTACTATTATGTCTGTTTGCTACTATGGAAGCGTGATGGGAAAGAGATGAATCAGTTTGAAATTGAAAAGCAGCATGTTCATCTCCAGGAAAACAGAATCTAAATAAGGTTATGTGCTCTCAGAACCCACAGCCTGGCAAAAGCCTTTTTTTTTTTTTTTTTTTTCCTTTCCAAGCTGCAAAAGATCGGTGAAAGCCTTGATTTTACCAAGCACAGAGTTTTTTTGGAAATGACATAAATGTTCTGAAAGGAGCAGGCTGCTGAGGGACACCCTGCTGCTCTGAGTACGTGGTGAAACGTGACAGGCAACTTTGATCATTTGTGGGAAGGGGTGAGAGAATAAGAAGATTGGTCTTTATTTTAGCTAGCAAAGGTAAATAAATATATTTCTAAAACAAAATGATGTCAAGACAGTGTCAGTTTTCTTTTATATGTGCGGTGGTTCATTATTTAAATGTGAAGTGAAATATTAGTATCAGTTTAAAGGTTTATTAAAAGTGATTCTGCACTGAAAGCATCTAAGTAGAGCTTCAGTTAACTTATTTCCTGTTATGTTCTTTATCCCATAAAACCTTAATTGAAATTGGGTTGTTGCTCAGGAGTTGTTCCATGTCTTTGGATCATATTGCAAAATTTGTTACTTTTATATTTTAAAAAAGCTAGAAAATACTGGTTATATTTAGAAATTGCAAAATAATGTCAGGTTATTAGGCTGTATATGCCATGGAATACCAAAATAAGAGTCACACACTTCAGATAGCAGGAAAGTACTTCAGCCTGGTCAGATGTAAATCCCACAACAATATCCCTATCTTCTTAGTGTTTGCCTGCCGAAATTGAAGAGTTCTGCTGTCAGTTAAAACCTGGGAGTTTGAGCCTGTGATCTTCATCACATTGTTCTGTAAGATGTAAACTCTCATAAAACTCGAGTGGAGAGTTGCACTGAAAACTCAGTCCCAACATCATTCGCTTGAATAGAGACTTAAAAATACAAAACCCAGACAGATTCTTTCCTGCAATCTTAGCTATTTTCTACAGCTCTGTTTCGTGATTCTTTATTTCTAGTATAAATGGTTATCACAATAGAGATGACTCAAAACTGAGGCGAATGATATGTGCTAAATTCTGTGGAATGTAAGTAATTGATTGGGTAAAATGAGGGCTATCCCTTGAGTTGCAGTATGACACAGTGTCTACGCTGCTCCTTAGTCCTCAATTTTCTCCAAACATTCCCAGTACCCAGAGGTGCCGTGAGGTAGATCCTTCCTCTTGCAGGATTGCAGGTTTGCACACTCGGCAAAGTCCTGTCCAAGTAAAGGAGGCTTCATCTTCTAGAGAGCTGGGTTGTTTCAGGCTCTTCAGTTGCTTTCTGCCTTCCAGCATTAGAGCTTGATGTCTTGTATTTCCATGCAGCTTGGGAAACTTTAGATGGCAAAAAGTGCAAGAGTGGAAATGAATACAATTTTTAATCATGCGCTTCCAGTTAAATGTAAAGTAACCTGACTTTTATAGTCAATGTAAGGCATTCAAAATCTTTAATTTGGAAACAACAGTAATTTGATGGATCAGAAAATCTCGTGATAGCTTTCTTTTTTGCTCTTCATAACAGCCAACATTTCCTTGAGGTATTTTTCCCCAGCACCACTTTTAAGTGAACTTTGCTTTTCAGTCTCCTTAATTAAGGTGGGAGCAGTGCCATTGGGATGCAGCTTGAGTCCTCCTAGATCTTTAAATTAGCGTGCACCTTGTCACCCACCCAAGAGAGGTGCTCCTGGCAAACAGGAAAATGCTGATTGAAGGAATTAAGCATTATGCCTCATTTCCACTCATTGCTTAGATTTCCTTTATTGACGTGTTTCTCTATAGTAGTTGAGAGGTGGGCTTTGTTATGTCTTCAAGTTAAGGTCGTACTTCTGCCTATAACATGTTTTGTTTTACTATTGATCTGACATATTTCATAGATGTCAAATAGCTGGTGAAAAAAAATTGTGCGATAAAAAATAATGATGACAGTAACATTTAAAATGCAAGCCATGATCAAAGCATAATTGGATGTTTTGGTGCTTGGCAGCATTGTGAATTCTTGGTACCTCTATTTCTTTTCTTCTTTTTTCACTTATTTCTTCCATTTCAGTGCCCTTAACTTTAATCTGTCTTCATTAGGTTGTATGGGCAAGAACACTTGTGGGACGGAATTACTGTTAACTGACACTTTATTCCAATGTCTGTATTTAGCCAAGGGGTTTTTTATTGCCTGTATGAAAACTGACAGCTCATAAAATGGAGCCTACATAACGTATAAAAATAAGGCTGCTTTCCGTCACTTAAAATCATAGGATTTGGTACTGGAATCTTCATTAAACTGTTCTTTAAGATGCAAACTCCCACTGGAGAATCCTAGGTTACATTAATGCTTCAGCATCTATTCATCATTTCCAAGAAATCCCCTGATGATTCAGATAGCACAGTATGATCGTAAGTAAATCTTTAAAATACTGACATTGTTTTACTGCTTTTATCAAACAGAATAAAGAGAGTAGGCATATCAGTGATCATGCACTGTGCGTTGCAGGGTGCAGTCTGCAGGGCTTCTGCACACGTAGCTCCCGTTATTTCCAAAGGCCCTTCACTCCCACTAGACCATGGACAATCTGAAAGTTCACCCTTCTCACTGTGAAATACATCTGTCTGAGTATGTGTGTATTTCTTTTTTTCAAATTGACATTTTAGGACAGAACAGATTTAGGACAGAACAGAACAGATACAAATTTGTCATTTGTCTTCAAAGTCCTCTTTCTGTACACAGATTAATATAGGATATAGGTGAATCTAGAAAAGTGTTGAAGAAAGACATTGGTCTTTGGAGTAATTCTGATGCATTAGTTTTGCTGCTGCTTGTGGGTGCTCCAGAGCTCACGTATACCAAAATGTTTTGCTTAAGATAAAACTTACAGGTATCGTTCCTGTGTTTTCCTCATCCCTTCAGTGGCATCTTATGCTATTCCTGTGGCTTTAATCACATCCAGGGGAAAGGTTGTGTTGTTCCTCCTTCTCCACTGCTGACATTTAAGTGGTGTCTGGGTGGCCACTGCCAGCTGATGAAATGTTTTTTTGGAAGCTGATCTGCTATTCTGTTGTTTTTTGTGTTTTGTAAGAAGACTTGAACAGATGCTGTTTTGACATAAGATTATTTTTAAAAGTATGTTTAAGTGGGTTCTAAAATATATATTTATTCATTTTTAGTTCTGATTTTATTTCTAGAATAGATTTTGCTTCTTGATAAAATGAATCTGACAAAAATGATCAGTTGATAAATAAGTCATAGTAGTGGTGCCTATGAAGAAGGCTTCGCATGTTCCTCACAGTGCACCTATCATTAGTGCTGAAAGGCACACTTTGGGTTGATGCACTTCTGCTTGTGAGTTTTGACATTTCTCTGCTAAAAGAAGAAATAATATATGCCTGCTTCTTTTTCCCTCCACTTGGCCCAGTCACAGGCAGGGTTCATTTT
The DNA here is from genome assembly GCF_000705375.1 of Tinamus guttatus. The sequence goes on along the minus strand of NW_010588619.1, from coordinate 800,398 downwards.
TGAAAATGAGGCCTCTCAAAATGAAATAGGCCTCTCAAATGAAATAGGGAGATATGAGATTGTTTTTAGTTTGTAGATTTTGGGTGATGAAATGGTAATGGTGCTCTGCTGTGGTGTATCTTAGCACTTAAGATCCCTAAATATCATCCGTGTTTATTCCCAGGGTACAAGTTCAGATATAGTTCTTAGATGATGGTTAAAAATGATAGGTCATAGATGGATAAAGTGGTAGCTCCATGTCTTCCCTCAGCTTCCTTGAGTCATGTGTAATTTTCTCTGTGACTGCCCTGAGCCGTGGTTCTGTAACACAGTGACTTCACATGATTATGTCACTTTTTTTAGGGTTTATTTTGATCTCAAGAAAGTTTGTAGTAAAGCTTTCATTGGAGAGTTTATATTTGAGAATTCTTGTTTTATAATAAAAGAATCATGTCTATCAGGTGGTCAGTGACAGGCAAGGGTATGACTGAGGAACATCATCTTTAAGAGAAACTGAGCCTTTTAATATGTTGCAAATAAGGACAGAGAAAAAAATAAAACCAAGCAGCTTTAGGTTTCTGTAGTAGAGGAGGGCAAGCTATCCAGCCATTTCTTGCTGGAAACACAGCTATTGGATGTCAGTGCATGATAAGCAAAATGTGGTGAAACAAATAGAAATCAACATGGGATAAAAGTGGATTTGCAGATACAAAAAGGTACCTCAGCTCAAACTGCTAAGGTAAAGTAAAGATGCTGAGTGAACATGCCCACTCTGTCCTATGCTTGAGTCTAGGCAATAAAATACTGCCTTTGGTTTTGGAGGTTATTTATGAAATCAATTTAATGTCATTTTGAAGTAATTAGAGATGAGTAATTAGAGTAGGTTATATGAAATAAATACATTTTCTACTGTAGAAATTAATATCTCAGTCTTACGTAAACATACCTTTTCAATGGGAAACAAGCAGCGTGTGTGGAAATTTGTGGAGCAAGACAATATGCTTAAGATTAATCAGTGCCTGGGTGATGGTAGCATTGAAGACTTTATATTTCAAGATCCGGGCTGTAATGTTGTTGGAAATGTAAAGCTGTTATGTACAGTGCCTGCTCTTCAATTCTGTGTTGACTGCTGTAGAGTACAGGTGTGTGAATCAATGCACTGGATAGCCAATGCAAATGCAATATTCCCTAATTACCATTAAAATCTAATCCTACAGTTACATTTAAAATGATTTCTAGGAGCCTTGTAGTATTGTTTCTTCCAGTTCTGAGAGAGGAAATAGATAATTTAGTTTGAAACCTCCTTTAGCTGAAATCAGATATACTGCTGTCCTTTTTTTCCCTTCCCTGCCCCCCAGTCCAGCTGCTTCCAGGGTGCACTGAACATGTCCAGATTCATAAACATATTATTTGTAGTTTTGAGTTACACATTTCAACCACATTAGCCATCTGAGACCTCTGACTGGGCACTTGGGAGAATAACATACACAGATTACTTCTGCTTGTTACATGGCTTCCTGCTTGTATTGCCAACTCTGTTTTTCATTTAAGATTTCTCACCGTAATGTCTGTGAAGAGATGAAAAGCAAATCACAAGGGTTATATCATTGATTTAATAATTACCTTCTTTTTCTTTCATTTAATAACAACGTTCAGACTTTTAAGCAGCCACATGACATAAAGGTGTCTGAGTTACATAAAATAGAGCTGAAGCATACCCCAGTCAACAAATACCTCAAACTCAATAAAATAAAATCCATGGTCTGATTCTTGTCATTCAGTAGCTTAAGAAGCAGCAATCATGGCATTTTCCTTGGAGGGCATGACTAATGGGATCTCGTACCACTGAATGACACTTGCTGATCTCTGGACTTAGTGGAAAACATGGGAATGGCTTGCAAAACTCAGAAACTTTTTTTTTAGTGCTTTGTTCATGGCACAAAACGCAATAAATCTTCCATCTGAGAACAGTGAAGAAAGAGGTTAAACACCTGTTTGGAGAATCAATTCAGACTTCAAAGATTGTTGCCAGCACCCTGAATTGCACCTGGATGGCTAATATCGAGAACATTACCAACAGCTTGCTCTGCTTACGGGGAGCGTGCCACCCAAAACACTGAGCTGGGCCAGCTCTCAGCTACATCGAGCTTGGGGCGTTTGTGCTCTGGTTTTGGCCTGCTCCACCTCTGTAAGCCAAGTGGCGTAACTAAAGTGAAGTGCACATCTGCTTCACCTCTTGTGCTACCAGCTAGAAAACACGGGGCATGGGGCTGATTCGCCTTTTGGGGGCCCAGTCCTCTCCCTGCTTGCAAGTCGGATGCTCTTAGGGACCCACCTCCCTGTTTTACACTGCTCTGGGCTAGTTTGTTCTGATTTGTTTTCAAGTTTCGACCAGCTGCTGGGATGCATGGAATCAGAAAATTCTTTCAAATGAAGTCAGCCATGCAGCAAATTGTCACCTTTGATGCAGACAATTACCTGGGACTCTCACAAATGTATTTCAGAGCATTTTTTATATTCTTTACTTCCTTCTCCCAATTAAAAGTAAATAAGGGCCTGAAGGAGATAAGGTGGATTGAAAATAGCTTTTCTTTTTGGAAAGGCAAGCAATGTGCCTTTCACTGTCTCTACACTTTCTGTCTTCCCTGTTTTCTTCTGACTGCTGTAATCAGTTGTTTTGAGGGAAATTATGTTTTGCTGCGGCACCCTGCAGTACCAGGCATCACACTTATTTATGACTAACATGTACTTGGGGGTAGTTGAATGGCAAATTCTTACTGCTAAACCAAACAACTTCACATAATCTGTCAGGGATTTAAGGAATGTGGCTTCATTAAGTGGTTAGTAAACTCTGTGACTTTTAAATGAAACACAGAAAGCACTGGTATGCAATCGGGAGAGATGGATTTGAAATGAGAGATTAACATAATCGTATGTGTCATTCTGACAGGAAACAGTGCTTTGTTCTTAGCACTGGATTTTCCCAGAGTAAATCTTGAACTTGTAAATCTGATGGGGGTGTATTGTGTGTTGTTGTTTTTTTTTTTTATTTGAATCGAACCAGGGCTTTTGTTTCTAACATCCAGAAATAAGTGTCAGGATGACCCATTACTAGAGACAAGTTCATAGTAGCTGCTAACATATTCTCCCTGTATTCTCTCTTTGCTTGTCAGTGAGTTTAAATAGCAAACCTTTGACATCTACAGTGCAGCATCTGACTGCAAAGCGAGCGCGGAGCATGACAACCGAGCCTTCCCCGAGCCTTCCCAGCTCTCCCAAACATTTCTTTTCCAGACCTTGGTGTATGAATATAGAATGCAAGTGTCAAGGATGACACCCACTTTATAATCTCTGTAAAGCAAGCATTTTTCGTAGAGGAATTTGTTGACAGTTCAGAGATTCAAAGTCAATTTTAGTTTTAGCTTGTGAAGAAATAGGATTTTTTTCCCAACCTGATGTGATAATTGAAGACTACTAGTTAGTCAGTGTGTTAGTCCCTAGCAAAGTATGGTAAATAAATGCTGTCTTGAGAAGTGAAGGTCCTGTTTGATGAAAAGCTCTATAACTGATGCCCATTTCAATGTCCGTTGGAAATATTCTTTAGAGATTTTATTCACTACCAATAGCACTTGCATTTTGATAAAATTACAGATGCTTAATTTATACATCTTGTATGTTTAAAACTGTCTTCCTTCAAAATCTTCTATTTCCAAACAGGGATAGGAATGTTTTCCTGGAAGAAAATTAATGCAACTTAATATATTTTTACAGCAGAACATGTCATAGGCTATTATGTCAAGGTTACTTAAGCTGGTTAAGTTGGCATCTGTAGGAGACATGATCCTTTGCTAAGAGACAGAGCTCCAACTTGCAGTTGCATTTCACTTCTCATGAGCCATGATCTGTATCCACAATATGTTGGAAAGCTCATGCCTCTGTGAGGATTTCCACATGTCTCATTATTGTGCCGTAAATGATAATCAAAGGCAGAATTATAAAATATTTTAGTGAAAATGGCAAAATAAGTATAAGCTAGTATGATTTCTGGAATGGTATCTACAGGGTAACCAGAAATATTCTGTGAGTCCTCCCTGAGTTTTCCTGAATGTAATTGTTAAATAATAGGTAAAATACATTTGACTCAGAGAATCTTATTTCATCTTTTAGGTTGATGTTGTTGTTTTTAACAAAGAAGTCACAATTAAAATAAGAAAGAAGGACAGACGTTTTATAGAAAGATGAAGACAGAGGGTGGTGTTGGAAACACAGTGCCCACTGGGTTATGTGTGGCATTCCTCTAATTCGAAACCTGTGGTCAGTTCTGGTTACCTGAGCAAGGATAAAAGAGAAAAGTAAAAAAGTTTTACTTAGAAACAACTGGACAGATGTTGAAAAATAGAATAATAAACACACAGAACGATGCAGATGTAACGGTTCCTATGGTTGGTCCAAGCCCTGCTCACAGCAGAGCAGCTTTAACGTTTTATCCGGTTTCAGAGGGTCATGTCCAGCCGAGCTGTGGGTGTCTCCAAGGACGCATGTTCTGCAGCCTCTCACAGCAGCTCTTCCACGGATGAACCCTAGTCCTCGCAAAAACTATTTATTTGTCTTATATTCAGAGGAGATACGGATAAGATATATTGAATAATCACTGGTACAGAAAATCTAAATCAATTAGCATCTACTTATCCTTCATGTGCAAGAAAAACATGTGAATATACAATGAGATACAATCCAAATTTTAAGGATTTCTGGGATGCTTGATTATCTGAGGGACTTCTGTCCTCACACTTCCTTGAACACCAGCATATAGGAAGTAACACTGCTGAGCTCTTGTGCTTGTGACTGCAAGACACCTAGTGTGTAGTAAGGTTACAGGATAAGTTATTTGCAAACAGCATATTTTGCTGTGTTTCCATGCATTTGCATTTCTGCCTTTATTCAGCTTGTAGTTACTATGTTACCAAGCTTGAGCGGCTGCGCTAAAACCAAGTGGCACTTGATGTGATCCACTGAGCTAGAAAAGGTGATGATTTTCTTTGGAACTGAGGGAGAAAACCAGTTACAGATATCTTTTTACTATTCTACTCTGCACCAGAAAATGCCACCCAATTGGTAATTACAAACATAAAATTTGTGTTGCATTAATGCTGGTGTGCTCATTTTCATCTCAAACCACAGCTGCCAAATAAAACCTCCAGTATTTGTAGTTCAGGAGTCACAGGAGAAGGTAATTTATGTTGCTTTTGGAGGGAGAGAAGGTGTTATTTAATTCTTGTCATGTTCAGCAGGTTCTAGAGCTTAACAGAAGGTAAGAATGTGGCCATAGCAAGCTGCAGTACCCCTGCAAGTCCCTGTATCCTAATATGTTGGCTCTGGCTGTGGTCAGTAGTGGGTGTCAAGGGCAGAGCACTTGAACAAGGCAATTGTATAGTGCTTCTTTCCCAGTCTATTTTCTAGGCACCCGGTGATCTGCAGCTCAACGATTCCTTGAGGAAATGATGGTGCCTCTTTGGTCATGTAGAAAATACGATGTGCATATTTGTGTCCTTGTTCTTTTACTGATAGTTTGATATATATTTACTTAATTTCTAATGCAGTATATCCCTGCAGAGTTTTTTTTCGAATATCATATAAAGTTACTTTTGTGTCGAGAGACTGGTTTTACATCAGCAGTGTGCAGACCTGATTGGAATGCGCGGCAGTAGATCTGACTCATTATATGTCAGTATTTTATGGCACTCAGGTAAGTATGTTTGCAAAGTAGCAGTAAACCTGTTTGATGTGCAATAACGCTTCAGTAGTTAATGTAGTGTTCTACTGCATATTAACTTTTACTGCTTCTGTGCAAACTTAAAATAAGCAAGAGTGCAAGAAAAGGCTGTCAGTGTTTGTAAAATAGACCCTGTTGGAATGCATTCATCTCATGAACTAGCTATACAGCACATGTTTGGGCTAGCTGATGATGGGACTAAGAGAAAATGTTGAAATGTTTGCTTCACCAGAAGATAAATTCATAGTTTCTACAAATTCTAACACTACCTTCAGGGCTTTGTTGATATTAGTCTTGTAGCTCCTAGTCCTAAAAGGAAAAAGAGCAGTAGTATGTTTTCATGGAGCTACTGGATTGTCTTAACTGTTTTCAACAAGTATAATAGCATACTAGTCATACAGCTAATTTAAAGGGTTTCTATTATATGCTGAAAGTATGTTGGCAATTCTGGATTGGTAGAGAAATTTCCTGTCAGGAATAATTAATTCTGCAGTAGACGCGTTAACTTTATAGACCTTTCTAGCCAGGGAGATACTAAAAATTAATTTCACAGCAAGCTGGTCCTTATATTATTTGTGGTTGCAATATAGAAATCTCCCAGACTTTGGCAAGTAATTTAAGCTTTCAAGAACAACAGTTTTGTCGTTGAAAAATGGGATAGTACCTTCTTCTTTGAGTGCTTTGATGTCCTCTGGCATTTCCTGAACTGTAAAAATACAGCATATTTGTATGCTACAAGCATATGTTATCTATGGCTTCTTAATGCTTGTGACGAGTTTATAGTTTGGAAGATGGTTGTGATTTCTGGATGACTGAAAATATATGTAGATTTCCTTTTTCCTGTTATGCTATTTTAGCTAGTACTCAATAAGAAAATATCTAATCAGAAACAAAGTTTATGGATTGGCTCTGTAAAGTTCTGCAGAAGAGGATTTAATAAAAAGAAATGCATCAAGAATCTTAGTTGTATCAGCATTTTTGAGTACCACAATAATGAATGTAGTACATTTTTATACCAACTGCAAGTGCTTCTAGCATATTCAACACCAGGTGTGCCAACAGTATTTAGAATGCAAGTTGAATTGCTATTACACATTTCAACAGCAACATATCACAAATAAATGTAAAATATTTCACAATATTATTATATATGCAATTTTTGTCTTTAACCCATAGTGTTAAAATCCTGAAATTCATAATGCAGTATACTGCTCCAAGCAGGAGTTTTATATTTAGTGTTACAGTTAAAACATTTATTTTCCCTGATGCTGCTGAGCAAGTAATGATACCGGCAATATTTTCTTCTGTAACTGCTAGCAATCCTGGTGAAGCTCCAAATATTTTGCTAATTCTGTTTGTATTTTATGACTGCAGAAGTAATAAAGCTACTTGTATAAGACAAAACATGAAGACTTTATACTGCTTTCATCAGTATTTTGGGGATTTTTTTGAGAATTGTTATTTAAGCTGTAGCTGCAGAATGTGTTTTATGACTAGGAGAAACATAAAGGTGGTGATGCTAAGATGCTCATTGCTGCACCGTGCGCGTGGTACCTCGCACAGGCAGAGCTGGCTCTTGGCACATCCCAACGGGGAGCTGAAGGTCTTTGATGTCGAGATCAGGCTTGTTTTAAATATCAACCGTCTGGTTTTATAAATAAAATATAGGCCCCGTCTTTCTCTTTGTATAGTGTCTGTGCATATGAGAAAGAGAACAAAAGTGTTAGGGTTTATGGGGCTGGTGCCAGCCTGGGATCTGCTGCCCGAGGAGCTGATTTACCTCGTGGCTGGGACCAAGCCTCCCATGTCTTTCACCTTTCATTGGGAGAGCACAGATCTTGGGTTTTACACGTGTTTTCAATCTGCAGGAACTCTTGGCTCCCAGATTGGCACTGCAATAACCAACAGTGTAAATCACAACTGATGATACAGTTATTTCATGTGGGGCTGCCACGAAGGCAGCTCAAGCTCTGACTCCTGGTGGTGCCGGGATGCCGGGAGTCTCCAGGGCTCCGGGTAGCTCTGGGCAAACCCCGGGCCAGCTGCTGCAGGCCCAGCTGCCAAACTGCCTTCCCCAGGATGATCCACCTGCGTCTCGTTGCATCCGCTCCAGAGGGAAGTTTTGCTCCCTTGGTGCTGCTGCAATGCAAAATCTCGCTCTTCTTTTTCCTGCATATATGAAGTAAATTTTCATGCGGCGGGGCAGGGTATCAGCTCATGGAATAGACATCACTATGTGAAGTCAACAGCAGCATACTAATTTATACCAACTAGAGGCATGGCTCAGGCTGGTCCCTCTGCTTTAATCCTCTTTATAAATTTAAAACACATTGTAGCTTTGATTCTTTGTCCTCTGCTTTTATGACAATGGTAGATTCAGTGGTGTTCAGCGTAACTTAATTTAATTGTGCTCCATGGCATCCTGTAAAAGGATCCCATCAGCATTATTTTTAATAGTTTTCCAATTAAGGTTTATTTTTCTTTATCCCCAAAGAGACTTAAGTGACACAGTGGAACCGAGAATGAGACAAGAAATTGGCCTTTGCGCAGGTAGGGCAGCTGGCCGTGGGGAACCGCGTTGCTCCGTGGTCAGCATCCTCTCCGCGGATATCGGCAGCTGGGCGCTCGTCCCGGCGTGGGGGCTTCGGCTTAGATGTGGCCGTCGGGCTCCTCGAGTAGTGTCTGTTTTCCTCTGTTGGAAAATGTTTGCGGCTTCCTAGTGAGTATAAATATGTGAATGAGACTGAAGATATAACCACACATCACATCTTGCTTAATTTACCCTACAAAAGTTATTTTTGAGGCAGTGTATATCAACAAAGATTTTCCATAATCGACAGAAAAAGTGCTGACTGACATGTTAACTTCTCTAGATAATGAGATCTGTAGGGAAGTTTTAATCTTTGGAAGGTTCCAGATGAACTGTCAGTAGTTTTATTAACTTTTTGTATATCTGTGTTAACATCTGCAGATTTTCCACAATTTAACTGCAAGGCTACTAGACTCAGTAATGTTATTGCAATTTCCTGGTTTAACTAGACAGTATGTAACATTTGTGCCCTCATTTCTTTGCCTGTTGCATGTTTCCTAACTCTTCTCTTTGCAGCTCATGTTTACATATAAGCTATGCCATGCTCATATAAATGCAAGCAAGCATTTCGGCTGTAAAATGGCATTATGAAGTCTCTTCATGCTCCACGTGCTTTCCTTCCTTTTCTGCTAGGAAAGTGTTGAAGCAAATTTCCTTGGCAACTTTTTTTTTTTTTTGGTCTTGAGTGCCAGTAAAATGGGTATTTTTTTACATGTGTCATTTGCATTTCTTATAAGATCTGCCTTTAGACCAGTACCCATTTTCTCAATTGTACTTCTGTAGATTTGGAAAAAATCATGGTAACCAGATGCAGTATTTGTCTCTGGCCTGGCAAAGTGTTATATTTAACAAAAGAAGCTAATAGAAATGTTCAAATTGACCCTTCTCATCATTTGGACTTCTTGGAGCTCAATCAATCTCTCATTATTATCAGAGTTATTCACACAGAGGCAGAAGTGCTACTATTTCTCATAATCAGCCCTTGAGCCAGATGTAATTTGCAATTTTGCAGCATTGTATTTTGAAACAATAATGCATTAAAATGAACAGAGCAGGAATTAGAAGTACAGTTGTTAAGAGAACGCATTGAAGAGTAGCCATGGTTTAGTCTCTCTCCATGCTCGTAGTGGACACTGGTAATTAAAGGCATACAATGTAGTACTATTAATATCTAAATTGGTCCCCAGTTTTTGCAACAACAGCACCGCGAGCTTCTTGGTCGCCCTGTTTGCAGGCGAGGCCTCGCAGTTGTCAGGTGCGGAGGGAGCGCGGAGGGTCCGTGACCTGCCGAGCACAGCGCGAACAAAAGGGAGCTGCCTCGGCACGGAGCGCGCCGCCCGCATCCCGAAAGGAAAAATTGCTTGTGTTCTGGAAAAAAATGGCTACATTTTACTTTGGATTCAAATATAATCAGGCACCTGTGAATCGTAGTCTGCTGTTGATGCTTAGAATTTAGGATTTCTTTTATCCTTATGTGGTATTCCATATTGCAGAGTAGGGGGGTGTGCATCTGCTTCTGTATTTTTAGTCTGTGGAAGCTGAGTTGAAATACTGGAGAGTTTTTTTGGGAGCCTGCTTTACTTTGTAAGTGAAACTTAACTGTGTTATTCTTCTTTATTCTTTTTTACTTTCTATTTACAGTTTTTCAATTATTGTTTTAACATCTTACTGATCAGAACTCCTAGTATTGAATTATCTAGCAAAGAATTGCAGTCTTGATTAGAGAATACTGTCTGAGAGAGGGGGACAGGAGCATTTGTAAGTACATTAAATGACAGTAATGAAAGGATATGTTGTCCATTAGGATTACATTATCCATTAAAAGACTGAATTAGCTTGGTTGTATCACGTGTATGAACTACTTTCTTCAATGACAAATAGCACACACTTAGTGTATCAAATCTAATCCTGGGCAAGAAAATGTATGTGGTCAAATAATTGTTCTCTTTTTTGAGTATGTGCACAGTACTAAAAAGTTCTTGCCACACAAGTAGACTTCAAAAGGCTTAGACTTCTACGAAATTGCCATTAAAATACCATGAACGGCTACTGTGGTTGCTGCCATCACTGATGATTGCTAACGTAGATATATCCGAGCAGGAGCTGTCTCTTTCATTTCTGATTCTTTCAGGGATGCCACAATCCACCGTTTAATAGGTTTTGCCTCAGCATCGTGCAAATGAGTTAGTTGTGGTGACTTTTAGTGGTCTTGCATACCGAGTTGGTTTGGCCATACAAGAGAAGATTCTGTGGTTACTGTGTGCTGCCTTACTGGTATCTCTCAAATATTAGCATGTAAAATTATCCCCACTTCCTTTGACCTTCTCTGACTGTTTTTAAACTATATTAGTTTGGATTAGTTGTTCTTTATTTCTGATCTATGTGAATAATTTTGTCATTTATTAGAACTGTCAATGGCTCCAGAAATTTTAGACAGTTAGGAAAAGCAATGCAAGAAGATTATGTTCTGTTTAGAAATTTGCAGACAGATGGTCTTCCCGTAAAAGAAATCTGGTTTTAAAAGTTTCGTCATTTTATGCTGGAAGTAAATATTACAAATGTATAAGTTGTGAAAAGAGAGCGACTTGGTGTGAATAATATTCTGCCTGTTGTGTCATGCCTTTCAGGAAACGTTATCAAAACTGTTTATGAAAATAATTGAATGAAACCTCATGACAAGTCTTTTGGTTTGGCATTATACCCGTTTCTGTGAAGCTGGGATACTGAATCACAAAGACAGGCAGATTAAGCTTCAGTGGTTGGAAACAGCTCCCGGTCCCATATGTTGTTTCCACTTCTTTCCAGAAGTTGTGGTCTGAATTGCCTGTAATGTTGCACATGAAGGCTTGCAGTTTGTGTGCTGTCCTAACTGTTGATTTTAAGTAGCCTTATTTCACTGAGCTGTTTTTAATGTTTGGAAAGTGAGGCAGCAGATGTTGAGATAAAGTTTGTAAATGTGCAGCATGACTGAAATGTCACCAAACAGCTTCACGTGCTCTTCAGGATTCACTCGCATGGCACCATCAGAGAGGAGTGCTAACTGGGAGTGATAAGTACTTAGATCATCCCAGTTTTGACGTGTGTTCAGGTCTGAGCACAGGAGTTGTGGAAACATGTGATTTTGTCCAAAATACTAGGACTTAAAAAAAAGGACGAGGGGTAACGGGTGTAAGTTGAAACACAGGCGGTTCCACCTCCGTGTGAGGGAGAACTTCTTTGCTGTGAGGGTGACAGAGCCCTGGAACAGGCTGCCCAGAGAGGTTGTGGAGTCTCCTTCTCTGGAGATCTTCAAACCCGCCTGGATGCCACCCTGTGCCACGTGCTCTGGGTGTCCCTGCTGGAGCAGGGGGTTGGACTAGATGATCTCTAGAGGTCCCTTCCAACCTCAACCGCTCTGTGATTCTGTGAAATCTCATTAACTGTAGTTTGCATTGATTGCAAGTCTGTGATTACAGTGCAGATCCTGGCCTTGATCTGGCTTGCTTTAATTGCACAAGAGTAGTCCCTGATTTCTGTTGGTGAGAACACACTGACTTAGATGCATCTTGAAAACGTAAATAAATGAATAAATTATGTTTTTGCTTGAAGGACCATGCAGAAGCCAGTCTGCAGAGGAATTCTCCTGTGCTCTTGTGCAGTGCCCTTTGTTTGGCATGGGACACCAGGGTTCTCCAAGAACCTTGTTTTCAGGGCCTCTTCTGTTGAGCGTTGCACCAAAAGGTTGGCTGTTTTATCAATTTGAACATAGGAAAGAAAACTTGTGGAAGAGTTATAAATATCCATTTCAACTATTCCCACAGTCCAGGGTGCTTTGGCCTCCCTGCTGCTACCTGGATATCAGGGTTTCCCCATCATCTCAAGGCACTGAAGCTGCTGAGTCATTACAGCTTCTTTTATCCTCCTTCCTAACACTGGAATCTGAGCTACTAATTTGATTAGATGTGATAGCTGCCTGTTTCTAGAAATGCATTGCAAAGATGTAGATCTTTTCTCTTGAAAGGAGATTTTTAAAAATAGCAGTCACATGATTTTGGTAATGCATAAACCCTCAAGTCATCACTAACCAGGATGATTTTGTATGTGCACTATGTTGAATGGTTATTAAATATAATTTTAGCAGAGAATGATGTTGTGTGTGATAATAATTCATCTTTTGAATACATATATATATATATATAAATATAAAATGTAAATCTTATTGCTGACATAGCACCATGAAAAACAATACATGAATCCTTACAACATAATTAGTATATGTTTATACTGTTGCTGCTGTTGGGAAAATAGCATGCCTTGAAGACAGAAAGCATTGGTAGAATAGCTCAAGACACTTACCATTTGTTAATTTTTAATGACAATATTTTTTCTATTAAGGAACATAATACTCCTGAACTTCTGTCTCAATCAATTTTTGTGTTTTTTTCATTAATCAACTAATGCATGTTTCTTCTGTAGCCCTTTATTCTAATGAAATATGTGGATGATTTGGCAGACGACAATGATCTCATCAGTAACGCATCAGGGTAAAATCCATTTAGCAGACGATATACATATTATTTTTGTTATATCAAAGATTCTGATATATATTCTTTCAAACTGAAGCTTTTTTGAGAGAAACTCTAAATGTGGAATTTTGGTTGCTGCCACCTATACATCTTCTTTTCTTCATTTGTTGAATTTATGCACTTATTTAAACTAAATCACATGCGTTATGCCTTATCTAACATTTATTTTGTCTTTCTTACGTATATGAAAGAATTGACATCGTAGCTTGAGCAGGTACTGTTGCATTTTAAGCAATTTTCTTCTCTTAGTCCTGCCCTGCTCAGGCTTTCTGATGCGTTGGCCCCTAGGCACTGAAGTCACTTTCTCGTCTGTCCCCTTCCATTGGGTAGGGCAGGTTTGGGTGCCACCATGTGAGAGCTGGTGACAGTCATTCAAGCAAGTAAGCTTGCAAATAAGCCAGCTGGTGACTGACAGGGTTATTCGGTAGATTATCCACAGAATTCAAAGGATTTTCCTACTTCAGGGTCAAGGTTCATGCATACAGGTCTCTGTTCTCATCTTTTTATTAATAATAACACAAAAACTAGTATCATGAGTTCTGAGGATAGTCCTTTCTTCTAATGTGACTTGACTATTATATTCTAGAAATGATATTTTTAAAAATGGTCCTCTTACATTTTTTTAATTGCTTCACTTACTATGATTGCTATTGTCAGATGAATTTGAGGATTAAGACCGTGGATCTGTGAATTTGACTTTGAGCTTTTACACTTATCTTGAAACTTTCTCTAACCCTTAATGTGAAAAGGAGAATTAAGAAGTTATAAATTAAGTAGAACCCTGGAGTATCTTGGCAATTAGAGTGAACAAGATTTCAGCTGCTGCTCTTCATCAGTTTCTCACATTCTTGGATAGACAGGGTCTTTTTAATTTATAGCCTGTATGTCAATTAATCATAGGATTTTTTTCTTGAAGTTTTTTTCTTAAAGTTACAAAATAACAAACTATTTTTTTAGCTATCCTTTTTGTAACAGGGTATAGATGAGACAGCTACAGAATAAACAGCTCTTAAGTGAGATCATGGCTTTTCTCTGTCTTATTAATATTATCATTATAAAGAGAGTATTATTTAACCATATGTGTATGTATCCACAAAAAGAGTATTAAGCTATGCTCAGGAAAGAATATGTTTGTAAATAGAAAGATAATGCTTTTAATTATTTGGGGTTTAGAGGAAGCTTTGCATTTTCCTTTTGATCTTTATTTTCCGACATGAGTAATAACATTCTCTGCTATGGTTTAAAGAATTCAGAGTGGGGAACATGGTGGCCATAGTTAAGAAATGTGCTAGGGTTACGCTTGCTCCACAGGATTTGGTGTAGCATGAGCTGTGCTTGCACAGGGAAAGCTGTAGCAACAAATCTTGTTTTGGTATAAATACATTAACTTTGTTAGAGTAGTGTACACAGCTTGATTGCTGTTGATCTCAGACATTGAAATACATTATGGGGCAGCTGGCCTGTTTGTACTGATATTTTGTGTACTACTTTGGGGAGGGCTTTTTGTGCTTCACAAATTGTTAGCACTTAAGAAACATCAGGAGCTTGGAATCAGGTTCCCAGGATTGTCAGAACATTAATGTCACAGCGTTCCTTTTCAGCTAATTTTTAAAATTCATCAGTGGTTCTTTCTTTCTTAATCACTGTCCACCTTTTAACTAATGCAAGATACATTGATTCTGCATAGATGCTGAGCAGTGGAGTTCTCCTGTCTGCGCAGAAAAAGGTTGTCATTTCTTTTTGTCTGTGAGAACTGCAACAAGTAGCCTAGCAGGCAGCCTCACAGCACTGAGAGGGAGTGCGGGCTCAGACAAGTGCCGGGAAATCTCCAGGTGCTTCAGGCACTCACTAACCAGCTGCATGCAGCAGCGCAGAGCTCTTGCATTTGTGAGTAGAGCAGTGAGTGCAGGGAGCAGATCTCATGGCCATGTTCTCAAAGCCATTTTCTTGCAAAAGTCTTGAGTCTCTCTGACAGGACGGATGGCTGGTGATTGCTGTTTTGCAGGGGAGGAATCATTAATGATTGCACTTTGGGAGTTCCCAGTGTCAGATTGTTATCATTAAGTGAGCAGTCACTTCAGTGAAAAGATTTTTTTGCCAGGACATTAAAGATGTTTGCTGTGGAAGAAATATTAGAAGCAATAGGATTCTAAAGTTGCCACAGTGTAACATGCTAGACGTGCATCGTAGTTCCATTTGCCTTCTTTCTGAGTACACAAGCAGGGAAGCAGGAGAGGCCTTCACTGCAGGGTGAATGTTGATGAGGGGAGCGTTTTCCTGACATTAATGTTGGCCAGGCAGGGCAGAGGCCATCCTGCTCACACTTCCTTTTACAAAGGTAGGCCTGCTGTTTTTCCTGGGCTGATACATACAAGCTGAGGTGTTTTAAATGCCAAGAGTAATTCAGGGGACCTGACCCACGCTTTGCTTCTTTTGACTCAAACAGCAATATGTGAGCCACTGGAGAGCAGCAAGGAAAGGTTTTTCCACTGCCCCTGAAGGCACAGTACTTCTGCAGAATGCACACTGGGTATTTTGAAAGGATATTTCATAGAGTGCTTGAGTTTCAGTAACTTGTTTTTATATGTGAATATCCTGTTATCTCCATAGTTGTGAATCAAAATAGGAAAATCTAACTGAACTAATTGAAAAGGCTGGTGAATAACTTCACAGTAGTGTAGCCCCAAGAGTGCATTGAGTGTTATACAGTTAAAGGAGTGTTTAACAGCTTGCTTTAATGGTATGCCCCAATATTGCTCTCTGTTGCTCTTTTGTAGTTAAACTTGGCTTGAATAGGGATGCTAAATAATTTATAAATGTCTGTGATAAATTTGGAGAGGATGCTGATTTGGGCTGTGAGCTTTCTTTATGTCTTAATAAATTATACTTCAAGGAGTAAATAGAAAAAAAAAAGTAATAACCACACCTGGAAGTCAAGGAGCTGCAGAACGGTTTGGAAACACACTGTCCTATCTGAACCAAGTCTGCATACTTCTAGTAAGATCTCTGCACAAAAAAAAAAAAAAAAAAAAAAAGTTTAGGAGTTCAATATTTCTCTTTTCCACTAAGATCGCAAGTCTAACGGTATCTGTCAAGCTTCAACTTACAAGAGTAGAGGTAACAGGCAGATAAAGGAAAAACCACTTTCCAAGCTCCACCAACGCTTCAGAAAGGTGTTTAAAAGAAACACGAAGGAGCCAGACACAGACACACACACACACATCAAAACCTTTCCTTTCTGCAGGAGGAGTCAACACTCTGCATTCAGCAGGCTTTGGTGAGACTATTTTACTTACTAAATATGTGTGGTTGCTACTTTATTTTGTGAGTGTTGTGAGGATACAGTCCATGCAGGTGACATGTTAGAAGTGCGAAGCCACAATCAGGCATGGGGAGGCTGCTGTTGATTATTAAATATTTGGTGTGGTTAATGTTGCTGAACTTACTACAGGCAGTGGTGGCTGTGGCAGATATATCAATTCTGCTGGTGACAATGTCTGGAGAGGGCAGCTTTCCAAGATCACCGTGTTTCATGCGCTGCCAGGCTGTTCCCTGCTGTGGTGACCGCAGAGCTCACCAGGAGTGACCCTGGAAGGTCTCCTGCCATGGTGGGGAAATTATGGCCACTCTCTGGGAAGCCTGGACCAGAGGATGTCGTCGTGAAGCTTTTATCAGGATTGCTCCTGAGGGCAGAAGAATCGTTGCTTCCCAGGTGACCAGAAAACACCCTGAAAGAGAAGAGGGGTTGTTGCCACAAGCCAGTCGAAGCGCGGTGCTCCAGCACGCGCCGGGCTGCAGCAGGAGCGGGGCTTCAGGCCTCGGAGGATTCCATGTGCAAACTCAGACATGGAGTTTTGCTAGGGTTGTGTTACGTGTTGCCACCACAAGTAAACTCTTCCAAAAGCCATGCAGCCTCATCAGCCTTTTAGTACATTGCTTGCAAGGATTATTTGAGAGGATTATTTGAGATTTCCGGTGTACTTCATTTTTTTTTAATAAGGTATTGATTTCAATATATTTCTCTTCATAATTAACAGTGAATTGATTTATGGTGGTAGAAATCCTGTTTTGCTGCCGAAGCCTCATGGGCAATGATTAAATTTGTTTATTTATTTAATACAAGAGTGTTATAAATAAATAAATCGCCTACTTGAAAAGTTGCCTCCTTTGCTTTACCGGGCTGGGCGAGGAGGAGCAGCGGCGAGAACCTCGTGCCAGCCTCTCCCCTCTGCCACCGCGGCCCTGCCGGAGGGGTCTGCTCGCGGCCAGGAGACCCAGGCCTCTCAAATCAGCTATTTTGTGGGGTGTTAGATGTCACAAAGTTGATTTGAACTTCCTGTGTCATCTGCTTTAATGTTTGGCGTAATTGTTTTGATGCCTCTTTAATACGTAGGTGAGTGTTTTCAAAGTGCCAGCATTTCTAGACACCGAATTTGAGTGTGTCAATTTTATATATTTACATAGCATTAAAAAAAACAGAGACTTCAACTATGCCTAGTGGTTGGTGTTTTTTAACCCTATCATACCTTTCCCTTTTCAGATAATTATTAATGAACTCTCCTAGCTTTCATGTGCCTGAATCACTTCAGAAATTAGCAGTCTGGGAGCGGTGGAGAGCAGCCATGCACTTCAAAGTTTGTGTATGTCCTGCTACACTGCATTATTTCTTTTTGAAAACAACTGCCTTAAGAACCATAAACTTGGTTACATGGAATAATATTTTCTCTCCACTAAATGTTCACAAATTATTTTTTCTGAAGCGTCACTGTGTGTCTGCGTTGGCTTTTTATGAAGAAGAATAGGAATAAAAGGGAAAGAAATCATATAAATGCTTGGTAGCTTCAAGGCTTTGTGTGCAAACCATCTATGTAAATGGATTCAGATCTTTAAGGATCTCCGTGTTCGAGCGCAGGGGAGCACTGGGTGCTCTTGCTGTGCCCCTCAGTGGCAGGCCGCTCTCCTCTGAGCCCTTCATGAAAAAACAACCTTACTGCTTTTAGCCTAATAAATAATCCCACATTTAGTAGATGTATAGACATGTTATCCCATCTGCTGTAATAGGCAGAAAATTGTCATCTGAACTTGGGCTGCATTTAAGTGTTTGTTTAGCTCAGTCTGTGCAAAAGTCATTCCATTTAAAGAAGGCCTGAAATAACTAGCAGAAATACACGCAATTTTATTCTAATAATAACGAGTATCTCAAATGTCAGGCTGTTCTCTCCCTGAAAGTCTAGAAAAAAAATGTGCAGAGTGCAAAGATAGAAGAAAGTTAAAATGAGAGCTGGAGCTGGTGGTGGTGGGAGCCCCTGGGAGGGAGCACAGAGCAGCTCTGCATCCCTGTTCCTCACACACCCCAGAGAAAAGGCACGTGGGGGTAGCAAAACTCAAACCCGCCTGGGGCTGAGGAAGAACGAACTTCAATTTTGGAGGGTGTGTGGTGTGCGGGGGGAGAGGGCGGGCGTTTGTGAGCAGCTGCCTGTCTCCTGCCCTGCATCACCGAGAGCCTTTGCTCCATGCAAACTTGCCTTGCAGCCAGAGACATCAGTAATTTTAAAAGAGTTGTGACTGTGCATTTAAGAATAGTGACCCCCAAAATGCTGGCAGAAAAAAAGGAATGTGGCGCTATGATTTTCTTTGTTTTTGTTCTGTTCCTTGCTAAGGAATTCTATAAACTTTTAAGAGGAGAATGGAAAAAAAAAAAAGGAGAGAGAGAGAGAAAAAAAAAACCTCTCCACACAAACTAGAGCAGCCTGAAAATGTTAAAAAATGAGATTCTGAGGTCTTTTCAGCTTCCCTTCCTGGTTTCCGAGTAGTGCTTCTCCTTGGAGAACTCTCTTTGTCACGGGAAAAGGAAAATGCAGTTGTGTTCATTTCACAAGTTAGATTCTTTTTTTGTGTGTTATTAACAGGTTTGGCAAACATCGCAAAGATGACAAGAGTGAGAAAACTGGTAAAATAAAAGTGCAGGAAGCTCTTACTTCAGAAGAGGAGAGAATACGAATGAAGCAAGAACAGGAGAGGTAGACTTCAGTATTTGCTTAAACCTTGATAGAAGGAGTTTTGTTTTTAAACTAAATAACCGAAGTTGAATTTTTCACTGATGAAATTTCCCAAATGCTGATATGTTTATATACTTAGCATAACAAGATGGAGCTGGATTTATTCTGGACATTAGATCTGACAGCTTCTTTGGCTGCTTTAAAGTTTTATAGACCAAGATCTCCTTTCTTTATAGAGGAGACTGGAATAATAATATTAAATGTTTTCTCTATACATTCTATAAATGATTTTATTGACATTTTTAGAAAAATAGTATTTATATAGAATGAAGTAAATTTTGTATTTTTCTTCAAAGTCTTGCATATCTAGTTTTTTCTTTGGTATATTTAGAAACAATATAAAAACATATAATAATCAGTATATTTGTCACTGGAGTTCAGTCTATTTATGTGTCTTGCAGTATGTTTATGGAACATGTATATTAAACTGCTAATTGTAAAAATGAGTGGTGAGTACCTCTATTTTTCCATGTCAACTTCCCTTAACATTAAAAACCTACATGTTATATATGTCACATGCTCTTCTCAATACTTCCAATCTATATTTCATCCTGTCTCTTGTAGCCCTAGAGATCTGGGGCCTAGCCTCTAGTACCTTTTATTTCAGTTTGCTCAAAATCTTGGAGAGCTTAGGCTGTACCTTAGCTAGTATTCAGGGATGTACATGAAGAGCAGGCCTCGGCGGGTAGAAGGTTCTTCCACAGAGGAGACAAAATTTAAAGGGCTACAGTGTTTGCATGTTGAATAGTAAATAGACTCAGGCACATTTTGCAGTGAAAGTGAATAGGCAGTTAGGGATGATTCATCTCAAAAATGTAATGCAGCTCAGCCATAACTTGTGGTTTGATGGAGAAACCACGGAGGGAAAGTTTGTTGTTTATCTTGTGCAGGAAGCTTGACTAATTAGTCACAGTGATCCCTTAGACCATCATACGTAGGCACCCATATCAGCTGTGGGTAAGAACAGAAGCAAGAGCTTTGTCACTTTAGCAAACTATGAAATAGCAGAGCTGTGGTAACTCCCGCGTAGCCTGCTCAACTACAAAGTAAAATAGTTTGCTCAAAGTGGTTTTGAGGTTGTGATTTACGTTACAGTTAAGGCAGGCTAGGAGCAAAGATTCATCAGTTATTGCAGGTCGGCTGATCAGCAATAACTTGTTAAACTGCTGATGTTCGGTCATTTGTGATCATCGATTGTGTTATGTTTTAGGAATCTTTTGGGTTTTCACATGCACTAGAATAAATCTATGAAGAAGTTCAATCATGAGTGCATCCCTTCTAACAGGAGAAGGTGGCTGAATAATAGCATTTGTTGGTTGTTTTGTTTTTTACTTGTTAGTGATTTTTTTATGTACTCTTTATTGACAAAAGTGAAACAGGGTCTCTAAATTTGCTCCTGTTTTTAAGGGTAGTGTACTCTCAGATTAAATAGTGAAAGGGAATACTGGTACCGAAGAAAATAAATGACTCTGGCTGTATGTGTGTTTGTGCAGTCAACTTTCCTTTATACGTAGGCAGGTTATTCAGTTTGCGGTTAAATGTATACCACTGATGCAGAGGCACTGGGGAGCTGCCAGCATGGCTGTGGTGCGCTCAGGGCTGGAGGAGGGTCCTCACGCACGGTGCTGAGTCCTTGCTTAGCTCAACTCCAGCTGGGGCTGCGTGCTGTGACACTGCTGACCTGCTCCCCTGTGCTGGAAATGCTGGTGTCGGACACTGGGGCCCAGCAGAGCTTGCAGGGCTGCGCTCGGTGCTGGCCTTCCCCGGCCGGACGCCATGTGCAGCTCTGTGCCCTGGGAGGTGCTAGGCCCGAGCAGGCTTTGTCTGCTTGCCCGCCACCAAGTGTTAGTCACTTGAGCTCCTCAGTCATATATATTTCTGCAAAAAGAGGGAGAATGCATTTTGAGTTAGTAACATTCTCTTCATCCTTTCTCTGCCTCTGTCTGTCTCTCGGTAAGCATGGTGAGAGTACAAACTGTGTGATGATACGAGAGAGGCTGCAATAGTCACGCTGGGTACCAAGGTAGAATTACTGAATTATTTGTATAACCTGCCCATGCATGGAGCAAATTCCTAATCCTTGTCATCAAGTTACGCTAACCATTTTGAATCTTTCCCAGATTGTCACTCTTTGTGTGTCATAAAATAATTTTATATGTTCACTGAAACTACAGAAGATGCATGTGCCAAAACATCA